>CAWUFW010007018.1:600000-1066517 GCA_963921515.1 Calotriton arnoldi
AGTACAGGTTTATTTTATTTAATTTGTGCGACATCTAGCAGGCGGTGGCCTTATCCTTTGAGGTGGACCCTTGTACACCCCAAATAATAACCCACTTTGCTACATTGGTGTTCAGCTGTGGGATCTGCACTTGTGTTTTTCAGTGCTACACAGTGTTACAAGTATTAAAAAAATTCCTCTACTGATTTTTTGGCTACTTTTTGGTGCCTTTTTCCTCTGTGAACATGGAGGTTAATTGAACAATCCTGGATGACCTTACTGTGGGAGAGAAGAAGACCATGTGTAAGGAGAAGGAGCTGAAGCTGTGCCATAAGTCCATGAAGGCTGACTACATGAAAGCCTACCAGGCCTCAGAAGAAGCCTACTATGTAAAGATCACTCCAGAGGAGAATGAAGGAGAGAATGAAAATGCTCCAGAAGAAGTGAAGGCAACATGAAATCACCATTGCACATTCCAGGGCTGGTAGCAGTGTGAGTTCCCCAGAAGTGTGAGCTCCTCTGAGCTGGCACTTCGCCAGCTGGAGTTCAAGGATAAGTAGGCACAGGGAGAGCATACCTCCCTGCTGGAGAAGGCTGGCCTTTGAAGAGGAAAATGAGACCTTGAGAAAGAGGTGCTGGCTTTGGCCCTGGAAGAAAAGAGGCTAGCACTGGAGGCAAAAACTGAGCTTGCAAAAGGCTGGTTCAGGACCTGCACGGTTTGAAGAAGACGGCAACAAGGGTGAGGTATATGCAAGGGCTTCTCACACCGCTCATTTACCAAAAGATGTGGCTCTTAGCTTTGTTGTGGAGGAAAACATTGACAAGTGGTTCCTGGGTTATGAGAGGGTACTACAATTGCACAAAGTAGAGCAAGAGTACTGGGGAGCTCTGTTGTGGGGGCTGGTGCCTGCGGGAGGGAGGCATTTCATCCTAGATATGGCTGTGAATGTAGCATACTCCAACAGACACATGAAAGGAGCTTTAGGGTGCTTTAGTTCGTAAGTTTGGTCTGAAACCTGAGCAGTACAGGAAGAAATTCCATGCCCTTCGCAAAAAAACCACAACAGACAAAGGTGATTCTGCTGTCACCTCACTGAAAGCACTGGCTGGCTGGTTGAAGGGTAGTAATGTGAGTTCTTATGATGGGCTACATGATTTATTTATCTGAGGGCACATCCTGAGTAATTGTCCTTTAGAGTTGGACCAGCATCTGGTGAGAACTAAGCTGTCTGACCCCAGGAAGCGTGGTAAAGCAGTTGATGAGTGGGTAAGCACTTGGCTGTCTAAGAAGTTCCAAGGGTGACTCCAAGAAGGAGGAGTCCAAATGAGGGGGAAGAAAAGGTAAAACTGAGTCTCGTAAAGGGCCCCAAAAGTCAGAGAAAGGAAGGGAGTTCTGCCAGCTTGAAGATGTGGAGCAGGGAAACAAACCCCAAGACCCCTCAAAGGCTGTCATCAAACCAATGCACCGCATGCTGCAGCTGAGCCGCCAGATAATAAAGATCCAGGCAAGGCCATTCAAGCCCCTCCCCTACCTCCAGGGGTGCTTGAGAGTTGCCAGGCTAACCTCTTCCCCCCTTAGGCCCATAATAGCTCAATAGCTCAACAGTCAGTTTATTCAGGCCCACTAGAGATCTCAAATATGGCCCCCTGAAAAACATACAAGCAACACAGCAAAATTATCATTTTAACGAACGCCCTCTTGCCTATCAAGGATTGCCAGAGAGTGTTCCAAAACCGCACTCAGGGCCTTAGCCCCTCCAGTACCCTACCGATATACAAAGCCTCAAATGTTGCATCTTCATGAGCTAGTCTGATCCTGACATATAAGTCACCAGTTACCTCCCAAGAGAGACCCAACCGAGGCAGATCCTACACCCGTCACCCTGCTAACTCCCCCCAACGGGAACAATTTCGATTTGGTACGACTCACATTCAGCACAGACGCCAAATTTGGACAGGACAGTCAACATAATGGGGGCTGAGTACATTGACTGCTGCAGATATACCAAGCAGCTGCAGTTTCTTCATGAGGGTGGGGGGAGTGTTGCCCCCGCCCGCTGCGAGCTGCGCTAAGTGTTAAAAATAAAATTGCAATTAAATGATTTCATTGCCATTTTATTTTTCACCACGGCATGCCAGAACCTTCAGACTGCCCCCTAGCCGGAGAAATGGGGCCATGTACTCTGCTGCATAGAGGACTGGAGCAGTAACTTGACAGGATGCTCCAAAGTGCACGTCACTTTGGCCGGTAGTCTTGCGTCTGCCAAAGTGACATGTGCACTTTGAAGCTCTCCACCCAGCTGTCTTAGACAGCTGTGTGGAGAGCAAGCGCAGGCTTCCAGGGCCTGAATGAGTTTTCAACCAACCTGCTCCATCTAATCCTGGTACTTCTCTCATGCTAGTTAACAGAATGAGAGCACCGTCTTGATTGGTTGGGGGACCACAGACAGACTGCAGAAGAACACCAAGGAGGATGCGCAGCCCATGGGTAAGTACCATTTAATTTTATTTATATTAAATGTGTTTTGCATGTAGTTTAGTTGTTGTTTATGCTTATGTTAGGCTTTTGGAGAGAGGGGCTTGTTTAATTTTGTTTGCGAAGCGGTGGGTCACTTTGCTTGCCCCAACACTTTCAAAGGATACCAGCTGCCCCTGATACCAAGGCATCATCAGCATATAAGGAGCACACATGATTGGTCACCCCTCAATGGTAATGCGATACCTCATCCCCGAAGCACAGTCCACAACCGACTTGCCAGGGGCCACATTGCCAGTGCATAAAGCAGGGGCGTCAATGGGCAGCCCTATCTGGTTTCCCTATGCAAAGAGAAGCACCATGACACCGTCCCTCCCGCACTCACCTGTGCCAAAGGGGAACTGTGTAACAACTGCAGCCATTTTATATGGCACTCTTCTATGCCCACTTTCCGTAGGACCTGCCACAGAAAGTCACAGAACAATGGCTCATTGTCTTTGTCAACAAGCTGCTCAACATTTGAAACATATTCATGCTATACAAGTGGGAGCTACCTCCCAAAATCATAAAATCTGTTTTTCAAGCCTGGAGTTCTGCAGATTACATTTTTTTGACATAGTCAACAATGTTCCCTGCCAAGGGCGTGTTTGCTGTTTAGCAACTGGCTAAATGTCCCTTTAGGAGGCTCTTCTATGAATCTGTATGGCTGAAAATGTATGACTTCCCTTCACTTCCCATAATACACAGGACTCTCCTCTTGAGGATACTGCCAATGTATGAATGATACTTATAGTCTGATTTCAGCCTCACCACTTCTGGTTTCGGCCATGGTCAGACCACTGCAAAGGCTTCCCTTTCTATTGCACTCCACCTCTGTTCCCTGGGAAGTAACCTCCTGCTAATGTAGGCTACAGGTATTTCCAGCCCCTCTTCATTTCCAAGGATCTGCGAAGTACAATGCAATGTCCTTTTGTGGAGATGTGTCGCACAGCGGCGTTTCCGCTGAGCTTCGTTGGACGAGGCGATGTCCATGCATGGAGATGCATTGCGCAGCGGGGGTTCCGATGGGCTGCTGTAGGCAATATGAAATGCTTGTGTTGGGGAAGTCCGCACAGCAGAGGGGATGCTTCGTTACCAAGGGCGATGCGTCGAACAGCAGAGGCAATGTGCCGGTTCTGCAGGAGATGCACTGCACTTCTGAGGAGACGTGTCGGTTCTGCTGAATCCACAGATGGGTTGGCAGAGCACCTTCAGGCCCACTTCCAAGAATCCAGGGCTTGGGTGGCAATGCTTAGGAGGGCAGGACTCACAGGTGGCAGAGTCCAGGTGCTGGGTTCCAGGTTGCTGGAAGCCTCTTCTGTCCCTGAGGATTCTGATCAGGCCAGCCAACTAGCCTATGGAGTCACTCTGGGGTCCTGGATTTAGACATGCCGATACAGTCCTACTCAGCCAGGCAAACAAAATAAAAATGTAAATCCGTATTTGTAAAGCGCGAACTACTCACCCTTACGCGTCTCAAGGCGCTGGGGGCCGTCGTGGAAATTAAGTGAGCTATTGCCCAGAGTCACATGGTGCTGAGCTGATTTGCCGCCGGAGCCGGGGATCGAACCGTGAGCCCTGTGCTCCGAAGTCAGCTGCCCTGGCCGCTGCACCACACCTCTCCACAAAAGGCAAAAGGGCAGCAGGTCAGCACAACAGGGCAGCAGGTCAAACCAACATGGAAGCACAGCAGGGCAGCAAGTCATCACAGAAGGGCAGCCAGCCATCACAGCAGGGCATCAAGCCAGCACAGCATGGCAGCACAGCAGGGCTGCAGGTCAGCACAACAGGGCAGTAGAGCAGCAGGTCAGCACAGGCAGAGCAGTGGGGCAGCACAGCAGGGCAGCAGGTCAGTACAGCAGGGCGACAGGTCATCACAGCAGGGCAACAGGTCAAGGCAGCAGGTCAGCACAGCAGGGCAGCAGGTCAAACCAACATGGCAGCACAGCAGGGCATCAAGTCATCACAGTAGGGCAATCGGCCATCACAGCAGGGCATCAAGCCAGCACAGCAGGGCAGCACAGCAGGGCAGCACAGCAGGGCAGCGCAGCAGGTCAGCACAGGCAGAGCAGCAGGTCATTACAGCAAGTCAGCACTGCAGGGCAGCAGTTCAGCACTGCAGGGCAGCAGTTCAGCACAGCAGGGCAGCAAGTCAGCACAGCAGGGCAGCAGTCCTTTTGGGCAGAAGTTCAGCAGAGTGGCAGTCCTTTCAGCAGCACAGTAGTCCTTCTTCTGGGCAGGGTCCACAGGTCCAGAAGGGCACTCACGTTTTGGTCTAAGGGTCCAATGTTTACACCTAGGGCCATATTACACATAGTGCCCCGGGGGCACAACAGACGTTTGCGCTCGCTTTGCTTTTCCCGTGGACACTTTGGTATTACAGAAGGAGCCGCAGACGCTTGTGCGGCCCCTTCTGTAATACCGATAGCGCTGGCGCACAAAAAGCGCCTGCACTATTTTCAGAGGGCGTTCCCTCATTTGCGTGCAAAGTTTATTTGGCCAGGTCAAAATGGCTGTTTAAAACTGCACCGACAGGCTGACATATGTTTAAAGGGCTACTTTAGTGGGTGGCATAATAAGTGCTGAAGGCCCACTAGTAGCGTTTAACAGGCCCAGCGTACGTGTAGTACCACTTTACAAGGGTCTTACAAGTAAATGATAAAAGCCAATTGGGCGTAAGTTAATTCTACCAAGTTTAAAAGAGTGAGCACAAGCACTTTAGCACTGGTTAGCAGTGGTAATGTGTGCAGAGTGTCAAAGCCTGTATAACAAACAAGGGAACCCAAATAGAATAGGTCAGGGACCTTGGGAGCTAGGTTAGTACAAAGGACAGTGGTCCCTGAGTAAGGAAAACTCATTAAACAATGAATATAGTCTCAATCAGTACTATATTTTGGCGCATGTCCAGCCGGACAGAGGCAAGTTTAATATACACAATAGTTTGAATAAAATTAAGGAAGTGTGAGAAAAATAACAGTGGGATACAAGCCTGTATCCAGAATCTCACAGATCAAAACTCACAAACAACATAGAAAAGCTCACGCAGTTTACATGTGTTTCCAATGAATATACACGGATAATGAAACAACAATCATAAAAGGTCACCTTTACACATATTATAAATTAACAATCAGTGTATAAGGTTGACAACTGTGTCGACTGACGTTTCGATCCTTATCAGTGAGATATTGGATCATCTTCAGGACTATGGATTAAAGTGCCTGAGAGCATATGCCTGTAAATTATTGTATTGACGAAACATTGGAAATAAGGAGGGAGAAAGAAAGAAAAAATAAAGGAATAATAAGTCTCGGATAAGGTTTGCATTTAGTTGCCAATAAAGGAACTCAGTAAGATGACGAAAGGATCTATTTTACGCGTGAAAAGACCTAGAGACCGAACAATAACAGTGATGCAGGAGTAGTGAGAAATCACGATGCAACATGCAAAGTTGTAGAACCCGACTATAGAAACATCAATTTGCCCTTAACACGACGTGTCTAAGGTAGAGGAATAAATTATCAACAGGTGCTGTCACCTGATCACATTGTATATGAGCGTATGCCTCTAATAGAATTAGGATGAGATATTAAGGCATGCATGCGGTGCGCGTCTGGCTAATGTGAAGTACCTGCAGTTGCGCTTAAGGGTGGAAAGCTGGCACGTCCAGACTGGGGAGGAAAGGGGGCATAATGGACCTGAGGGGCAGAGAAGGAAAGCATTAAAGGATGGGATGAGATGAAAGGGGAGGGGATGCATGTGGCCTTCGTGACAAGGGTAGCTTACCCGGGTTAGAAAGTAGAGGCTACGTAATCCACAATGGGAAGGCGAGGCGGACGAGTCCTGCTCAGCAAGGATTCAATATATGGGATTGTGAGCCTGGAGGGGAACAATCGGTAAAGTTACGGGCGTGGTGGGAAAATATGGGGGCGAGGGGGAAGGGGAAAGTAGAGCGCGCGCGTGCTTACCTATTTCACAGGGTCGGATAAACTCTGTTTCACAGGGTCGGATAAACTCTGTTCAAATTGGATGTGTGGCGATGGGCCTAAAACAATGTAAGTAGTGAATGGTGTTTGCCGCCCCCCCGCCCCCGAGTTTTGCTAATGTGCCATCCACTTTGTGGGCAACAGGCGATGTAGAGCTGGGATTCCTACAGATTTCACGAGCCTTGTTGTGTATGGTACAGGATTTGGTTGAGAAAGGTGTTGGTGAAGAGACGGCTGGTAGATAGTAATAGTCCCATTCTTTTGATTGTGTTTACAATTCTGTGATTGGTTGGTGTGAAGTTCATGAAAAAGTGGTTTTCCTACATCCTGCTGTTCTAGCCATTGCTATGCCTTTGCTAATGGTTCCTTCTGCTGCTCAATGTTTTTCTATCACCGATCTAAAATACATTCTTTGGCGGTACTATTTATTTCAATAATAGGTCTTTGTCCGGATTTCACATAGACTGGTAGGAGTCATAGGTTCTGCTGCACTTCTTAGGACTATTAAGGACGAAGCATCCATAAACAGGTTTAAAAGGGGTAGTTACTTGCTCATCGTTTCAGACACACAGCAAAGTTGTAGGGACAGTACAGCTACATAGTGTTAGACATGGCATCCTTGACGTGGTTTTCCCTGACTTTTTGCCTCTACCTCCCATGTTTTTGATGCTGTGCTAGATTTCGTTTTTGCTGGTTCAGATGCTTTGGGTATTTTGCCACTGCTGATCAGTGTCACAGTGCGAGTGCTTTCTGTGTAAATTGATATTGTGCTTGGTTCTCCCTGATTGGCATATTGGTTGTACTAGTAGATCCCTAGTGAAGTGCACTGATTGTGCCAGGGCTGGTAAATAAATAGCTACTAGTAGGCTTGCAGCGCTGATTGTGCCATCCACATGAGTGTCCCGGAAAAGACGTCTCGGGCCTGCCACCGCAGTGCCTGCGCGCAGTTTGTCCATAGGGCACCCCTATGGTGGGCCCAGGCCCCCCCACCCCCTGGGTGGGGCGCGGTGTATGTGAGGAGTGGGATATGTGCTGATGTGTGCTGGTGTGTGCGGCATGTCCTGGTGGTGAAAAGATACCATTTTCCTTTTTCACTATTGAAGGGCTGTCCTGCTGATAGGACGGAATGGGGAATTTTTGTAACATTTTACGAGTATATCCTTCATAGGGATAAGATAGAAAATTGGAATGAGCTCGAAATTTGATAATACATCTTTTAGTAAGTATGGTTTTAAAGTCTGTGTTTGAACACAGCACTTTTAGGAAGCAGATATTTTCTTGTCCAACTTTTCTGTGCGTTTCTGTATTTTTGTGGATTGATTGTCTTGTTTCAGTGTGACAGAGGAAGAGGATGTGCATTTGGTGTAGTGTCCTTTTGTGGTGTCTTCACTGTGTTACTGTGAGTGTTGGTACAAATGCTTTGTACATTGCCTTTCGCATGAGCTTGTCTGCTCGTGCCAAGCTACTAAGGAGGGTGAGTAGGGGTTATCAAAATTTTGTATTCCCCTTACCCTGACCGGAGGGAAGGGTCCCTGTTTGGACAGAGGTACCTACCTCTGCCAACTAGAGACCCCCATTTCTAACAAATTGTTCTTGTGTTTAGCTCTGAATGGCTAGGGAGTCTGCTTTTTAAAAGGGGTAAGTATTGTCAACAGGAGGTCACCTGCTTAGGTCACCTACTGTCGAAGGGGGGTAGGAGATTAGCTCCTTTGCGAACTATGAGGTGCATGGAAAAGTCTTTTGGGCAACTAACAAACTGCGTTTTTCTTTGGCTTCTGTGCTTGGTACATATATTGTTGTGTGCTGTTTTGTGTTGTAAGTACACAAGACGGTTTGTCGTGGGCGCTTTCTGTCTTTGATGCTATCACAAGAGCCCACCTGAGCAGTCTAGGAACGGTCATGACGGTGGCCGTCTCCATAAGACAATCGGTTGGACTCGCTTTAGCCACTAATTTCACAGAAATGGTACTCCATGCTGTGAACATGCCCTTGAATAAATAGAGACACAGCACCACATCAGTGCACGTCTAACTGGCTATAAAAAAAGTACTGTTCGGAAAAATTGGCATGATTAGGAGTGTGTCACCTTGAAGTCAGCCATGTTACTGCCCCTCCTTTCTGTAAATTGATGAAATTGAATTGAAAAGAAGATCAAACGACGGGTAGACTAGACTGATGTTCCCTTATCTGATCCTTAAGGGGAACTATAGGTTGATGGCTCCTTCACATGTTATACCCCACCAACTCGTAATATGTGTTATTAATGGCACCCATTAAATAACTTACCCTGTGGTATCGTTATTTATCGGGTGCGATAAATAGCAACTAATCTCGTAATCAGGGCCAGAGCGTTGGAGGAATATATGGGGGTTTCACAGTAGTTCCCTTTAAATGTTGTTTTGGGTGCATGCAGCTTTTTGTCACTTTAACTAATATGGCTCTTTGAAAACCCACGCAGATCTTATTTAAGACTTTATTTGCGCATTTTTTGTAGGTCTGACCTAGAAACCGATTTGGCTGTTTCACCAGTCTAATGTTTTCCAAAAAATGCATGAATAAAATACATAAATGTGTGTGTATATATACACACACACACCACACCACCACCACCACCCCCCTATAGATAAAGGGGCTTTCGGTCACCCATCAGCGTCCATTGGTCTGTTCAAGGAGCATTCAAATTTTGCTTCCACTCATCACAGCATGGGCCGTCGGCCAGTCCACTTCAGCCGTTTGCTTTCTTCATTGCGAGTGATGGCATTTTTCATGTACGCATGTGTACTACCGCCGTAATCGACTTCAGTTCCAAAGCTTGTGTGCCAGTGTTTGCTTTCAGTTCTGCTTTCATTTCATTGTTTTAGTTATTTTTGTGACAAGTCATTATTTTGTATTACTTTTACATTTATAATACCTATTACATTGGTTAAATTTGTTTGAAAAAGTATCTGAGGCTTGCCAAGGCCAGACCTGTTGGGTTTGCCAATGCTTGTTGGTGTCTGTGTACAAGATTTCATTTCACATAGAACTCAATAATAAATATGTTTTTTTAAATGTCTAAAACAACGAGACCACCAATATTGACTAATTCACGTGTCTTTGAAAAATGCTGTGCTTTGAGCTTTTCCAGGCCGCAAGAAAAATACTGCTGACCGCAAGGTCCCACCAGTTCACAAAAGTCAGAAATAATTACTTTGTCCTTACTGCATTGGACAACATCATTAGCTATACACATGCAAGAACAAGTAGGAATATGCTGTCTGTTGACACCATAGAAAGTTAAGAGTGAAGCTTAATTTGGTATCACCTCTGTTCCCCAATAGGATTATATTTGGTTAATCAGTCCCATGCCACAGCCACCTTGTCCTCCATTCTCATATGGTGACCTAGGGCATGTGAGACTTCATAACAAAGAGGAAACAAGCAGTGCCATCATGCATATCCCTCCCTTCCTCCTTATCCAAGCTAGGCTGTTTAGGCATTTAACCCTCTTGCTCACAGCAGCAGAATTCAGAGCTGCCCACTACAGTGACTTGTGCATTGGTTTCTGTGACCACTGGCCACATCCACAAGCATAACGATGGAGGAAGGAAGAGGGGTGGTGGGATGAGAATTATATATTTTAGATGGCGAGCGCTGTGAACGTAATTTTCGGAAGGTGCTTTGCACTTCTTGGGTTACGATGGCGACTGAAGTTCCATGAACACAGGGGTACATTGTTGTACAGGACATATTACACAGTTGGGTGCCTGAAGTTTCATTTGAGTGGTGGACTCCAGCTTCTCCAGTGTTGATATAGAAAGTTTGTTCAAGAGTCTTCGTCTCCCGTGCTGACATAGGTGGAAGGAAGGGGGTGAACTGCTGAAGATTAGTAGATCGAAGGGATCTGCTGGCAGTATCTTGGATAATCTAGTTTCAGCTGTAGTGGGTGGATGCACCTGTGATGTATTCGAAGGCAAGTCCCAGGATGGCATAACCCATGAACCAATATATTGCATTAGTACCTACTCGCTATTTTATATTTAGAGAATAGATGATGAAGAAATGTAAGATCCAATTCCCGGTCATATAGTGTCCCAGTGGTGGAGAATGACAAATGGAGCAACGATGACCATTTGCAAAAATGGAAATGCAGATGGACATTTGCAATGAAAAATGCAACACATAAACACTGTAAAAAAAACTTCCTTTGTTCATCTATTTAAAAAAATATATATATTTGTTTGTGTTTCAGGGGAATCTGTAAGAGAGATTATAAATCCTCCCAAAACCTTTCGTGAAGTAAATGAGGAAGCCCGGGTTGGACATGAACTTTACATCATCACACATAATGATTACAGTGCAGGTAGGACTCTCAATGGAGGTTAAGATACTTTAAAACAATGTACAGGAAAAATGCCTTTAATTTGGTCACAGAGAAATGTAATTCGAGTTTTAAGTAATCATGTGCCTGTTGGTGACTCTTGTTTTTTAGAGATCTTAATATTAAAATCTTACTAAACATATTTTAAAAAGTGTGTAGTTTATCGTAAGACGTTTACTTTTAGAAAGTTGGAGAGGAATAAAAGGGCTGGGGAACCAACAGCATTCTGTTTTTCTTATTTCAAATGTCCTGTTTTTCCCTTCCTTGATTTCCACTTTGCTCAGTTGCATATCAAAGCTTCTATTTCTAGTTCACCCTGGGCCTCAAGGCCGGCATGGAAATGATGGTGGTTTTTCGGTCTCATGGGAGTGAACTGACGGTGTGCCCCCATTGCCACTGCTCAAATTTGCCAGCAGGATGTCCCTCAGCGTAGATGGACGTTCCTTGATTTTCCACCAAAAAGCCCGTTTGCTGTACGTGCTCTTTCCTTGGGGGTTATAACCACTTTGGCGGAGCTATCGCTGCCATCTTAGCAGGTCGCCTAAAATATGGGGGATTCTCAATGATCGCTAGCCTGTGGCAAACATTGTAAATCTGCTAACGCGGTATGGGCATAATTCACCAAAAAGTCACTCTGGGCGTCAGTTTGATGGCCTAAACCTTAGATCCAGTATTTGGCATTAAGATGGGTCTTGCGTTTGCCTTCCCTCCTGTCACTACCACGTTTCCTTTTCTGCCCTTGTGTTTTGCTCTTCCCTTCCCATTTGCACTCCATTGCGTTGCGTCACTTCCTGTAACTCTGAACCCGAGTTATAGAATTGGTCTTGTTTATAACCGAGGCACACAGCATCAGGGCCGGACTGGGAACTGAAAGCAGCCCTGGCAAATTTTGTCAGACCAGCCCCCGCACGGTGCGTAGTGAGCGAGCGCAGCGAGCGAGCCCGACCACTGCTAACAGGGGTCTGGGGGGGTGGGGTTCCTCCCCCCAAGAAAACTTTGGAAAAAGAGACCAAAATGATGCATTTTACAACACATTTTTCATTACATATTTAATTGCATTAACTTTAAAGCACAGTAAATGGTAAATGATGACCTTAAAGAGCACCAGGTTACCCAGTCATATGTACCCATAGACATTCTTACAGAGAACTCTAAAAATAGACACGAGAGTAGTGAATCAGGAACACAAAGTATAAGTCAGACCACTGGTGGCAGTCCTGTGGCGCTGTGCAGCCACTTTTAAAAATTAAGTGGAAAAAAATACTAACTCAGGCACCGTTCTCAGTTTCTTCAGTGGTGGAGCATTTATCTTTGTTTATCCTGGTCTGCTATGCTTCGTCGATGTGATATATATATATGTATGTGTATGCACACAGGCTAATACAGACTCATCACCATGGCTCCTGTAACAGTCTAACTTGTTTATTTGAACAAGCACCATGAAGGGTGAAGAGGGTGGAGGGATATTAATGCAGGGGTGAAGCCTGGACTGGAGATGACACTGAGGTTCAAAGAGTGTGCCAGGCGCACGTGGATATGGCGAGGAACACCCCCCGTCTGAGGTCCAAAATGAGATTAAGCACCAAGGTAGTAGGGCCACTGCGGTGCCTTATCTGGGTAACCTGGGAGCGTGCAGGAGTGTCTACTCACACGAAGTGGTAGTTACCTAACGTAAGTACAAAGCGGACGTGTGGTGAGACTGCTGTGCCTATATCTAGCTGTGCTTGGAGATGGACGCTGTAGTGTCGCCCACTGTGTTTCAAGTGCCGTGTCGTGGACAGCTGCCAAAAGAGGACTGCCCTTGTTTCTAAGGAGAGTGAAAAGTGCAAGTGGCGCTTTTTTGTATGTCAGGCAGGATAGATCGGTGAGGTGATGTGCAGGTCACAAGTTAGATTCCTAGCTAGGCTGACTCAGTCTTTAATCTTCCTAACCTGTTAGTGCTGTGAAAAGGCTTGGGGGGGCATTTAAGAAACAAATCAGAAAGGTGATAGGTGGTCTCAGACATGGCTTGCTTCACAGGCTCAGTTGTGGGGACAAGTTCTTATTTTCCATCGTTAGAATTTGAGCCAAAGCAAGAAAAAAAAGGGGGAAGGGGGAAACAAGCATAAAGAGGAAGCTAGGAAAACATTGACAGAGGGAGAAACCTGTGATGGAAAAGAACCTTTGAGAGTTAGCTAAAGAGTCAGGAAGTGTAGGTGGCAAAAGAAAGATTCATTAGGTGAAATCAAGACTAAGTTGCCCTTGGTATTTGGCAACCATGGCATTGAACAGCAGGACACTCATAAGAAAGTTTTTTGAGCCCTGCATTTATAACAAATTATGTGACTGTTGGCTCATTTTTCAAAATATAACAATGCAGTATCAAATCCCAGTCCATTTCACAGTATATAACATAGATTCATGGCTAAGCAGCAGATGACTCCACAATCGTAATGATACTAGTCGTAAAATTTGTTGTGACTCAGGCCATGTGTGCTTAGTGTGAGACAGCATAAAATATTTGTAAACTCCTTGCCTTTATTTTCACATTACAGGCAAGTTTTAATGAATGGCTTTCATCACTGTCAGGAATAAAGTTAAACGGCGTTTTAACCAAAACCAACACTGCCCAATGCTGACAAAAATCAATCGTAGTGGTGACACCTCCAAGGTGCTTAAATAGAGGTTAAATGCCCTGTTGAGTTGTCATGGAGAGACGTGAAGCCGGCCCCTCCTGGTACTGTGTCGGTAGTGAGGTGTGCATGCCTATTTGTTGAATAATGCAATCAAGGCTATGGTCTTATCTAGACTTGACTATGGCAATGCTCCCTTGACCGTTGCTGCAAAATCATGCCTAACACCAATGAAGGCCATCCTAAATGCGGCAGCTAGGCTAGTATCCGGAGCAAAGTGATTCAGACACATTACACCTGTTCTCTTCCAGGGGATCCTCATCAATAGTCATAAGCACTGAATATTACTCCATGCTTGGAATCATTCCCCGTCGTCGAGATGGGAGTCTCGGTAAATATAAAATAGTAGTAAATAACCATTACAAAAGAGAAACAGGCCTAGGCCTAATCCCATTTTGCAACCAGACCATGTCTTTTTGTAAAAGAGACCAAAAAGAACAGGCAGCCAATCAGAGCAGCCTCACCCTCTAGAACCTTGGTGAAAGAACCTCAGCTCCTCAGATTTTCTACCGCACGTTGTGCAGAAGGGAGTCTCCTCGAGCTTTGCTCTACTTCAACTCTTTTCAACTGTTTTTTCCAGCTATTTTCTTCAGGTTTTCATTGGAAAATCCTTGGGAAATGTCAGATAAAGGAAAGAAAGCTTTATTTAAGGCTTGTGCCACTTGTGGCAAAAAGAGGCTTTATGTGGAGGATAGGCATAAAGACTGCATATATTGCCTATACCCGGACCACAAAGCTGCGGAGTGCAAGATTTGCCGCACCTTTTCCACCAAGACTCTCCGGGACTGTGAGGGTCGCCTGCTAACCTGGCTCCACAGGCTGAAGTCGAGGAAGGAACCACTGTCTAGTGATAGTGAGGAGTCGTTTTCCGCCGCCTCATCAAGAAGGTCAGTCAAGAGGGGTAGAGGTTCCCCTTCACCATCTGTGGGTCTCCCCTCTAAGGCCTCAAAAAAGACCCCGAAGGAGTCTGAGGACCAGGGTCCTGTCAAATCTCCTCACTGCGGTGTAAAGGAGAGGGAAGGACTAATTACACCACCTGCGACGATCCCTTGCCAGGACAAATCTTTTAAGAAGCCCTCTTCACAGTCCTCTGGAAAGAGTGGCCATTCGTCGTCGACGCTGCGCAAGCCCTCGTCGACTAAACTTCCAAAATCGCAGGCTAAAAGTGCTCCGGCGTCGACGGGAGTGTCGACGTCGTCATCCATTCCAGTGTCGACGGGCTCGTCGACGAGCACTTCTTCAACAACGTCGACGATGGTGCCGACGAGGATATCGTCTACGGTGGCGTCGACGACGAGAGTGTCGACGAAGACGACAGTGACGACGACGTCAGCAGGGGCAATGCTTATCTCGTCGACGACTATGTCGACGACTCCCAACGTTTCGGCGACGGTCAGCACGGCCACGCCGCTTCCGTCGACGGTGGCTCCGACTGCATTCTCGTCGACGGTGATTCCGTCGACGCTGTCGTCGACGACGATTTTGTCTTCTACGTCGACGGGACTGTCGACGACGTCGTCGACGGGGAAAATTTCCATTTCGGTGAGGAGGAAGCAAATTTCGCCAGACATGACGTCCCCTAGAAAAGTAGATTCTTTACTACCTGCATTACTTCTGGATGAGGAGGAGGACTCGGAGGGAGAGGACAGTCATTTTGGCTATGCCAATAGCCCTTCTCAGCTGATAGTCAAATGTCAGGACACTGATTCGGAGAGTTATTATTATCAAGATCAGACATACGAACAATCATTTTCACGCCAAGAGGACATTCAACAAGAGATGGTGTCTGTTCCCACTTCTCTTTTGGCTGATTTACAGGGGATGCTTTTAGACTACCGACGGAGGTTTTCAGCTCATCCTCCGCCTCCACAACCCGCCCTCTTGGCTCAACCTGTGCCTCCTCCTCCTGCCACTGTGATGGTTTCACCACCTCCATCAGCTCGGCGGCATACTCAATTTTCAACACCATCTGATGTCCTTCCTCCGACGGATCAACACCAGGATGATTCCACAGAGGAAGAAGAGGGGAGCTTGTACAACAAGATCAGGGAGATGAATGGGATGATTATGTAATCCCTGATCCCGCTTCTCCGGCTCCTGCCCCGATTGATTCCCCCCTGCTGACATTGGGGGTTTCCACAAATTAATGGAGAGAGCATCACTGCGTTTCGAACTTCCCATGCCTTCAGTCCAAACAGAGTGCTTTCTCTATGATTTTAAAGAGCCGAATAGGAAGACGGTGCGCTCTATTCCTATCGTGGCTCATGTCTGGGAAGAAGGCATTAAGGCCATGAAAAATCCGGCCACTGTGATTCCAGTCTTGCCGCGTCTGGACAAAAAATATAAAGCCCCAGACGACAGCCCAGCTTCATTGACTGGTCAGCCAAGACCCGACTCGGTCATTTCGCAAGCAGCGCAGAGGAAGTCGAGGAATCCTTCAGCGCCGCTCACTACACCTCCGGACAAAGAGGGCAGACGCCTCGACAATGCGGGGAAAAGATTCTCCTCCATGGCCAGCCTTGTTATCAGAGCTGCGAACGCATTAGCGATTCTTGGAAGGTACGACCGCCAGATGTGGTGCGACCTCTCGCCTTACCTGGATCAGTTGTCTGATACTTCCAAGTCTGAAGCAAAGAAGATCTTGCAAGATGGAGAGATTACGTCCACTGAGGTCATCGATTGTGCGATGGACATCGCCACAACGGCTTTCCGGTCCCTGGCTGGTGCAGCTGTGCTTCGTCGCCAGGGTTGGCTGAAGGCAACATGGTTCCGGCCAGAGATCCAGAACAAAATCCTGGATCTTCCTTTTGATGGTGAGGAGTTGTTCGTCAAGCACATAGATGATACCCTTCAAAACATCAAGAAGGATACGGAAACTGCTCGGTCCTTGGGGACCCTTCAATACAAGAAAGCACCATTCCATGGAGCTAGGGGCAGAGGTGCTCCATCCTACAGGGGCTCTTACCAACAGCAGAGGTACTCCTCTTATGGTTCCACACCACAATCTTACCGTCCTTCTTATCAGAAGCAAGGCCAGACGTCGTCTTTCTCTAGATCGAACACTAGAGGGAAGCAGAATCGTCCCGGACGGGACGCCTCTAAGAGGCAATAGCGGCGATCTCGCTCTTTGCGCTGTGCCCTCCTCTTCCTCGAAGACATCTGTAGGAGGCAGGGTGTCTCAATACCTCCACAATTGGCAACGGATAACAACAGACCGTTGGGTCCTAAACATCATTCAGAGTGGCCATACCCTAGAGTTTATTCATCTTCCACCATCCAGGGCCCCTGCCGCCAACTCCGCCAAACACCTGCGTCTCCTCCGGCTGGAAGTCCATCAACTGCTGGTCAAGGGAGCAGTAGAACCGGTCCCTCTCTCTCAGAGGGGCAAGGGGTTTTATTCCAGATTTTTTCTGGTAAAGAAAACATTGGAGAAATGGCGCCCCATTCTAGACCTCAGGGAGCTCAACACTTATCTCACAAAGCTATCTTTTCGGATGGTGTCTCTCCAGGACATTCTGCGTCTTCTCAACACTGGAGATTTTATGGCCACTCTCGACCTCGAGGATGCGTATTTCCACATCCCCATTCATCCGGCCCACAGGAGGTTTCTACGGTTTACAGTCGCCAAGAGCCATTTCCAGTTCAAAGTGCTGCCGTTTGGTCTTCGCTCAGCTCCGAGCGTCTTCTCCAAGGTGCTGGCACCAGTAGCAGCTTTCCTCAGGAAGCAGCATTTCCAGGTCTTTCCCTACCTGGACGATTGGTTACTAAAGGCCTCGTCCAGGGAGGCAGCAGAGGAAGCGGTTGACGCTTGCACTTGCCTCTTCTCCAATCTGGGCCTGACTCTCAACAACGCCAAGTCTTCTCTCCGCCCTTCCAGGAAGGTTCAGTTTCTGGGAGCGGTTTTAAACACATCTCTCAACAAGGTGTTTCCATCTCTGGAGAGACAAAGAAATCTAATCTCCATGGCTCATTTAGTGCGAAGAAAAAAGTGTCTTTCTGTTCGCCGTTTCAAATCCCTTCTAGGGATGATGTCCTCCTGCATTCCCTTAATACCTCACTGCAGACTGAGAATGCGTCCCTTGCAGGAGCACCTGAACTTGCAGTGGAAGCAGGTGAGCGGTTCCTTCGACGACCAGCTAGTGATCACTCACGCCATGAAGCAAGCCATCCTCTGGTGGACAAGGAAAAAGGATTTATCCCAAGGTCTATCCTTCGTAAACACTCCAGCGCCTCAAGTGGTGACGACAGATGCCTCTCTGGAGGGTTGGGGCGCAGTGTTGCAAGATCTGCAGGTCAGTGGTCATTGGCTTCCGGAACATCGCCTCCTACACATCAACCTCTTAGAGCTACGAGCGATTCGTCTAGCTCTTCAAGCTTTTCTTCCAAGATTGCAGGGGTTGTCGGTTCTTGTCCGGATGGACAACACCACAGCCATGCATTACATCAACAAGGAAGGCGGGACCAGGTCCTTTCTCTTGTCACAAGAAGCCCAGGCGATTTGGGAGTGGGCTATCCTGCACAAGATTTCTCTGAAAGCAGAACATTTGCCCGGAGTGCTCAACGACAAAGCGGACAGGCTCAGCAGGCTGAAATCTGTCACCCACGAGTGGGAGCTGGATCAGGCTACGCTGGAGGGTGTCTTTCGCCGGTGGGGCAGACCCTCCATAGACCTGTTTGCCACACCAGAGAACAGGAAATGCCTGTCTTACGCCAGCAAGCTATACCATCGAGGGTCGCTGGGGAATGCGCTTTCGATCGCCTGGTCAGGCGCATTTGTATACGCTTTTCCCCCATTCCGCTAATTCCCAGGTTGCTCATGAAGATGAAAGCAGAACCGTGCAGAATGATCCTCATAGCTCCAGCATGGCCGAGGCAGTTCTGGTTCACCGAACTTCACCTTCTCTCCTTGGATCGTCCTCAACTACTGCATCAGATTCCACACCTCCTCACGATGTCTCAGGGTCAGGTTTGGCACCCAGATCCTCGCTCGTTACAGCTCTCAGCATGGCTCCTGAGCAGCGAGAATGTCTTGACTTAGATCTTCCGGAGGAGGTTAAGGATGTCCTTTCGCAGGCGAGAGCTCCTTCCACTAACAAGACTTACCGCTTGAAATGGAAACGATTCTGCATCTGGTGTCAGGGTGCAGGGTTGGATCCTTTCTTGTCGCAGCCACACCACGTACTTCCATATTTCCTGTCCCTGGCTAAGGCAGGTCTGGCTCATTCTTCCATTAAAGTACACCTAGCAGCGGTTTCTCGCTTTCGGCGCACCTCATCTGGGCCTTCTCTTTGGTCAGCCAGAATTGTTAAGCAATTTCTCAAGGGCCTCTTCAGGGTGTTTCCGCCAGTGAGACCTCCACCTCCTACGTGGCATTTGAACCTGGTTCTTTCTCAATTGATGAGACACCCATTCGAACCCATTCATCGAACGGATCTAAAGTTCCTCTCCTGGAAACTAGCTCTGTTGCTAGCACTCACTTCAGCCAGGAGAATTGGAGAGTTGCAGGCTCTTACAATTCAGGAGCCTTTCCTTCAGTTCAAGAACAATACAGTCATCATGAGAACTAATCCTAAATTCATTCCTAAAGTGCCTTCTACTTTTCATCTCAACGAGCCAGTAATTCTTAAGACCTTCTTCCCTCAGCCTTCTTCTCCTGCTGAGAGAGCTCTTCATTCTCTGGACGTACAGAGGTGCTTGAAGTTTTATTTGGACCGGACTAAGCCCTTCTGTAAATCTTCTCAACTTTTTGTGTCATTCAGCGCTCCCCGCAAGGGTTTCCCCTTTCCAAGCAGGGGATAGCTCGGTGGGTTGTTAGCGCTATTCGATACTGTCATACAGCAGCGGGCAAACCCCTGGAGGGTAAAGTCCGGGCGCATTCTACAAGGTCTGTGGCATCCTCGACGGCTCTGTTTGCTGGTGTCCAGATTAAAGACATTTGTAGGGCTGCGACTTGGAGCAGCACTCACTCGTTCACAAAACATTACTGCCTGGACGCTTCACTGCGAGATGACACAGCTGTGGGCCAGGCAGTCCTGAGGAACCTCTTCCAATGAGTGGTGAGCTTTCCTTTGCATCCCTCCGTCCTGCTTTTCAGCTTTTACACATTTTATCTTGTTTCTGAATTCATTTACTATTACCCTGTGTACTGCATGTTCATTCGTAACTATCTCTCTGCATATTATTAATGTAGAAGTATGTTTTAACGAACGTTTATCAAAGGGTTATGCTTTATGATAAAATGTGTATGTTTACTGCTAGCTACTCTGATTCCAAGCATGGGAATCTATGAAAGCTCCAATACTGGAGTAAGCAAACAAGTTACTTACCTGTAACTTTGGTTCTCCAGTATTGGAAGCTTTCATAGATTCCCATGCGACCCACCCTCCTCCCTGGGAAAGCTCAGCATCTCTCTGTGTGATTATTTCACAACGTATACGAAAATCTGAGGAGCTGAGGTTCTTTCACCAAGGTTCTAGAGGGTGAGGCTGCTCTGATTGGCTGCCTGTTCTTTTGGTCTCTTTTACAAAAAGACATGGTCTGGTTGCAAAATGGGATTAGGCCTAGGCCTGTTTCTCTTTTGTAATGGTTATTTACTACTATTTTATATTTACTGAGACTCCCATCTCGACGACGGGGAATGATTCCAAGCATGGGAATCTATGAAAGCTTCCAATACTGGAGAACCAAAGTTACAGGTAAGTAACTTGTTTTCTTCCCGCCCATGTGCGGGGACCCCGTAAGTAATATAAAAATTATATATGGAAAACACATATATACAGCTCTACATATATGTATATACATATATTATTTTTTCTCATACCAATGCAGCTCCCAATAGGAGGCTAAACAATGTAATTACACACATAAAGACTGTATTTGCCAATATATAAAAACACCATAGGGCAATTAGCACTTGAACTCTGTTTTTTAATGAGCAAAGTACTCATAAAGAGTAAAACTGCAAATTAAGTAGACATTGTTAGCCTACAGGCTGCATTGCAAACCAATAGCATAGAAAATGAAAGCATTTTCAACAAAAACTGGCACCGTGCCTTTAAGGCAGCCATGACCCCTAGCTTCCCATCATGCCTCAGGGGTGACAGTTAGGTCAGTTGTTCTTTCCGGCTCCTTCAGTCAGGACCCTGGATTTTCAGCTCTTGCTTTTTTTGACTTTCTGTCCAAAAATATCTAATAGAATCTAGTTTTTCTACTTTCACTCGACGTCTTTTGGTCTTAGAGTGCAAGTAACACCTTTTTTGTGTTACAGAAAAGGTTTATTTTTGTAAAAAATGCCTTCTTTATTCGACCCTTGCCCGTCCTGTGGCAAGAAGGCCAGAACAGATACACATCCTGTGTGTATTCTCTGCCTCCCCGAGTCCCACTCTTCTGACAACTACCACCATTGTAAGAAGTTATCAAAAAGGACCATCAAGGAGAGGGACAGGATTCGTCTTTATGGCCTCTCTGAAAGAGGTAGGTCTCCTGTGAGGCAGCAGAAGAAGAGAACTCGGTCGACGTCGAGAGGAAAAGTCCCGACCTGTTCTCCGTCGGCGTCGGGATCGACGTCGAAGAAATCGGCGACGAAGAAATCGGCGTCGAAGACTTCAGTGATGCCGGCGCATCATCACTCGACAACGAAATCATCGTCGACGAAGGTAACAGGTCCTCCGTTGATGTCAACCAGGCGGCGCTCAACATCGAGAGACAGGTCTCCGTCGGCGCAGGTTAGGCGTTCGACGTCGAGGCAGATCACTCCGTCATCGCAGCCGCGATCGACGTCGAGGCACAGCGCTCCGTCGTCGCCTCATCAACGCCGATCGACGTCGAAGCACATCTCTCCGTCGTCGTCTCATCGCCGACGATCGACGTAGAGGCACATCTCTCCGTCGTCGCCTCATCATCGACGATCGACGTCGAGGCGCAGGTCTCCGCCGAGATCAATCCAACGATCTTCGGCGTCGAGACACAGGACACCTCCTTCGGCGTCGAAGCAGACGTCGGGGCAAGGCTCTCCAATGTCGATCCATCATTCCTTACCGCCAAGTGGATCTTCGGCGTCGAGACAGAGGCTTCCGTCGCCGGCAGCCCAACGCCGGTCGACGTCGAGGCAGCAATCTTCTGAGAGGGTGCAGGGAACGTCGAAGCATGACACTGCATCGGCGTCGGAGAGACGTTCGACGTCGAGAAGACGTTCTACTGCAGGATCAAGTCCACCTTCTAAGAGAAGAAAGTCAACGTCGAGGCATACGTCTCCGTTGAGAGGGCAGTCGGCGCATAGACGCTCCAGATCAACGTCAAAGCGCCCGTCTGGAGACGCCTCACCTCCAGTGAGCCTTTCTTCGTCACCTTCAGGTTCTCACAGTTCTCACCGAGGATCAACGTCCAGATCCCCGGAGGTGGTGATCTCGACGTCCAGCAGCCCAGTGTCAGGGGGTCACCAAGATTCCCCAACAAGGTCAGCACATGAAGAGGTGAACCTCAGTCCTCCTGCACAGTCTCCTAACGGAAGAGAGAGGCGCAGATCGCCTTCCATCCATTTGTCACCACGATGGTACAGGCCTTTGCATCACTGGGCTACTGACAAGGTCACGACAGAGCAGCATTACTCGAGTCCTCAGCACAGATCTCCTTTGGCTTGTTTAATTCAAGCAGCGGATAAAGAGCGATCTCCTTCAAGAGCCAGAGCTCGCAGCCGCACCCCTGTGCACCCACACAGGAGGAGGTCTAGATTAAGAAGCAGGAGGAGAGCACACAGATCCCCTACTCCGTCTTCTTCTTCCACTCATACACCCCATAGAGACTACTCGCCGACTTTGACTGACAGTCCTCCATCGAGGGTCTCTCCGGTGGACGACGTCTACACTTTTCAGGACATTCTGGGCAGAGGAGCTGTCAAGCTGGGTATCCCTATGCCAACTCGTCAAAGCAAGTCCTCTGTGATTTTTGAGACTCTACACCAAAGAGCAGCAGCTAGACCTCTGCTTCCCTTGGTACCAGGCATCATAGAGCCAGTGATGGACATCTTTCTCACGCCAGCGAGTGTTAAGACCGCTCCAGCGAGAATCTTAAAAAGTACCGTTCACCAGAGGACGACCCGCTCTTCCTCAGGGCTGATCCTCCTCCGGATTCAGTCATAATTGCTGCGGCAAAGAAGACCCATGCGGTGGCATCCTCCTCCACTGTCCCACCAGACAAGGAGAGTAAGACGCAGGATTCCTGGGGAAAAAAGGTTTGTGGCACTTCGGCCTCCATGTTGAAGGTCTCCAATGCAGCGGCGCTCCTGGGCCGCTACGACAGATCTCTGTGGGACTCACTACAGAGATTCACTGAAAAGTTGCCACAGGAAAACCGTAAAGATTTTGAAGAAATCCTAACAGAGGGCAGTCAGGTGTCTAACCAGGTCATCAGTGCTGCGGCGGATGGAGCTACCCTTTCGGCACATGCTTCTGCTCATGGGGTATGCGCAAGAAGAACATCTTGGCTACGACTTACAGCGCTCAAGCCAGAAGCTCAGTCACGCATCCTCAATCTTCCGTTCTCTGGTTCCTCTTTGTTCGGGACTCACACGGATGAAGAGATGGCACGGATGAAAACGGAACTGGACACGCTTAAAGCTGTGGGCCTTGAAAAGAAAAGGGAATTCCGTAAGAGATTCCGCCCTTACAATCGGCGATCCTCCCAACAGAGGGTTCAAACCCCTCATTGGCAGAAAAATCAGGATCAGCAAGGCCAGCAAAAATTGCAGTATCGGGGCAGACGTCCCTCCAGAGGAGGAAGAAACCAGCATCAAGGCAACAACTCCGCCAAGACGCAGTCAAAGCAATGAGTACTCACTTCCCCTGTCGCCGTTCACCACTCCAGTGGGTGGAAGTATCGCAAACCATCTCGAAGAGTGGCGAGCTATCACAAAGGATCGGTGGGTGGTAGCTACGCTGCAGAATGGGTACTCTCTACGTTTTCAACACCGTCCCCCCTCAATCCCTCCAGTTCCACCATCGTGTCACCAGTTAAAACTCTTGCAGAAAGAGGTTGCCACCCTTCTCAGAAAGTCAGCCATCGAGAGGGTGCCAGTATCTCAAAGAGGGAAAGGGGTTTACTCAAGATATTTTTTGGTAAAGAAAAAGGGCCAAAAAGCAGAGTACAGACCCATTCTGGACTTGCGGTCACTCAACCTAGCCATCAAAAAGGAAAAGTTTTGCATGTTGGCTCTCCATCAAATATATCCACATCTCAGGCAGGGGGATTGGATGTGTTCGCTGGATCTGCAAGATGCATACTTTCACGTCCCGATCAATCAGCATCACAGACAGTAACTGCGATTCCTGGTGGGATCCTCTCATTACCAGTTCAAGGTTCTACCCTTCGGGTTGAAGTCAGCCCCCAGAGTGTTCACGAAGTGCATGGCTGTGGTGGCAGCCGCACTGCGCTGCAGGGGCGTCTTCGTGTACCCGTACTTGGACGACTGGCTGTTGAAAGGCCCTTCCCCAGACAGCGTGAGGAGTCATTTCTTGAGCTGTCTCGAGCTGTGTCACCGGCTGGGCCTGCATGTGAATTTCGCCAAGTCAACTTCACAGCCAACGCAGAAAATACTTTTCTTAGGAGCTCTGCTAGACTCCGCGGTAGGAAAAGTGTTTCCTTCGGAGGAGAGACAGTGTTCCCTCATACAGAAATGCCAGCTAGTTCTGCACAACAGAAAACTGCCTGTGCGTCAGATTGCCTCCCTGCTAGGTTCGATGGCATCCTGCATCTTCCTGGTTCCCAATGCCAGACTACGAATGCGTCCTCTTCAGCAGGATCCGGAGGACAAGTGGGATCAGCAGACAGCTCGCTGGGACGAAAAAATAAGTCCATCAAACGCGGCTCGAGCGCCAATACTTTGGTGGATGAAAAAACGAAATATGCAAGTCGGAATTCCTTTCCATCAATCTCCGCCTGCTCAGACACTGATCACGGACGCCTCGCTGCAGGGTTGGGGGGCCCACATGGGTCCTCTCCAGACTCAAGGACTGTGGTCTCCAAAAGAGCGATCCTATCACATCAACATGTTAGAGCTGAGAGTAGTTCACCTAGCCCTCAAAGCTTTCCTCCCCTCGATTCAGGCAACCTCAGTGTTAGTACAGACGGACAACACCACCACCATGTACTACCTGAACAAACAGGGGGAAACTCGCTCACGCACACTTTCCCTGGAGGCTCAAACACTCTGGCATTGGCTCCTGGCTCGGAATCTGTCAGTCACAGCAGCCCACCTGCCAGGAGAACAGAACGTGAGAGCGGATGCGCTCAGCCGTCACTTCGAAGACAGAGAAGACTGGGTCCTCAACGGCGAGGTCGTCGAAGTCATCTTCCAGTCATGGGGTCGTCCCACCATCGACCTCTTCGCGGACGACGAAAATACCAAATGCCGAGACTTCGCCTCACGGTTCTACCGACCAGGATCGAAAGGGAATGCCCTTTTGATAGACTGGTCAGGGGCATTTGTGTACGCCTTTCCACCCCTTCCGCTGATCCCGAAGGTGGTGACCAAGCTGTTCCATTCGTGCACGAGGATGATACTAATTGCCCCGGACTGGCCGAGACAATGGTGGTACCCGGACCTTCTGCACCTATCAGAGTGCCCTCACAAGAAGCTGCCGTGCAGACCGGACCTGCTGTCCAAGATGAACGGGAGGATTCATCACCCCAACCTTCCCTCACTGAACTTGGCAGCATGGCTCCTGCGGTCCTCCAGTATGGCCACCTAGGACTACCGCAGGACTGCATGTCCATCCTGAAGGAAGCAAGAAGACCGTCCACGAGGCATTCAAATGCATGCAAGTGGAAACGGTTTTACATGTGGTGTATGCAAAATAATGGTAATCCAACCAAGGGTCAGGAAGAGGTCATCCTTCCTTACCTACTTTATCTGGCGAAAGCAGGGTTGAAGTTTTCTTCCATTAAGGTGCATTTAGCAGCTATAACTGCATATAGACGTTCACCTTACCAACCTTCCTTCTTCCAGTTACAGGCTGTTAAGGATTTTTTGCAGGGTTTAAAGAAGGTCTACCCTCCGGTCCGGCCTCCTTCACCACCCTGGGAGCTAAACCTGGTGCTATCAAAATTGATGGGTCCGCCTTTTGAACCCATACACAAAGCAACCTTACAGCATCTTTCTTGGAAGGTGGCTTTCTTGGTAGCGATCGCGTCAGCTCGCAGAGTGAGTGAAATACAGGCTCTCTGCTCTAAAGAACCTTATACAGTCTTCCATCTTAACAGGGTTGTGTTGAGGACGCACCCCTCTTTCCTTCCAAAGGTGGTGTCAGATTTTCATGTGAATCAGACCATCTCTCTACCCACTTTTTTTCCCAATCCCTCCACACCAGCTGAGAGGGCTTTGCATTCTCTGGACCTCAAAAGGGTTTTAAAATTCTCTCTGGATCGGTCCAGGTCTTTAAGAAATTCTGATCAACTATTTGTTAACTATGGGTCGATCAGAACTTGTTTCTCACAGCTTCAAAGCGCTCCATCTCCAGATGGATAGTTTCATGTATCAAGCTTGCTTATCAATTAGCGCAGAAGCCCCTGGGGTTTACTCCCAAAGCGCATTCTACCAGAGGAAAAGCGGGTACTACTGCTTTTCTTCATAATGTGCCCATGTCTGAAATCTGTAAGGCGGCAACTTGGAGGTCCGTCCATACATTTACGAGGCACTACTGTCTGGAGTCAGACACCAGAGCAGACACCCAAGTAGGCCAGGCCTCCTTGTGGAATCTGTTCAACAGCTGATCTCGGCTGTTATTTTTTGTTGGGTCTTTTTTACTCTCATTTACCTGCAGGTGGTTGATGGGCTTGCTATTCTATTCAGTGCTTATGACTATTGATGAGGATCCCCTGGAAGGGAAGGATAAGTTACTTACCTGTAATCCTAGTTCTCTTCCAGGGGTATCCTCATCAAAGTCATAAGCAACCCACCCGCCTCCCCAGGTAAATGAGGTGTTTCTAAAAGTGTTAAAGGATATCTTTGTGCCCTGACCTTCAGGGTTATGCAAAGAACAACTGACCTAACTGTCACCCCTGAGAGTCATGATGGGAAGCTAGGGGTCATGGCTGCCTTAAAGGCACGGTGCCAGTTTTTGTTGAAAATGCTTTCATTTTCTATGCTATTGGTTTGCAATGCAGCCTGTAGGCTAACAATGTCTACTTAATTTGCAGTTTTACTCTTTATGAGTACTTTGCTCATTAAAAAACAGAGTTCAAGTGCTAATTGCCCTCTGGTGTTTTTATATATTGGCAAATACAGACTTTATGTGTGTAATTACATTGTTTAGCCTCCTATTGGGAGCTGCATTGGTATGAGAAAAAATAATATATGTATATACATATATGTAGAGCTGTATATATGTTTTCCATATATAATTTTTATATTACTTCCGGGGTCCCCGCACATGGGCGGGAATATTCAGTGCTTATGACTTTGATGAGGATACCCCTGGAAGAGAACTAGGATTACAGGTAAGTAACTTATCCTTCTCGTCACTCTCAAGTGGCTCGCAATAGAAGCAAGGTGCCTCCCTCAAGGTAGACTGCACTACTCAAAGCCCTGCACTTCGGCACCCCAAAATACCTGGCCACAAAACTCACTGTCTAGAGGCAACCACACCCTACTCAGTGCTGATTGGCAACTCCTGGAAGCTCGTAGAATGAAGAAACAAAAAACCTCCTTCTCGGGCAGTACACCTAAAATTGGGATTTATTTATTTAATGCGATTTTATATAGAGCGAACATTACCCGAAGGTGTCAGAGCGCTTTACAAAAGAACCAGTTGCGTTACATAAGGACTTTGGATTACATGAGTTACATAAGAGATATAAACAGAAAAAAATTGCAAATGTACAAGGTGTAAAGTCTAACTACCGCCAGCCGTCTTGGAGAAGAAAAGTCAAATCTCTTCTCACTAAGTAATTCCTGACAAACTAATCGATCGCCCTCATCTTCCACCGGTCTAAATATGGCATGGAATTCCCCGTTCTTGTGTTTGGTAAAATTGTTCTGTGTAACCTCACTAATGATACCTAGCTTGTCCTTGCACTGGCAGAATATGCCATGTATATCTAGTTATAATGATGTGTACCCTCGTTGCTCTGTAAACACACAGCCTTGACCTTCAGCTTTGTAGTTATCATCTTGAACTCATATTTATGTGAAATTTGTACTCTACAAACGCTCTTCTAACCCCGGGTCTTCTTCGCGCTTTATAAAACCTCTGAATACACAAAAAAATATACGATTGAGACTTTGTCAGCAAAAGTTTCAAAAATGTGAATTTCTTTAAACAAGTTTTTACTTGAAATTATCTGTTTGACTGCCAGTCACCTTTGCATGAGAAATCAAGGGAAAGGCATGAGAATGGTAAATTTAAAAAATATAGGACCGATCTTAGCATCCCACTTCACAACATATTTTGTCAGCGGTCTATCACTCGGTGGCAAATTGCACTGGCCTGGAGTGCATGCAACTCAAAATTAGGGGCATCTCGACCAGGCCAGAGCATCTCATCACCCCGCAAGGAGCTGGAGGCTGAGACCCATGATCCTACAGCCAGCCCAAGCGTCACTGCAGCGGTAAGTAGGGGACTCGGGAGCAGACGGTGGGGAGGCCGGGCCGTTACAGACGCCCAATGAGAATATCGCAGGACTGGTGAATCTGGAAACCTAATAGAGAGGCCTCCGAACGCTCGAAACTGAGGCCCCCCTATAACAGGTCTTTTTGAGACAAGAGGGTTGACGGGAGTGCTGCAAATGAAGCAAACTTGGTCAGTGGATCAGAGCGAGAGAATATCCGACGCCCTCCCGGGCCCTTGAAGCAATACCTTCTCCCACCCTGCCTACATCCCAGGTGGAATACATGATCTGCAGCACAGGATACAGGGTTCCCCACGAATAGGGCGAGTGGTGGCTAACCAAAACAGCAGGCTCCTGGATACATAGGAAAGACTAGGACCCCACCCACAAATAGCCCTACTAAGACGACACTTAGGAGACCCCCCACTGTTTGAAAACCCGGAGTCAGTACTGAAAACAAGGCTCATTAAGACCATTGGAGTGGGGGTGTAGTCAAGAGAACTTGCTGTACAACAAAGAAAAAGCATACTGGGCCTCGACTGAGGCAGGAGGTCCAAACACAAGCAGAAACAAGGGGGGATGCAACCAGCCACAAGAGAGGCCTCTCCAGTGCCTCAGGTAAGAGAAGGAGTGAAAAACAATGGCGCAGAAGGCATGAAACGACCTACTTCCTACCCGGTGCGTGCTCAGTGCACTTTGGCTCATTGCGCACCTTTCTAAAATGTTGTTGTTAGGTAATATAAAGGTACACAAACCAGTGTTTTCTTTTTTAATTCTTTTGTAAAGCAGTAAATTACACTTACTTAAACGTCTGGAGGCCTCAGGCCTACACAGACTAATGCTGTGCTGTCTGCTGCTTGTTTCTCCGGTGCGTGTGACTCCCTAACGGACTAAGAGGGCGGGGGAGCGCTGCGTATTATGCTGCAGGCGGGCGAACTTGGAGAGGGGGCGCAGATGATTGGTCCGACTCGCGCATCATGCCCTAAACTCTCTCTGTCATTGGTAATGACAGTGAGAGTTTAGGGTGCGATGCGCGAGTCGGACTAATCATTGGCGCTTCCGGATGGCTTCTGATGTTGCATGCACTGCCACAATAAGGCGGTTGGCGATTACGCGCACGCACACTAAATACAGAGGTCAGAGTGCACTGCAGGGACTGTCACCGTGGCCTTCTGATTTTGTTACTGACGGCCGATTTTGCTAAAAATAAAATCGGCCCCCAGTAACAAAACCGGCCCCCTGTGACAAAACCGGCCCACATTCCTTCCAGCCTACCGGGGGATTGCCCGGTATCACCAGTCTGTGTTGGCTCCATCGCTGGTTTTCAGTTTGGAAGAAGCCATGGAGGCGGGAAAGGAGAGGATGACGTAGGCAGGTCTGGAGCGCTGCTGAGTTTGCAGGATTCCACACTGGAGGACTCTTCCCAGATAGGCGGTGATTGTGATCCGTGCACCATGCGAGGGTGTGTGCACAGGGAGCTTTACAGCACAGATCAGTGCCCAGTCATAAAAGCAAGTGCATTTCCTGGATAATCTTAGGTCCAGGATCATCAGCGCGCGCTCCCGTGATGGCCCGTCCGGGTCTGCGGGCAGCATCTTTCGAACTAGTCCTCCCGATGGTGCCGAGCGCAGGAAGAGGAAGTTGCCTTCCTCCCCTGCGCTCTTATACCCGCCCCCTAACTCCACCCCTTGACCCTGCCTGGTCCTCCCCTGCGCGAAAGACCCCGGGGGAAGACTAGTCTGCGACTCTGCTTCCCCCGGGGCCCAGCATTGCGGACCAGAAATCCTGTCAAATATTCAAGGAAGTCTTTTAATAATGTTGATCGTTAATATTGAGCTAATTACTCCAGAGTTTTAATTTCTAGAAATGCGCCAACCCTGTTATTAACTATAATGAAAATCGGAGAACAAGGCTCCCAAATGCTATACACATTTGATGTTGTCACCTACTTGCATGTTGCCGTGCACTCCCCTAAAAATAAACGACACCTCGAAGCAGCGGCGTCTCTAGGAGTGATTGAAATTAAGGTGTGTGACAAGGCGCAGTGTCTGCTTGTCTTTCATTCAGCAGCTGTGACGGTGGGGCCCAAGGGGAGCAGGACAAATGGAGCCGGGGCACGGGTCCCACTTGAATTTCAAGCCACAGAAGATAAATTAAAAGGCAATAAATCTACACTGAGCTCATTTAGAAAGTCAGAGCAATCCTGAAAAACTGGCAGGATCCTGTCAGGCCTATATTAGGACACAAGGGCCTAGTAATCCAGGTTGTAGAGTTTTTCTCAGATACACTGTGTTGAACAGGAGTTGTGCTACACGTGTTCTTACTGCTAAACCATTTAAAGAGAACCTGTCTAAGCCCATCTTCTTGTCCCATCATATACTTCTGAGACCCTGGCACTTTTTTCAGCTTTTGAAATTCGGTCCCTGGGAGGAGATTCTTACCCTAAACGTTGGCAGAAATCTGAAGCCTATTAGAACCATTCTGGTTTTCTTGGTGGGGCCAGGGCTTTAAGCATGGGCGTCCGCAGAAATGTTTCCAGGGGGGGGCCAAATTTTAACTTCACCTTCCTCCGACATGATGTGTGCCAGGTGGGGCACAAGAAACACTGGGGCGCAGGAGGAGCCATGGGGTCCGCGGCCTCCTGCAGGACGGGGCCAGTGCCGACGCCAGGAACCGCTTCAACAGGACGGCGCTGCAGGTGGGTGCGAGGTGGGTCACCGGAGGGATGGGGGCGGGTGGCGCATGAGGGCTGGGACTGCGGGGTCCCCTCAGGGGGCTGAGGTGAAGGAGCGGGTTCACCTGGGGGTCCGTGCTGCATAAGTCCGGGGGAGCGGGGGATCACCTGTGGCCGACGTCTGCAGTAACCCGTCTGGGTTTTTAAGGAGGTGGTTAACCTATGGACTCGAAGCTGCAGAAGCCAAGGAACCTGTCTAGAGGGGCTGAGTGGGAGTGGAGGGTGCCCTTCTGAGGGTGCTCGTCTGATGGCTGGGGCCCGCAGAGCTCCATGCGCTAGAAGCAGAAGCCCCACCAGCGCCCAGGTGTCTGGCGCTATATGACGTGCGTGAATAGAAAGTGCACCCCTTTTCCATGGACAGCTAGCTCCAATGTTGTCACCCACACATTATGTATCACTGCCAGTGTGTGTTCCACGGAGGGGTGCCCTCCCACCCCCCACCCCTCCGCTGGACAGCACCGGGTGGTGAAGGGTGGGCCTGCTGTAACTGTGCAGTGGCATGACTGCGAAATTCAGTGCCTCCTCCCAGGCAAACACACGAAATATTATAATATTCAAAGACCACACAGTCACTGTCTTTAAATACGACTAACAGGACACATATACCGTGCAGTGTACCAACACCATTCCCTACCACCTGTATAGTCCATGTCATTTCTATACATAATAGTAGACAAGGTAATAAAACAGCAAAGTATACAAGGTAATAAAACAGCAAAAGAGCAAATAATTAAAAACAACAGTTCATCACATTTGTACTGGAACCTTTGGGGGCAAACGTAGCTGTCGAAGTTAAGATGCGGAGCCGCAGCCCAAGCTCACATTCCTATAGGCGATGAAGTCAAACAGATTATAGCAAATTGTCTGGTGTGTAGTTATCCATCTCATGGACTGGACTGACTAGAAATGCCCATGCTGCCTACAAATACCGCCTGAGCCTCCTGGTGGCTGTTAAACCTGCGGCCGGGTGCAGTCCATGGTCATTGGTAGCTGAGAGATATGCTAAATTTCATTGGTAGTAGCATAGGGCTCAGCTACCAATGACATGACGCTCGCATTGAGTGACCCCGTGGCATGGCTGCCATTGGCTGGCACCGCCTCTGCAAACTGGCGCCGCCCGCGACCCGCACCGCGTGGTGTGACTCGTTACAGCCGGGCCGCGGTCGGGCGGGCGCCATTATTTTTGGTAACATCGATCGCGCTCGCGCACACTCCTGCAGCCCAGTGTCACTCACTGGGCTGCTGGAGTGCACTGCCAGCGTTAGTGTGTTACAAAAAGGAATGGCTCCCGCCCGCCCGCGGCTGCCACCCGCATGGCACCACGGCACGCCACCAGGTCCAGCCATCACCAGTACGGCCCGCACCTCGCGGGCTGGACGCCATTATTTTTGGTAACATCGGGCACTCCTGCAGCCCAGTGTGTCACTGGGCTGCTGGAGTGCCACTGCCAGCGTTCATAGCTGCCAAGGTTTCAGATTGCTATGTGTGACATTTTCATAATTACAGTGTAATTATGAGTGACGTTTCAACGAGTATGAGTGACACTTTCTTGCGAGCAAAAATCAAGCAATGAAGATGAGGGAAACATATAAATATAAAAAATTAGACTGATTTGAGCAATGAAAAACTCTAAGAAGATCTTAAAACTGGTGCAAACGCCTGCGGCGGCTCACTCATAATTACAATGAAATTATGAAAATATCACACATAGCAATCTGAAACATTGGCAGCTATAGTGATTTAACTACTCTGTGCATTCTGGGAGTTGTGGCATGATATGCCTCAGTGGACCACTTTGTATAAATACACTTGAAAACAAAGATACCTAAAACGAAAGCCTTGGATTGTAAACATGGTGTCCTGCTGACAGTCGATCTGGCTGACGTCCGACATCTCAGTTCCTCATGTGTGCAGGTGGTGGTGTCTCGCGCTCTTTTTAACAGAATGGGACACATTTTTTATTATTCAGACTTTACCCGGAGTAAGAGAGATAAAGGCAGAGAAAGGAAAAAGAAGAAGAAATAGAAAAAGAGTAAAAAGGGGAAACATGGACGAAAAAGAACATGTAGGAGAATAAAGCTAAAGAGACCAGCTGTGTGGGGGTGGTGGAAAAATGGCATTAGTTATCCACAAGTCTAGGCACCCCAGCTTTCAGCTGCTCCTGCAGTGGGTCCCTAAGAAAACTTTGGACCCCTGTGCTTATTATTTTTGAAATTAGGCACTGCCTCTATCTTTACCTCATTTTCAAGAGTTGACAGTCCATGTCTCCCTATTTCAGGGCGTCCCTCCCTCGTGTATGATTTAGTCCTCACTCTCTGGGAGGCTTGGCCTTCCCAGGTGCTCTGTGTTAAGAGCTCCCCGACTCCTTCCCTTCCCGAGATTGGGCTCCCATGTCACAGTTTTTTGTCTGCTGATCTTTTAGGTACGATGTGACATGCCTCTGAGTTCTGCGTCCCCTGGGCCCTAGGATTATCTCACGGTTTTGAAAGGCCTCGTTCCCTGGCCTTTCTGCAGCGGCCAACTCGGTCCTCGGCTGTGGGGAACACGGCGTGGAGCTCGTGGCCTCGCTAGTGCCATGTACAAGGCCACCCCAAGAACCATGCGAGGCAGGAGAGAAGGACTGTGTGGTGGGAGGGGGGTACAGAGAAGGGAGACTGCGGCGAAGAGGAAACAATCCTGGGAGTGTCGGTCATTGGGCTGTCTTTACTGCAGCTCAGCCTCACTCGAGCAAAATGAGCTTAATGCTGAGCCGCCCAAAAATTAAGTATTTCTGCATTTCGGTGACTGAAACAGTTGAGCAGTAGCATAAGCAACTATGTTTGGTAAGTACCCGGACACTTACTTTTGCAGCAGCTGCTGCCACCGAGCCTGCTCCTGCGCCTGGTAGCCGCAACGACTTGGACTGATGGGCCAGCCTGCCCCGATTACTTTCCCTGCAGAAGCACCGGCCGCATTCCAGGCCTCGAGTCGAGGACAGTGCCGGTGCAGCATTTTGAAAATGGCCTCAGTGCTGCTGAGCTCACTGCAGTGTCTGTTCAGACACCATCACTTTGGTGGCATACGGGTCCTGGGTGACGTGGTACTTTACTATTTCGGCTCAAGCAAACAGTTATGCGCGGTGTGAGCCCTCCGCTGAAACGATCTGCGCAACCGCGCCGGCGAGGGTGAATTAGTTACATTGTAACCTCACCTCTGCGTGAGCAGCCCTGAGAGCGCTGAGCCTGCCCGCAAGCTGCACACACGGCGCGCTGCCAGCTTTCTGGTTCAGTTAGTAGCGCTGACAGCAGCACCACCAGTACGGCCCGCACCGGACGGACCGGTGATCCAGGGGGGGGGCATGCGCCCCTCCTTGCCCCCCCCTGCGGACGCCCATGGCTTTAAGTGGGCCCGTCTCACCGGTGCTGAGCACCGGTAGTTTTTTAGAGGGGGCCTCGAAACGGGTCTCTTTCGGGCTCTGTTTTGTGCCCTGGCACGGGCGGTCCGTTTTTTTTCCGGACTGCAGTGACAGCAGGCACATCGATGTGCGCCTGCTCACACTGCTCACTTCTCACCAGTGGAGAAGTTACGGCATGACGTCATGCAAGGTGAGCGTTGTAGGGAAAGGGAAATCCTTTAAAGAGAGTCATTTTCTTTCTGGATTTCCCTTCTCTTTTTGAAACTCAGGAGCAGCAACATTGTCGTAGTGTCACCAGGGGTGTAAGTGGAAGCTTTTTCAATATTATATACAACGAGCCATAAGTAGCTGCAACTAACAACCATTGACAAAGCCAATAATCCTGACTTGTTGTAGGTATGATGTTACTTGTTGTATCATATATCTGGATGCAATGACAGAAACAGAAAAATGCAAGTTGGAGGGGCACACTGTGCTAAGCACAGATTTTTAGCTTACGTGTTTTTAAGCCACGCCCTTAATTACATCAGCCACGCACCTTTGAGAGACCCCCAGTTTTTTCATCCCACTTAAAGCCCTGGGTGGGGCTGAAGGAGGACCTCTCTTATGGCTCCATCCAGCAGCCCGACAAGGGGCATGGGTGAGTGATGCATCACCACCCCGGCCCCTCTACCTTCTGATACAGAAGCAGTAGGGTAAATGGAGGCGCAGTGTCGCCTACAACTCTCAGAAGCAAGGGATCTATTGGAGAACCACAAAACTTGTACCAAGAGGCTGCTACTTTTAATTCTGCTGTAAGGCCAGAAACTCCCACAAGTGACTCCTGCATGTATATGTGTGTATATATATATCAAAACAATACCCTTTCAGGCACATAGTGCCGCATAAATTATGCAAAAAAGAAGCAGAGAACTCTGGGTAGTTCCCAAGTTTAGGTGGAGAGCAGCTCCTGTATAGGGCACCCTATAGGCACCAGCGACCTCAAATGTCTGCTTTTCTATCAACGTTTTTAAGCATAGGACAGCACAGTGCCATCCACGCCGAGCTGTAAAATGACCAAAGCCTTTTACCACTCCAGTCGTTCAAAGAATGGGAGGAAGTAGAGCGGGTAGCATGCATTGTCTATTACTCATACATAGCAAACCTTTATTCCAGAGCCGTGCCTGTCCTGACTGGGAAGGCATCAGGGCAGGCAACTAGGTTTCGGAGTCCTTTCCGTATCAAAAATATCTGCTTCCACCTGGAGGTGTATGGGAAGGAATTTCCAGTAAATGCTGAGGTCTGATCATAGTCCATAATGTGACTACAGTCAGTATCTACTGCTTGGATCCAGCTGCTGCTCTGCACAATACATGTTCCCTGTATGAAGTGTATATCACACAAGAGGTTTATTGATTTCTTTCATAACAGTTCAGAAGCAAAAGTTGGTCCCAGTGGAGGCCGCTTATCCAATTTACAAAAAGAGATTCTCGTAGGCATGTCACTTCACATCTTAACAATCAGCCCTGCAGGAGTTAGGTGCTCATAGAAGGGGTCTTGGAAATAATGAAATGACTCACAGCAGTTCCACGAATCATGGCGAGGATTAGCGACTGGAGACTGATGTGTGTGTCTTATTGATACCCCTTCCAGCCTGTTAGCCTGGGATTTAACTAGGTCAATGTTCTAACAACTTTAAAAGGGTCTTGCAGTTGATGCTGTGTGACAACAATCCCTAATAAGCACTCGAGTTGTTGAGCCTTTTCTGGTACAGTAATCAGGTGACTGACGTAAAGCTAGGGTTCCTAGCTGGAAGAATGGTATTTGTGTAGGAAGGAGACTCAAAAGTGCACATCCACTATGATAATGATCAATAGGGTACATTTAAAGATAAGGATCAGAGATAGAAACATGCGCTGCTATGTTTTGCGTAATTCAGAAGTAGCATATCTATATACATCTAGCTCTATTGTATAGTTTATGTATAAATAAGACAAAGTTGGCACCGTGATAACTCCATGGCTATTGATCTTTATAATATTTTCCATTATCAGCACTTAATTTCTGCATCAGAAACTGCTTCAAAATATATTAAATCAGAGCTTTCTTCACAGTTCGTCACATGCATGCACACCTCCCATGCCCTCCCCACTCTCGGGCCCTTGGCAGTTCCCGTCTTAAAAAATAATCAGTGTTTGGCTGATGCTCAAGGAGTGAAAGGGTGGGGGAGGGTAATGAAAGTAGAAAAGACCAATAGCCATTGTCATACCTCATGGTTTTAACTGTTGAGTTCAAATTGTGAATTATTGTTGTATTTTATGCTGTGTGGTCATTTATTGTTTTATTAGCCGAACAAAGAGTTTAACTGAATGACTAAGATTGATGGAGTCACCATGAAAGTAGCTTTGTCTTACTCTTATGCCTTGGCCCTTTTCCAATCTGGACTTGTAATTAGAATCCAAAACAACTGTGAAGGATAAAGGGAGGAGGACAAGGCATCATATGTTATCTTAGGTCTAAGCAAATAAGTTGCATAGAGCTCTGTGGTCAACTGTTGCATTGTTCCTAGAGGAAGCCTCAGAAGTGTAACACTGCCTAAATCAGTTGGAGTTAGGACTTCAGCAGTGGGTGGTGCGAACTGCAATCCATGTCGCAATGGTAGCCGAAGCAGCTGCTTGATGAGTTTCATTGCATCCAAAAGGCACCAAACTTTAGTCAGTAGATTGGATTTCCCTGGTTTTATTGAGGTAGAAACAGAAAGTTCATCTGAGGTTCAATCTGAGGTTGCATCTGAGCTTCTTCTTGGCCAAGAATATCCTTTTCAATCATAATTGAAACGGAATTCTGACAGACTCTTGGGACAAAAGTAGGGGGATTGCTGGGACGACAGTGCAGTAGACTTGCGGTTCACCTGTGTACATGGCCGAAATCCGCCACTAAGAAAGAGGAGTCCCGGGGAGGAGCTTTAAGTTATATTAGACCATTGTCTCAAGAGGTTTGTGCAACTGCCTGATTAGGGCCAGGCTTAGGCCCTAGGAGATTGCAGAATGTCTGGAGGAAATGGATGCATGTTACCCATAAGGTGTCTTGCAGCATCCTAGTTTGCTGTGCCGGATCAGTCCTTCTAGGCCCCCGCGGCTGCTCGGAGGGGTTTTAAGGATTGGGATATGATTCAGCCAGTAGATGAGAAAAGGTTATGACTTCCATGAAGCAAGTGAGCAGATTGATCTCTTTGGGCTGTATCCAATTGCAGACCCTCAGATATTTGCTCCTAGACTGTGCTATGGAGGAGGATTTTCTGCCATCCACTAAAACTTCCAGATTCTCTGTGAAGAGGTTGAGGTGAGCAAAGTGTACCACCTCCAGTACCATGTACTCAAATGTAGCAGTTAAACTGAGGGATACAAAAGTCTTGCAGTGAACATGAGGCTGGACCACTTTCTCTGTAAAGAGGACAAGGGTGGAAAAGATACCTCCTTAGAAATCATGTCCTAAAATTAAGCAAGGTAGGAGATGTGGCCCAGTGGCTCAAGCTGCCACCTTTGTATACTGGGAAGCCAGGTTTGAATACTGGTCTTGGTGCTAGACCCAATATTGTGTGATTCTGGACAAATAACTTAATCTCCCTGTGCCTAAATGTATGTAAAAATGTATTTGTGTAATCCTCAATCAATGTACATGATCTACCACCGTCTTGCAATCCCTCATGTAATGTACATCACTCCGTTGTTTTATAGCTACGTGTGCACAACATAAATATCAATACATACATACGCAGATATACTGAGAAATGCAAAACATTTTCTCTATCATCAGTAAGTCTTTCCTCTGGGGAAAGTGGATGCGTTCCTTATGAAGTAGAAGGAACCCTGGACGCCATTTAGGGGTTGCCAGGGGTCTCATTTAACTCCTGGCTTGCCTCCTGAGACACCTGGCACTGTCCTTGCAACCCCTGGCCCTAGAGGTGGTAAGAAACAAAAGTTACACAAGGCTCTACTGAGCCTTCTTTACCTCCTGTGCCCCTCAGCTACACCGTGTGCATGGGAAGGCGTGAAAACTCGAAGCAGCAGCTAGATCTAAGCAATGTAACACACTTTGTAACAGTCGCTGTGGAGCTGACCCCTGTAAAAGGCATCTATGTGCCTCCTACTGCCCCTGAGCAAGTGAAGGGAGTAAGAAATACAGGGGAGAGAGAGGTTAGAGGGGAAAGACTATGACGGGCAAAATAATGCAAGGAAGAGAGGAAGAGGGCACTAGAGAGAGACTGGTGAGAGACAGAGACAAATACAGAGGTGTGTGAAAGAGCGAGGGATTAAAGACATCAGAGAGAGGTGACAGATGTGAGAGAGATATAGACAGATGTGAAAGCGCGTGACACAGCTGAGAGGGATAGGTGATAGACACAGAGGCAGACAGTTGAAGGTTAGAAGGAAAGACTGATGAGAAGGGATGCCAGTATGACAGATGTGATAGAGATAGAGACACATGAGAAAGAGATGGCTAAGGAAGACCGAGACCTGGGTAGCGGGAGGTGTGAGAACAGGTATGAAGAGATACATGGATGATAAACAACCAAGAAGCTGAGGGAGGTAGGTAAGACCTACTAGAAATATACAGCTCAGAGGGAGAGACGGGGGATTAATAAAAAGAGTGAGTGATTAGGGGACATGTGAGAGAGGTGAGGGAGTAGTGAGACTGTTCAGAGAGTAGGAAATGGAGTCGGTGGAGGGAGACCTGCAAAATAGGTGATGGAGAAAATGATGAGAGGCAGCACAGGGAAGAGACAGGTGTGAAAGAGAGGCACAATAAAGAGACGTCTTAGAAAGACTGAGAGAGGTGGGGTGGTGGACAGATGAAAAAGTGAGAGGTAAAAGAAGGGAGAGTTGAGAACGTGGTGATAAAGTGACAAAGCAGAATGATGATAGAGAGGTTATACAGGTTAGGGAGTGAGACAGGCAGGTTAGAAAAAGACAGCTGAGGGAGAGGTGGAGAGGGAGAAAGGTGAGAGATATAAAGGTGATATTGAAGCAGAGGTAGACAGAGTAAGAGAGGTAGGAGACAGGTAACAGTGAGGTGTAAAAGAGACAGATGAGAAAGTCAAGTGAGAAAGGGAACAAGGTGTGAAATATAGGAAGATTAGTGAGAAAGACTCAGTTGAGACAGAGGAGAAGGGGTGAGAAAGAGACAGCAACAGGTGAGAAAGACAGGTGAGAGAGTTAATAAAAAAAGATAGTTGAAAAATCAGACAGCGCAGGAGAGGGTGACAGTGGGTCAAAGGTCATATGACATCACTTCCTGTGATGTTATTGGGATTAAGTGACAAGTGATGTCACTTCTGCTACACCCGACGTTTTGGTAAATTGACTTCCTTGACGTTCATGGATGGAACAGGTAGAAAGCCAAACTTGTTGAGTCCAAGTTGACCTTCCTAGAAAGAGCAAACATCCTGAGCTCAGAGGAATCACAGAAGTTTGACAAACAAAAATGCCCCATCCAGCCTACCATCAGGCCATTTTCCAGGACCACCACCAATACAGGGAGCGAGCTGGTTGCATGTGAAATTCAGGTGTGTTGCGAAGAAGTTCATGACCTGGTAACTCAATGCCTCGAAGACGTAGTTTTGTACTTCTTGGTGGATCTCTGCTGTTGGATGTCAGGGTAATGTGGAGAGAGAAGATGTCTGCTGAGGATGTCTGCTCCAGGCTTGCAGGAAACTCGCAGATATGTGCTGTGCTCTTTCACCCAATACCGTAGCACTACTGCCAAGTAGTGGAGATCAGTGGAATAGGTGCTCTCTTGTTTTCTCAAGTACGGGAGGGCTGTTGTGTTGTCTAAATGTGTCATCGCCAATCTGGATCTCGCCATTGGTAAAAATGCTTTGTGTTTAAAAGATTTCCTTTGGGGGAGCATGGCTAGTGCCCAAGAAAATGTCAGCTTCAGACCAGACCTCCACCATGGGAGAAACGCTCACATGCACAAACGTAACAGTTTCTACTGAAATGAAGACCGAAGATTGAAGATCCTAATGTTAGAACACCTAGGCGATAAGCTGTCACAGCTGGGAGAAGAGCATAGTGGGTGGATGAGTGTTTGAACCCAACCCCACTCCACGGCAGTCTCCAAAATGGCAGCCTGCTCCCACTCGTCAGACAGAAGTATGGGACCATGAATTGCAGGCACAGAACACACTGGGAGATGCATGGGTCTACACTGTGCTTAACTTGCATTCCTGGCTACTCTCTACAATCACTGAAAGGAAGAAAGAGAAAGCTAGCTTGATTTTTGCCTCACGTGACCTTCAGAAAACTATATTCAGAGCCTTACATGTAGGCTGTACTCGAGCGTGGCCCCTTTCTCCCTTTCTTGGCCCGCTAGCAGCAGCAGGGTGGGTGAGGTAGATAAAGACCACCATTCTGGAAGTTGATGGGACTCCTCTCCACATCATGACTGGTGACGACAGTAGATACGACCGCTAATACGGTTCCTGGCGACTGCAATCATAACAAAGAGCACACTAAAGAAAACACTGACCCCTACACTACATGGATTTTTATGTCAGTCCTGTCCATTGTATGGCGGAGGATACCAGCGGATACCTGCCGATGTCTGCCGATATCCAGTGGTGCCCGCTGATACCAACCAAAAGTGATACCAGCTAATACTACTGTTATCCGCGGCTGCAAGCTCTCACCACCACATAATGGTTGGCACTCACTGGTTCCCTGCTATCCTGCTGTGACCCCTTATAATGCCTAAGACATCAGGTAGGAGAGGCTTCCTTGGGGTATTCCGGCATGATATCCTAGTCACAAGATCTCAGTAGAGACCCACTCACCAACAATGATTTCAACATTCCATATCACCTTTCAAGGGACCAGACTCTGGTCTCTCTCAAGGAAACCGATCCCAACTGTCCCAACTATATCGTCATACCAGCTGTAATAGCAATACCTGAAATACATGCACCTCTGCTGGGTTCTGTTACGTCTCAGGGTGACTCCTCAAATGTACTAGCTCTCATTTGTATATCATTCTAAGTGCCTTGGACAATCTCAGAACCCCTTTCACATTGCCCTGGGGCACGCCTGGGTTACTGGTCCCAACCTTGGGGGTTGAGGCCTTTTACTCCTGATGTCTCGGGGCTCTGACCTACAATGGATCCCAAGCAACTGGGCCAAGTACCCCTTCAGCGTTTGACCCTCAGTGGTAGACGTGAACAAACAGTCTAAGGCTCCCTCGGGGGAAGGTGTGGATACAGATTAGTGAACACGGCTTATAACTCAAAAAGCACACTGTAGCAATAAATCAATGGGCAGACAAATATTTACTTTTATAACCTAAAGAAGTATCTTATTTCTAACTCTGCTCATTTAAAGGAAGATTACAGTATTCACAGACAGTAACACATTTCCCCCTTGAGGTTGGGCCTTTAGTGTCTCAGTAGTAAATACCTGTCCCTTGAGTTCCTCACAATTAGATTCAGGTTATTTTCCATTCACTGGTGGACGCATCCAGAGAATGCTCACTAGCAGGCCTTATCTCAAGGGTCGACACTGACTCTTCTAATAGAGTCAAATGTGTCTTAGAGCTGCAGCACTTTCAGCAGCGAGTCCCCCAGAGCCTGTAGGCCTGTAACAAGTGTAACAAGTTTTACCTGCTCCAGGAGGGAGGAAGCGTGCAGTGCCTTGAAGGGTGCTCCGTCCATGGACACTCTCAACAGCTCCAATCCTGCTCAGGTGAGTTGGCTGCACGCAGACTTAGCGGCAGTACTCGGCAAGTGCACGCTCTCTCCTTAGCCTATGCAGTGGTGCTCCGGTAGCAATCAGAGGTGTTTCCATGCTCCTCGTGCGGGGCGAGAGATTCCATGCTTCCAAAGGAAGGAGGTGCTTTTGATGCTCCTGATCTTGATCCCGCTGAGGTGGCAATGCTCCCACGACGTCCTCACTCGGTCCATGTGTTCTGATCAGGTGGAGTTCTCGTTGCTCCTGGTGACCTATGGGTCACCGCTGCTCACAGTTCATGGACTCATGCCCGATCCACATGGCACAGTAATTCCCTGCCACGCAAGGCTTCTGTTCTTGCCGCACTGTAGTCTTTATCACTGTGGGCCCCTCCTGGCATACGAGGTCGCCACTACGGTGTTGCACAGACTTCAGTCCTGATCCCAAGACAGTGTTTTCCACGGCGGGCCCTCTTGACTCACGGGGTTGCCGCAATGTTGCCGCACAGGCTTCTGTCCTTACCGCACGGAAATCTTTTTAAACAGCTATCTTCATGGCAGCCCTCTCCTGGCATACGGAGGTCACTGACTCTGTCCTGCACATGGGCAACAACCTGATCGGTGCAGCAGCTGTCTCCTCACACCTTGCAACAGGAGTCCACTTAATAGGGCTTCCCACTGACCCTTGCTCCCTCCTCCTCTTATCTTAGCAAGCAGGCAGGCGCTGGTGCTCCAAGCTCCAGAGCAGGTGGTCTTGGTTTCGCTGGGTGATGTCCCCTCACCCAGCAGGGAGAATAGCAGGACTTGGCCACTAGTCTAGGCACAAGTCTTGCAGAGTTTCCCCTCCTCACACAGCCCATCTGGCTGCTTGACAGATTACACATTTGGGGGTCTCAACCTCTCCTCCTATAGTTCATTTCCAGACACCAAATATGATTGGGCTATAATACCGAGGGATAGGAAAGGTGATCCTGATGTGACCAATATAGATGTTACCTCCCTAACTACTAATGCCCAGAATACTGATCAGCCGCATGTTGAGAACACCATTGTGGGTAATATTTGCCAATGTGAGGATCTGCACAACATGTCTGTCACTAGCAATTTTGGCTATGCAATGGAAAGTGGTTATAAAATTGCAACATGGAATATTGCTGGACTAGCGAGTAAACAGGGCTCCGTAGGCTGGTCTGATTTTATCAATGCACTTGATGTAATTTGCTTACAGGAAACGTGGTGTACAGCCCCTATTTATTTCGAGGGATTTTCCTCCTATTGGCTGCAGGCGATACCATCCCCTGCTGGTAGGGCCAAAGGGGGTCTTATGATTCTTATATCAAATAAGCTTCCGGTAAATGTTAAGAGAGTTGTCACTATTGGGTCGCACTCACAAATAATGTGGCTAACCTTTAAAGGAGGAAGGGATCTGGTTTTGGTCAATTGCTATAATAATGTGTTTGATGCGACCCACAGTAAAATAGTCGCAGAATTGGATAGTAGGCTAGATACCCTATTAAGTCCAACTAACAACAGCATTGTGCTTATTTGGGCTGGGGATTTTAATATTCATACCTGTCCTCTGTCTGCTACCTGGGTATGTGGGGTAACCAACCATGATGGGGATGGCTACATACACTTTCCACATGATGATTATGGTGGAACCCTGAACATAATAATTACTAAGTTTGACTTAGAGCTGCTACAGTGCGCCCGCAATAATAACGGAGACTGGATACCGACTTACATAGGCAGGAATGCCACATCATCGATCATGTGTTGATTTCAACAAATGTTAGCAATCAGTGTTTAACACCGAGGGTAGCTCAGCCAGCGTTGAGCTATCATAATTGCATTATATTGACAGTTTTCTTCTTGAACAGAAAGGTTGTAGCCCCCCAAGTACTATTGTCAACATCGCCCCTATAAGATCTAACTGGGTACGTATTAAGTGGGATGGAGGTGACCCCACTAAAACTTTACATGAAATTGTTTCAAAGTGTGGCGAAGAGATTTCTTATTGTCTTAATGATGATGTTAGCCCAACCCAATTGTTAACCAATTTTACCATGATAAATGATGTAATTATTGGAATACTGACTCACCCTTATCAGCCGAGACAAGGGCAACGCAGAGGTTGGTTCAATCATACATTTACCTCACTTTCCAATCAATTGAAACAGGCCCTGCACTGCCAACCTTGAGATAATGGTTTGATTAAGACCCTTCGGTTTAATTATAAAAAAGCTCTGCCAGGAAAAAGGAGCTACAAGAGGCAGCATGGGACAAGCTCTCTGCGGCTGCGGACACTGCCCACAATAAACTGTTCTGGGAAGTAGTTAACTCATCTTTTTTAAAGAGTGACTCTTACCCAGAGTTGTTATCACATGTTACCTGTGAAGCTTGGGTAGCCCATTTTTCAAATATTTTTAACCCATCTGACGAGGAAGCGGGGAGTATACAGAGGGAAGCACAAAGTGCCTGCCCCCCCCCCCCACCATTAAACATCATGATTGAAGAGGTACAGATGGGTCTGAAGGGAAGCGCAGGGGGGAAAGCCCAGGTCCAGACGGGGTTCCAGTCGACGTTTATAAAGCTGCTATTGATTTGTGGGGACCAATGTTAACTAGGAATTTTAATATTGCTGCGATAGAGGGGATCCCCCCTTCATGGGGAAGTCAGTTCATATCCATTTATAAAAAAGGTCCTAAATCAGAACCAAAAAATTACTGTCCAATATCACTACTGGACTCATCTGCAAAAGTGATGAGTAAAGTCCTTCTAATGAGATTAGAAGAGTGGGCAAATGATAATGCGATACTTTCCCCGGCGCAGTTTGGTTTTAGAAAATGGGTGGGGACGATAGAACAATGTATAAACCTGGACTAGTTAATAGGTAAATACACCTGTGCCAAAGAAGGGAGATTGTATCTATGTTTTGCTGATCTTAGCAGCACTTTCGATCTTGTTGACCACTCTATCCTCTGGCCGACCTTACTTATCCTTGGTGCACCCAAACCAATAATATGTTATCTTGCAAGGCTTTATGAGATCCCATCAAGTAAAGTGCGATTTGGACCTGGGGGGGAATGCACGCAAAATGTTGATGTGAAACGAGGCAAACGCCAGGGCTGCGTCTTTGCGCTGCTACTTTTCTCTCTATTTATCAATATCAGGTGGATAAGGTACAACAAGCAGTACAATCAGATGCCCCGCAAATCTCTGGGAGTCCCACCCCAGTGCTACTTTATGCAGATGATGCTGTATTATTATCTAGGACGGCAGTGGGCTTACAGCGACTAATCAACAGCTTTGGGGATTTTTATCACCGCAAGGAAATTGGTAGTTAATAAATCCAAGACATATACCATGATATGTGGGCCTAAATCAAATAAATGCAAAACTTTTTATATTGATAATACCCCGGTAGTTACTGTTGACACGTTTTGCTACCTGGGAATAACTTTTTCTGGTAGGACATGGTCACATGAAATTACTAATGTTCGATCTAAGATGAACAGAAGTGCACACAGGATTTTTAGGTTTGTAGCAAAATTGGGTAACCGACCAATCAGAGACATGTTAGCTATTTATAAGGCAAGAGCTGTTGCTTCCGCTATTTATGGTGCCAGAGTATGGGGTTATTATTGCAGCAAGGCACTGCAGAGTGAAGAAAATTATTTTTTAAATCGCCTTTTAAGTTTACCAGCCTCAGCCTCCACCGAGATAATACACCGGGAGTTAGGATTACAGTATTTAGCAGATACGATTTCACTGCGTCCTCTGTTGTTATGGAGGTCTATTTGGGCTAAGGAAGAGACTAACTTCACAAAGTCAATTATTACGGATTGTCTGTCCTTGGATAGGGCAATTCGTATTCCCTGGCTTAGATATATTAGTAATACATATGGCAAGCTGTTTAATTTGTCAATCCAGTCTAATGCTGCACAGGTGACTGACTTAACTAAACTGTCAATAAAGGATAATTTTATGAATCATAAAACGTAATTTTGAATGGTTTTGGCATGGGAAAAATCGACTTTTATATTTTATCTAACAATCCAGTCTGGGAAGGGTTTTCAAAGCTATTTAACGCGGGTTACAAACCCATCACATCGGTTCGTGTTAACCAGACCTAGACTTGGAATTGTTCATTACTTAGTTGCTTTTCCTACAGTTAAATCTTGCCCCCCAGATTTGACCCTCTGTCCCTGTGATGGACAGTCCAAGCAAAGCACAATCCATTTTATGCTTTTTTTGTGATTTTTACTCAAATTTTAGGTGTCATTATTTAAAACCACTGTTTTTAAAACAAAATGTGAGAATGCATAAAGCTGCTATGAAACTTTTGGCTGATTTTAATGATATTGGGGTCTGTTTTAATGTTGCCATGTTCTTTTTAAAGGCAATAAATATACGGAAAGGTATTGGTTTTTTCTTGCAACTGATAATAATTTTGTATTATGTAATTCAACAGCAAATTCTTCTTAATATGATTCTTGTTTTTTATTGTAATATATTTTATTATTGTAATTGCTTTTATGGTTGTTTGTACACACCGAATAAAGATTGATTGATTGAATTGAATTGATTTAGAGTCTGGATTTTTAAGCTTTTTGTTGGGGTTCTGCTTTTTTCAAATGTACAGTTTTCTCTCTCGTCTTCCTCTTGAGAGGCTCTCTGTCACAGCAGGAGAGACTCCAAAGCTGATAGTCCCACAACACAGTGTCTAGATTTCGCCCCTGGATGTCAGCCACAGTGACATCCAGGTGTATCAAAAGATTAATCCAGGGCTCCTAGCCCTACTCTATATGATTCCCTTATCAGCCCCATCTACTTCCTGAGATGTTTCCAGACCCTTTCCTTGTGAAATATCACAGAATCAATGAACACGCTTTTGAACTGTACCGGGAGATTCTCCAGTTCCCTTCTTCCAGTGTGTCCCAACTCAAAGCAACGCAGCAATACACAAATCTGTCTGGGGGAATTCCTCTAATCCTCATATCTTCACTGGACAGACCTGGGCTTCCATGTAATATACCATTGCAGGCACACATGCACTCATTGTATGGACACAGCACACACTCTATTCAGTACTGTTACCTTCATGCATTGTGCCCCCACAGATACATAAATTCAGCACACACATACGCTCTGCGGACTGTTCAGTGCTGTATCCTTTCTGTGTTGTGCCATGTTGTGCTACTCGCCAACACACACTGCCAGTACATACATTCATCATGCTTGCACTGCACAACATGTATAGTATTATCTCAAGCACAAATACACCCAGCATATGCTTCCACTACACACGTACTGCACAGCACTACATCTCTCATGCAATGTGTTCCTCGCAGGTATACATACATTCAGGGCATGCACTCACCATGCATGTGTTACATAGCACTGCTCTATCCCTGCACTGTACCCTTCTCAAGCACACACACAACCAGCGCAAAGTCACCTCTCCTGCACTGCGCTGCACTTTACATCTAACTGATGTAGACCAAGGGTGAATTAGGCACACTGAAGCGAACTGTAGGCTTCAGTCCAGTGACACAAGGTAAAAAGGCACTGTTCATTACTACTGATCACTACACGGTATGGTGCCACCACTGCGCTTGTGCTACTTCACTCCTGGTGCAGGCAGCAGCCTTCCACCATTATGAGGGTAGTGCTTTGGGTGCCCCCCCGGTCCGACAAGACCGCAATCCATGAGACAGGCCTATGTCATGACGCGCACACATGATCCGTGTTTGCCTGTGAGGGATCCAGACAACAGTACAGTTGGCCACTCAGGGCAGGGGTACACGTCCTATACCATGCAGAGGACTTTTGCATCCAAACAACAAGGCCTTTGTTATTCTAGAATGCAAACTTTGGAACTGCCTCCCACTGTTGATCAGCAACATTTATAACCAGCTGGCCTTCAGTAAGCGGACAAACTTTGCTTTTCCAGCTTTAAAACTACCTTACAAGCCGTAACCCCTCCTCACCTTTGGACTCTGCACCAAGAGACACCATCAGTGGTGAGTCATGTGGTATAAAAATGCTTATAATAAATATATTAATAAATGAAAATAAGAGAGCATTACTGAAATGTCTTCAAAAGATATATTGGCCTGGAGCTGTTCGTGCACTCCCAAGCATAATATACACCCCAAACTAACAATATTAGTAAAACACTCGGACAAACAGTATGGGTAAACTAAAAGTCCCATGTTGTGACAGGCTCTCCACGTTAAAAAACAAAAACAAAAAAAAACATGGCATGCCTATCATGACGTGGGACACTGATCCTGGTATCACTGCCAACCTTGAACATGTGGATTGGATTGGTGAATTACCAGAATAAATTGGGACCGGGTTATGATAAGAAGATGGAATTGGTTGGAATGTGACTATGAAATGTGACTGAGTACCAGGCTTGTATTTTTCTTGTATTAGATATGTGAAGAAAATATACTACTTGGTAATAAAATACCCTGAAGAAGTTCGATGTTCAAACAAAACGTGTTGGCTGAGGCTGTAATTGTTCTAATTTATTTGGAATTAAAGACTTTGGAATAAAAATAAAGAAGATGCAAGAATTTCTGAACTATTTTCATTGGGCTTTTTTCCTTTTGGGTGGACCTCTATGTTTGTAACTGTATGTTGATTTGCTTTGCAGTAGTATTAATTAGCGACTGATACTAATTAGTGTGTTCACTAAACCTACTGTTAGGGAATAGTGTGAAAGGTGCGATATGGGTTACCTCGCCACAGATTAAAGGTGTTTTCAGTAAGGGTAAACTACTTTGTCTAAACAATATATTTTTTTTTCATCAAAGGTGAAATGAGAGATCGGAAATATGACTGGTCGAGGCGCAAGAAGGATACAAGATTTGGCGTACCAACTCCGCATTTCAACGATGGAAGATTTACAAAGAAAGCTCTACACTGGCTTCATGAGTGTCAAATGTAAGATGAACTCGATCTGTTTTTATGGATATGTCTGATGTTATAGTGGTCGGGCTGTGTTTCCGGTTCCATTATAAATAAATGTTAGAAACTGAGAGATCTCATCTCAAGCAGTGAGGATCCAGGGTAAATGCAGAGTTTAGCCAAAGACTCTTGTGTTTGCTGCCCATCAGGTAAAGGAAGCCCTCTTTAAAAAAAAGTGGAATGTTGCATAGTCTCCAGTCATGCTAGGAGCTCTCCTATTGTTAGTCTAACAAGTTTTTGCTTTTAATAGACATACAGACTGGTATGGTCACGTAATCCTTTTTTGGATCAATATCAGATTGGGAGACTTTGGAGCCCTTTCTGGGACCCTAATTAAGAGAAGTCCTGGTATGTTTGGATCGAATATTCCCTCGCAGCACTTGACCCTTAGAAGATACATGGTGCTCGCTTTTCTGTCCTGATGATGACCTCCCATTAACCTTAGGTCGAAACGCCATCGAACATAGACGTATATAGACCCCACCAATTGACCCCAAGTTTGGAAGAAATTGAAGGGGTCAAGAGGCATATGTCTTTTTACTTTTGTCTGTGATGCACTTTTTCACTTATCATTCACTTTTGCACTTTCTTCACGTATGTGAGCACCGGATCATTTATAATGAATGCAATTTTGAAAAATAAGATTAAGTTTTTGAGCTCATTTTATTGCAGATCATGAGATTATTACACTTTGTGTATATATATGTCATTGTGATTTGGATATTCACATGTGGATAGCAGTATCATCCACTGGAAAATAGATGCACTTGCTATAAGAAATGAAACCACAGTGAACCATTGTTTATCAGATATGTTGTATTGCCCAGGTTCTTGGTGTGGTAGATTGGGCTTGCCCTTGTTTTTTGATATATGCACAAATTACCGCAGGGTCGGACTTAGAATAGCCCCAGGATGATTACGTTACATTTGGGGATAAAAATATAGTGAAATGTTATCAAAGGACAAAAAGCTTTGATATTTAATTCCAAATGATATGACCATTGAGTTGAAGAAGTTCAGTCTTTCAAATGATAATAATTGGACAAATATTTTCCATATAGGTTCAAAGTTCTAAAAGTGAGATATTGGCATGTCCTTGAGGGACAGTTATGGCCTGGCGGTGCTGAAACTGCAAACGGGAAATAAAAGGGGTGGTAGCGTTGTCACTGCCGGTGGAAACATGGCTCTGATTAAAATGGTTGCCCTCCCAAAACAAGTGTACCTCTTTGTAAACATTCCCATCCCATTCACTAGATCGTCCTTTAAAATCCTGCGTGCCCTATGGACTAGACTGGTTTGGGCTGGGAGGCAACCCCAATGAAATTGGGATGCTATTAAACTGTAATGTGAAAAGGGGGGATACACAATCCTCATATTTCCTGGTGGCACAGGCACAATTTTCACCTTATTGGAATAAGCCAACTTCTTTGGTGCCCCATCTGACAGTGAAGGTCGTACTCGCCCACTCAATATGGTGCTGGCTAAATCAATGGCAAGACCCTCTACATTGGTCAACTCAGTGGCATGGACTATTTGGGCTTTGCATCGCATGGCGATAAGCATTGGCTGCAAACATCTCTACATACCAGAATTGCCACTTTTTAATACCCCCAGATTAACAACCAAATCAGAACAGAAAACATGCACAACAACAACTGGCATGGCTGGGACTAGCAACAGTAGTACTTTTAAACACTTGCGCAATTCAAAGACATCAGAGCTACATCCCCCTGACATATTCCTGTATTTCCAGCTATAATACACTATACAATACAAAGTTGCTCATCTGACTTCCCTAAGGCACCTATTGCATTACGAGCATTGATGCAGGTCTTTACTTTAGACACTCTCCAACTAGTAATATCCTTAATATGCAACACCATGGTTAATTCATGAACTGCACTGACTGCAATGAGACAGGTAGCTAGACACCTCACTATCAGATGAACAGTGGACCTTCTGTTACTTGAAAACTAAGCAGGTGCACCACAAATATCTCCATAATCTTCACTTTACCCAGCAGAAACAACATCCTTTTGTCTAGAGATTGATCCTGAATATATCCACTCTCATCACCCGGAAGCCAGTTTCATGCACCTTTCATGGGTATGTTCTAAGGTAGCAAACTATTGGCACAAAACTGTTGTCACTGTCTCTAATACGACAAACATATATATTACTCTTTCTACGCTGCTGACTCTACAGCGCATGTAAACGCGTTCTCACCCTCTGCTAGAGTTATATTGCAATTGCTTTCCTACAGCCCAAACGTAGGGTAGCATCATTTCCTAATGTTAAAGATTGGCCCTAGCACAGTGGTTCATAACCTTTTGACTTCTGGGGACCCCCACTTAATCACTGCTGGAACCCTGGGACCCCCACTGAATCATTATTAGAATCCGGGGATCCCCCCACTGTGCCATTACTGGAAACCGGGGACCCCGGCCTAAGCATTGTCGATGATTTGAACCAGGGCCGGACTGGCTACCGGGCGTTTTGGTGTGCTGCCAAGCTGGGGGCTGATTTCGTTGATGGGGACCTAAGTGTGCTTAAAACCATTCGTTTTGCTTTGTTTATTTAGAAGCACACGCAGGTCCCCATCAACGAAATCAGCCCCCACCGCAGTGAATTCAGCCCCCAGCTTGGCAGCACACCAAAACGCCCGGTAGCCAGTCCGGCCCTGATTTGAACTGCAAAACAATGCACAAAATATACAGAAAAAAATCATTCATCAAACAAATGCACAAATTATGACACCTTTTATTTAATTCACAAACACAATGAAATAAAAAAAAAATCAAAATTGTTATTTTAATAGAATGGTTGGAGCTTTTCTAAATTTAATTGAGGCCACTCATGTCCATACTATATTCTGTTTGATGTACCTAACTGTTCTCACGGATCAATCTGAGGATACTAATTTAATTTTTAGCCTCCAATTTCAAATTCCTTCACATTTGTAGTACGTTTTAAAATTTTCAATTATACATTTAGCTTCTTTATTAATATACACTTTATTAACCTGTTGATGTTACTTAATTTTCTAAGTAGTCGCGGACCCCTGAGGAGGCTTCGCAGACCCCCAGGGGTCCCCGGACCACAGGTTGGGAACCACTGATCTAACATATTGTAATTACTATGTGGATGTGTATGCCAGCCTGCTTCCTTGCTAGTTCTACCCAAGGGCCATCTGGGGTCCCCTTCAAGAATACCTGCTGAAAAAAGATAGACATCAGTCTTAAGCCATAACTACATCTTGACAGCGATGTGACCTGGGCAATTCTGAAGACCAAGAGGCTCTGTGTACCATAGAAGGGTGGTAACGCTTACCACTGCTTGTAGCCGCTGTAGCATGGGAATCCAATGTTACAGGGCATATTTCATCGAAGTAGGCCTATGAATAGGTAGGTAATGCCCCTTCATAAATGTGTCACTATACGCCTTCAGGGTTAGGTGCCTTCTTTCTCCATTCTTGTGCTATCTATGCATATGGCTGTGCCCCCCACTGTTTATGAATCATAACCATAATGCCACATCCATGTATTACTCTATATGAAATTATAAATAAAGTTTGAACAAAAGGCTATGGTAAGCACTGGGCATGAGAGGGCGTTAAAAATGGCTCCAAGGCTGGTGACATCCTCCAAGTTACAGTAAGTTGAGTGGCATGCATGTGCTTTGACCCAAAGATTCGGAAAGTGGAGAAGCACTCCTAGAATTCAATGAAGCGAAACGCCCAAATGTAGGAGTCAAAAGTGCAGGTCATGATGGCTGGCCTTGTATTGCCAGACAGGTAAGCTTCAAGGAGTGCCTACCATCTTACAAAAAGAACGCAGAAATGTAGTATTTTGGCTACATTTTCAGGTCTGAGCTGCCACATGAAGGACATCTTTGTGTGGTCACCGCAGATGAGCAAGTGCGCCTGATCACAGTATCCCTGACTACTCTTGCTCCATCCTTCCTTATGTACATAATGAGCACCGAGGCTATACGTGGTTCCTGTTGAGCAAGAGCCAGCATGGTTATACTAATGTTTTTTGTGTTTGTTTCCTAGGGTTACCAGTAATATGTGCTGCAGTATTTGTTGAGAGGGTAATGTGTAAGGGGTCATGTAACATTAAAGAGGAAACACTTTGACTTTTAATTACATTTCTCAGGAGCCAAGCAGCAAAAATTGTGGCCAAAAGGTATGATGACTTCAATGAGAAGTTTCAGCATCAGCTTGGAAAGGTGAATGACCCGTAAGTACTTAACACAAACTACAAGTGATGGCTTTTCTTGTAAAATGCTGCGAATCTTGGAATATACCTTCTATTGAGGCCCCCTCGTTTCTTAGTGAAACAGTTTTCGTTAATAAAACCATACATCTTGCCAGCCCCCGTGAAAGTATTCAGACTCCTTCATTTCTGATCTCACTGTTTCTCCCATAAAGAAGTTCTCCTTTGTAGGAAAAGTCATTGCACATTTCAGCGCCTTCACTGACCATCATGATTTACTACTCTTCTGTCAACCTAGTTTTCTTATTTTGTTTTATTTTCTTTTTAATCACAATATCTGTGAGCAGATAGAATGATTCAAGACTTCATCTCACCAAACACTCATACAATTGCATGAAAACAACATCTGTGCAATTGATACTTTTTGAAGTTCACGTTTTCAGGAAAGACCAGATTCCTGAAGATGAAGGAGTACATTTTAACTGGTACCTCATGGAAAGTGAAAGACATTTTCTTCTGCAACAGCTTGTTTATTGTATGCATGCTAGCCTTATGGATGCTGGATGGAATCCTTTTATATTAATCTCGAATTAATGCATCTGACTGGTCGATCCAGCCCATTAAGCACATTCAAAAAGGGGACAATGAGTTTGAAAGCAGGCTCATTCGTTGGGGTATCCTCTCAGTATCCCCTGAATTACATTGGGAACAGAGACTCACTCTCTTCTAAGGGGCATAAGAAGAATTGTATACTGACTAGTACTTCTAGCACAAAACAGGGTTTGGGCTATGGGCGAACTGCGAGAATCCAACACTGATCCCCTGCAGTGTAAGGTATGAAAATGAGGTTTACCTACTAATGCCAAGATGAACCCTTCCTTTCATACTTTTAAAGCTGCTAGCACAAGCTTCTAGGGTGTGATAAAAATGAATCCATGCTACAGCCTGAAGTCACCATTTGTCCAGGGGATGGCTGGTGTCCTAAATCTAGTAGGTGGCAGCAAAGGTGTTTAACTACTCATGGTTTAATCTCAGTGGCCTTTAAAACGGTTGGCAATTGGGCTTTGTTAAATCCTCCTTTTTCCGGCATGGGGTTGGTGGTGTGATTTTGAAGTGATTCTTACCTTTGACATGGGGTTGGTGGTGTGATTTTGAAGTGGCTCTTACCTTTGACATGGGGTTGGTGGTGTGATTTTGAAGTGGCTCTTACCTTGGACATGGGGTTGGTGGTGTGATTTTGAAGTGGTTCTTATCTTTGACATGGGGTTGGTGGTGTGATTTTGAAGTGGTTCTTACCTTGGACATGGGATTGGTGGTGTGATTTTGAAGTGGCTCTTACCTTAGACATCTTGTATCACAATTTGACAAAGGCTGGACGTTTGGGTCGTTTCTTGAATTTCTTGTTGGGTTCACTGAGGTGAGGACAATCACTTCATTGAGCTTGTCCTCTTCTAACAATAAGTATCCAAAAAGTAACTCTGAAAGAAGTCACTACTTTGGGGAAAAAAGAAAAAATAATAAATTCAAGAAAGAAAAGAGGAATCTGACACTAGCTGAACAAAAGTGAGCAGTACGAACCAGAACAAGCACAAGGACGCAGTACCACAGGTCATCTGCAGTCTGAAGGGTCATGTGAGAATTTGGGTTGTTGCTTGAATGAGGGGTGGGGGGGGGGGTTACACCTGTTCAAGCAACAGTCATAATCCCTGTCAGGGTGAACTTAAAAGACACTAAATTATCCTGCACTTACCCTCTGGTAGCTTCGCACAAAAGCTGTTAAGCTTAACTCTGAGGCAATGTGTAAAGTATTTATGCAGCACACAAACAGTAATAAAGTGACAACACAAAAATAATTCTACACCAACTTAGAAGAACAGAGTACATTTTAATAAATTATACGATACCACAATGACAAAAATCCAATCACTAGAACCAGAGTTATGTATTTTTAAAGTTATTTAGTAAAATCTAGCGGCTAAAGATCAAAGTGACAATCGCAAACATTTAGTCATGCGAGACCGGGTCAAAGTTGAAAAATATGTTCGACTGCAATGAAGCGCAGGTCGGATACAAGAAGTTGATTGGGCCTGGTCAGCACTTACCTTCGGACTTAAAAGCAGTTTGGGAGAAAATGTTCTGAGAAGGTAAAGTTCAGTGGGGCAAGGCTGCAGGCAGTGTCTGAGAAGGAGGCATCATTGTTGGGGAGCCGTTGTTCGAAGTTGCGGTGAAGATTTCTACGTTCGTACTTAGTCTCTCTTTTGGAAGTCGAAAATCTCTAGCAGGACTAGGCAGGAGGCTGTAGCCGACGAGAGTTCCAGGAGTCCGGATACCCCTTTGGTGAAGGACCGTTGAACAGGGTTTGCTGCTGTGGAGAAGAACATAGCGGGAGCTACCATGAAGTAAGGCTGACCTGTAATACACCTTATGCCGATAGACGAGCAGTCTGGTCCTGGTCTTCCCTCGTGTTCTTAGAGCAGTTTTTTGCAAAAAACATTCTATGTCCCACGTTTTCGATTTTGACTACCTGGGCACCTTTAACACCACAATCAAGGATCCAGTACTGGACTTAGGGGTTCAGGACTCTCTCAGGCTGGTTCCAGGTACAGGTTCAAGATGGTGGGATCCTTTTATGTCTCTGAGGCTCTGATCAGGAGACTAGCAAACTAGATCTTGGAGTCACTCTGGTAGTCCTGGTTTCAAGTGATGAAGCAGGGCTCAAGCAGCAGTGCAGGCCTCTGAGGGTTCAAGGCAGCCTCCAGGCAGCAAAGCAACTCCTCCAGGTGCAGCAAAGCAGTCTTGTGAAGTACACAGCAGGCCACAGCAGCAGGCAGGCAGTCATCTGAGAGTTCTTCTGCAGGTCCAGAAAGTGAACTTAAGAGTGGGTCTGAGGGTCCTATTTTTTTACCTGGTGCCTTCTTTGAAGCAGAAGCTTCCAGAAAGTTTCCTTTGAAGTGCTTGGAGTTTCCTGACTCCCGTTCTCTGGCTCCAAGCTGGCTGCAGAGACAAGGCATTGGTGACAAGTCCTTCATCTGAAGGCAGAGCACAGCCTATTCAGTTGCAAGTGGAGCTGTGTTCAGGTCCCTCTCATCCTGCCCACAGATGGCCCATACAAGCACACCTAATCCCTCGATTGTGTTACTGTCTGAGAGGAATTAACATCTACACCCAGTCAGGTTGCCCAGAACAGGCTCCAGGCGCCAAATAGCAAAGGGCAGGAAAATGGCAACTTTCTAAAAGTAAAAAAACTATTATATACCCAGACTGTAATTATTCAATAGCCTTTTTTATGAGATCAAGTAATTTAGTTAACTTAATCTCATTTTGATTTTATAACTTTTCCATGTTTATATGCATTTCACAAACACATTACCATATCATTCAGACAACATTTCTGTGTCAGGCACATTAGTTACAGCCCTGTTTGAATACACTTTTCATTTACCTAAAGTCAAATATTGCAAAGAAAATATCAATCAAATACATTTGTTATTTCATATATATATCCAACATTGTCAGTCTTTACATATTTTTAAAAAAAAAGCTTACATTAGTCTAATGGTTTTCAAAATGTTGAGGTCTCTATTATTAGTCTTATGCTTGGCCTCTTGTTTCCATTATCCCATTGGGGTTACGCACTCCGTTGGTGTAGGCTACCAATGTCTTTTGCAGGATTGCCTACATTAAGTTCTCACATTAGCTGTGATAGCTCGCGAAGTTTAGTCATCAACTTGTTTCTAAATTCACAATATAATTCGGTTCTCATCAGGGCCCTGACTGGTTAGTTCTTTTTAACTCTCCTTACACTTATTGTCCGTTGTGATGATAGCAAATATCACTCAATTCTTTCTTCTATGTGAACAGATCATAGGTAGGGTTGAAGCCGAAGAAACACCCGAGAAGCTAAAGAAACGTTTTCAAAAATATACAAGAGGGCACTAACCTTACCTATAGAAACTCAATATTTTGAAAACCATAAAACTGGTGTAAGCTTTATTTTGATTATTACTGTGGCCCAACTCAGCTGATTAAATCACCCAATCCCCTTGTATGTAGCTTTATAAAAATGGCATTTTCAAAATTGCAATTTAATTACGATTTCATAGACACCAAACAGGAAATGTTTACCTGTTCCCAATCAAAAGTTAGCACTTATTAAAAGTAATAAGGCAACCCAATGTTCTCTAATGGGACAGGTAGGCCTCACAGTAGTGAAATACGAATTTAAGAGTTGCTGCAAACACCTTAAGCTCACAATTTTCCCCAGCTAAAATTTGAAGCAAGCCTGCTGTAATTTAGCAGGGAAAAATGGCTAGTAAAATTCCTGGACAAGAGGATTTTGATACCCCAAGCACTAAAATCTGCATGTAATGCCCCTTTTTTGTGGGCAAGACTATGCTATAAACATCGGTGTTGTGTTTATCAGGAGCAATAATTATTGTATCCGACACTGGGCCAGTCTTAAGGAGGCAAAAGTGTTTTGTGGGTGTAAGTTTCTTCAAGGGCAGTGCTTACGGTTTCATAGTGCACGGGCTTGCTGTTGGTTGCATGGCAGTGACCCTGTCGCTGGTCTCTGATCCCGCAGTTAGCATACTCTTCATGCTATGCATATGGTACGATTGTGGAACTGCGTCGTCATTGTGATTATGATGATGGTTATTTGGGCCTCACATTCCTTTTGGTGAGGATTTCTCAACCATGCATAGTTGTGGTGGTGGCAATGTTTTCATTGGTGGAGATTAATATGGCTCCTGAGGACAGCTGCTGCGTCTCCCTGATTCATGGATTTTTGGTAGAGGTTATACATAGCAGCCACTACAACCCATTTTGATCACTTTGTTGGTACTTTCTCCAGTGTTTTTTGGTTGTGATCCAGATAGTCCAGCACATATTGAGGATTGGAGATGATCAACTAGTCATTCAGTATCCAGTAGGCATTTTATTTAAAAAAATGTAACAAGATAGAACATAAAGAAGAATTATGTGGAGTACCCTAGATTTTAGGATTATGGGCATCCTCTAAGATCTCAACCCATTTGCATCAGAAGAGTTTGGTGGTTAAAAACCAAGCCCAAATTTTCCTAAGGTTGTTATAAGAGTTCCTTGCAAGCTGTAGAGAAAACTAAGGGAACCCAAAGATAGGGGCTGCTGTCAACAGAAATGCAAAATGCATCTTCCGAAGTCAAGTTCCTGGGGGTCGATTATTAAACCTTTATTGAAGATGGGGGATGGGAGTAGCCCCTCCAATAAAGGCTTATAATCCTTTTAGATGTTTATGCAAAAGTCTTTTCTAAATTATTGTTGGACAAACTGGAGGAGTGGGTTTCTCCAATTAATTGTTTAGCAGTAGAACAAGGAGGGTTTTGGGCAGGCCATTCCACAACCAATCACTGTTTTGCATTGCGGGCAATTGTGATGATGTTCATCGATATTAGTGTTTTTTTTTTTTGTTGCTTAGTGTACTTCCGAAACGTTTTCGATACTGAGGACTGAGCTAGGTTATGTGAAAAATTGTCAGCTTGGAAATACCACAGGGTCTGCTGTCCCTAATACAAGCATTACATACCTCGAATTGGACCCAAGCAGAAATGGACCCCTCTGGCTGCCTTAGTAAAAAGATATATGTTGGTAATGGACTGCGCCAGGGGTGTGTCCTAGCCCCGATTCTTTTTAGTTTATATGTGGCCGATTTACCTAGTTCATTTGACTTTTCAAGCTCCTTCTCTCCGCAAATGGAATCTTCCCATACACTGTGTTTAATGTACGCAGAGCACCTCGTACCATTAGATTAGTGGTCTTCAGAATAAAATTGCCATTTTAAGAGATTATTTTAAGGAAAACATTTTAAAGATAAATAGGGAAAAACAAAAGTATTCGTTTTTGGGGGAAAGTAACACATTTTACATAGTTCTTAGATGAGACAAAATTGGAGGAATTATTTTATTATAATTATTTAGGGCTGCTTTTCTCTCATAATTTAGACTGGGATGAACATGTTAATTTTATTGAATCTAGAGCACTTGTACAGTCATGTTCCCTGGTGAAGTTGAATAGGATGTATGGAGGGTTGTCATACATGCCTCTTGTTAAAGCATTGATGCCCAAAATTCCACCACTAGCACTTTATGGTTCTGAAATATTATGTATAAAAAAGCGATATTTTAGATCCAGTGGAAAGCAGCTGCTTGAAAAAAAATATTAAGTTTGCCAAAAGGGTAAATGATTCAAAGTGTATGATGCAAAATGAATTTACTAATATGGCCCCATATGGCTGGTGTCAGGCTCCTCCTTCCAGAATCCTCGGAGTGGTGTTGATGCTCTATGGGGGCCCACCTCTCGACAATCCCAAGTCTGGAAAGTAATACTCACAGACTGTTGGGAATATCAAGCGAGGGAAGGAAAGGGTAGGAACAGCTGGGAGGGAGATCTGAGGAGGATACAAGAACGCAAATCAGAAAATATACTCCTTTCCGTCTAAGCTATAGTGAAAAAAAAACAACACCCCTATCCCTCAATTCGATTAAGTCTCACAGACCCTACCTGAAATAATAAGATGTGAGTGAGTGATGCCAGAAGAGAGCAGGGTGGTTGCGAATTCCTCAACCTGAAGCTATTGAAACAACAAAAAAAGAGAACATACTGTTGTACAGAAATTCAGTCTTGTGGAATACTGTGTTAAAGCAGGCTAAGGAAACCCATGTAACACCTACCAATAACAACATGACGTTTGGGCCAATATTGCACAACACTTGAGAATTGCACCCCCCTTCATGTACACTCTCTCTTCTGGGAAATAAAAGAATAAAGAACAACCAATGGTGAAATCGAAATGGAGGGCCAAGATTACAATAACAGTCTTGCACAATGCCCAAAGAAGAAAGCCCAGGTATGTTGATACTTCACCACGTCCTAGGCTTAAAGGAAATGAACTACTAAGTACATGCCTGTCCCAATATTTGGAACAAACAAAGGATAATCAGAAGTGTCTAGGCGTGTACATTATAGTTAATTGAGAATGAGGTCAAATTAGAGACGCCTCAATTGCATATTCCCTGCATGAAACCGGGTTGGTTTCTGCCAACAGGGAATATATTTAGAGGGCCGATAATGCCCCAGGGTCTGTAAATCCTCCTCTGCAAGAGACCGCTAAAGCTGATCTCGTCCAACAGAGGAGGAGCTCCAGGAAGAGTGACAAGGAAAGGAGCCCTCTTCCTCTCACTCGGATAGCGCGGTACAGATGGCCGTGCCGTCGCACTCTTACTGCTACTTTGACCCGAAGTTCAATAGGAGAAGTCTGAATCACAGCAACCATCAGGGTAATCGGCAGCGTCTCTGTTCGTCCTCCGCCCTTTACCCTGCCTCTGACGTCACATCTTGATACGTGCAACGTAACGCCGCTCTGCATGCCGGGAATTGTAGTTCTGACACACCCCGTACTCTCTGGTTCACGCAATAGAGTCAGCCAGCGTGTAACCGGAACCTAGATCCTGACAGAACATCCCCTTCCCGGGGAGCGCTGGCTGACCGACGGTTTATCCGGGTGTAAACGATGGAACCGGGCCACCAGCCTAGGCGCATGCACTGCCCTAGCAGGTTCCAGGGTGTTCTCCTCCGGCCCATACCCTTTCCAAGCAAGCAAATACCATAGGCTCCCCCGCACCCTTTTGGAGTCCAGGACCCTTTCGACCTCATATTCCTGATCCTGACAAACCCATATGGGCTCTGGCCTTTTCTTTACCGGGCAGTGAGAGGGTTTCAACAATGACACATGGAAAACGGGGTGTATCCGAAAATGAGCAGGCAGGTGCAGTTTTACCGCTACAGGATTGATGTGTTTAATCACCCGATACGGGCCAATGAACTTGGGATTAAACACACTGAATTTCCTAAATCGTATATGTTTCGTTGACAGCCAAACCTTATCTCCCTTTCTATACACCGGACCTGGTCTGCGATGTTTGTCAGCTTGGGTTTTATATGCATTCTTTGCCTGGAGCAGGTTGGTACGTGTTGCAAGCAAGGTCTTGCGAATGAGCGACAGCCTCTCACACAATTCGGGAAGTTTGTTGTTGTTACTGGGAAGAATCAAAGGGTGAAACCGAGGGTGAAACCCATAATTGCTGATGAAAGGAGTATGTTGTGTGGAGGAGTGTTTGGCACTGTTGTATGCTATCTCTGCCACCCATAACCATTCCACCCATGCCTCTGTATTGTTGTCAACATAACACCGGAGGAATTGCTTAAGCGTTTGGTTAAGCCTCTCTGTTTGGCCGTCAGTCTGAGGGTGGAAGCTTGTGGAAAGAGAAGAGGCGATCCTTAATTCAGAACACCAAGTCTTCCAGAAACGAGCAGTGAATTGAGCCCCTCTATCTGAGACTATGACTGTGGGAAGGCCATGTAGCCGGACGATGTTAACTAACAAGATGTGTGCTAACTGACTTGCTGAGGGTGCTTGTTTGCAAGCAACAAAATGTCCCATCTTGGTTAGATAGTCCACAACCACCAATATTGCTGTGTTACCCTGATCCTTGGGCAACTCTACTATAAAGTCCACAGAGAACCTTTCCCATGGCATTTCGGGTGTGGGCATTGGCTGGAGAAGTCCTTGAGCTTGTCTGTGGTCGGTTTTCATCTGGGCGCAAGTGGTGCATTCTCGAACCCATCGTAGGATGTCTGGACGAACCGTGGGCCACCAGCATTGTCTCAATACTTTCTCCAGGGTCTTCTTCCCTCCGATGTGACCTGCACACGGGAGACTATGACACCAGGCAAACACCATTTTGCGTAGCTCTAGGGTAGGAACCAGCACCTGCGGGCCTTTCATGGGGAGACCTTGTCTTATTCGCCATTCCGGATGATGCTTGAGCCAAGTTCTCCAAGTGTGTGACTGTACCCCTTTTTTGGTCTTGTGTATAAAGTCATCCGTCTGAACAGCACACAGCACCTTGCTAGGCTCTATGATAGATCTTTCGAAAGTGGGGGACTGTTAAGTAGGGTTTTCTTGCCTCGTAAGAGCGTCAGCTTTTTTATTGTCTGCGCCAGGCCGGAAGGTGACAATAAAGCGATATTCAGCAAAAAACAACATCCACCGGAGCTGGCGAGGGGTGAGATGGCGTGCGGCTTGCATAAACTGAAGGTTGCGATGGTCTGTATAGACCGTCACCTGGTGGACAGCCCCCATCAACCAATGTCTCCATTCCAGAAACGCATCTCTTATAGCTAGGAGTTCTTTTTCTGCTATTGTGTAGTGTTGTTCCGCAGGATTTAACTTTCTAGACATAAACGCGATGGGATGCATATATCCGGTCGTTTCATGCCTTTGGGACAACACAGCTCCCACCGCTATTTCAGAGGCATCGGCTTCCACAATGAAGGGTAACCCGGAATTGGCATGCGTAAGAACCGGGGCCGACGTGAAGGCTTTTTTCAGGAGATTAAATGCGTTCTGTGTTTCTTCGGTCCAAAGAAAAGGTGTCTTCTTCCGGGTTAACCGGGTTAAAGGTGCCACCAGGTCCGAAAATTGACGAATAAACCTCCTGTAGAAGTTGGCAAAACCTAACAGGCTTTGTATGTCTTTGACCGTATGAGGACGTGGCCATTCCATGATTGCCTGAACCTTCCTTTCCGCCATGACTTGTCCCGAAGGAGTAAGCATGACCCCTAAGAATTCGACGGTGGTCACGTGAAATTCACATTTAGTGATTTTGCAAAATAGCAGATGTTTCCGTAGAGCCTGCAGCACTTGACCCACATGGATGACATGTTCTTCCTCGTTTGCTGAATATATCAGAATGTCATCGATATAAACAACGACAAAAATGTCCCAAAACTCTCGAAGGACCTCATTGAGGAAATACTGAAACGCTGCCGGGGCGTTGCATAGCCCAAAGGGCATAACGAGGTATTCAAAAAGACCATACCGTGTCTTGAAGGCGGTCCTCCACTCATCACCTTGGCGCATCCGTACTAGATGATATGCCCCGCGTAGGTCAAGCTTTGTATATATGCCCGCGGCTCTCACCTGTTCTAGAAGAACAGGGATCAATGGAAGTGGGTATTGGTTCTTGACGGTTATGACGTTCAGTGCGCGATAGTCGATGCAACATCGAAGATCCCCATTGGCTTTCGGAATAAAGAAGAGTGGGGATGCTGCCGGAGATCTGGAAGGGCGGATGAATCCCAACGCAAGATGTTTATCCAGGTAGCAGCGAAGGTATTCGTTCTCAGGTATGGTAAGAGCATACAGTCGTCCGCACGGAATTACGGCACCGGGGACCAGATCAATTCGACAATCGTACTCTCTATGCGGAGGGAGCACCTCCGCCTGGGTGTCGCTGAATACGTCGTTATATTCCTCATAACATGCGGGTAACACTACAGTCTTTTCCGCTGCTGTTGCGATATGATGTCTGGCTGCCAATGCTTGGGAAGGACTATTGTGATTTTGGCTACAATTGACCTGGCAGTAGGGGGAGTTCAGTTGCACAGTCTTGCTTGCCCAGTTAATGGTGGGTTCATGTTTTTGCAGCCATGGGAGGCCCAGAATTATCCCATACTGGGGAGCTTGAATGATATTGAAAGAAAGCCATTCATGATGGTAGCCTTCAAAGGAAACTTCATACTCCGTAGTGCAGTACCTAATGGGTCCCGATTCTAGCTCCTTGCCATCTACCGCATACACCTGTTCAGGGGTTGGTTTGCTGATGAGCTGTACCCCTAGCCGTTCTGCTTCGTCTTTGTCCATAAAACATCCTGTGGCCCCAGAGTCCACCATAGCCCTTATTTGTTTTTGCTCCTGATCTACTCTCAGGTTTAAGGAAATAAAAAAATGATCCGCTTCCAAAAAGGCGAAGAGATTAACCGAAGGGATAGGACATCCGCCTGAGGGTTTCCCTTCTTGTTTCCTCAAGCGTTGTGGTTTTCCGCCCCCTGCTCTGCAGTTATGGTGGCCAGTTGCCCGGAACGAGAACTGCCATATTTGGGTTTTACTGGACAATCACGTAGGAAATGTCCTTTTTTCCCACAGTAAAAGCATAATCCTTGTTTACGCCGGTGGTCTCTCTCGCTAAGCGTTAAGGATGCTCGAACCGCCCCGATCTCCATAGGTTCTGCCTTCGGTGGGGTCTTCTCTGTAGGAAACACACGATCATTCAAGGGCGCATGTCTCTCCCTTCGTTTGTTTTCTCCTTTGCGCTCCCTCAGTCTGTGATCAAGACGCAAGGTGAGTTCAATGAGCGTGGCGCAGGTACGAGGTTGGGGGTCTATTTGGGCGAGGATGTCCTTTAGTTCTTCTGTGAGGCCTTGATAAAAGATAACTGACTGTTTGGCTTCCGGCCAGTTAGTTTCCGCTACCAATCTTCGGAAATTGTTGAGGTAACCGACCAAATCTGAGGTGCCTTGACGAAGCTCTAGAAGATCTCTGTCAGCGGAGAAGGTTTCTGCCCGACGATCAAAAGTTTTCTCAAATTCTACTCGGAATTCATCCCAGTCATAGAGCAAGGGGTCGTCTCTCCATACTATGGGAACTGCCCATTGTGCTGCCTCACCACCCAGGTAGGAAATTAGGAAAGCAACCCGGACCTGGTTGGTAGCGAACATTTTTGGTTTACAGGTGAACTGCAGCAGCACTTGGGTCATGAAAACCTGCACCTTTTTTATATCCCCATGAAACCTCTCAGGGGGGGCTAATGGTATCTGTGTTGGCATCTGAACAACTACTGACGTTGGGTGTGAGGAGCCTCCTGCATCAAATGGGTTTCTCTGCAGTCTGTCTACTCTGTTCTGTAACGCCGCTGTTTCCTGACGTGAGGCAGCAAGCTCGGTTTGGACTAACGCAAGAGCAGCCATCACATCCTCTAAGGTGGCCATCTCTATCCTCAACACCACCAGGAGGAAAGTGACTACTTGGGCCGATTACTCTGTCAGGCTCCTCCTTCCAGAATCCTCGGAGTGGTGTTGATGCTCTATGGGGGCCCACCTCTCGACAATCCCAAGTCTGGAAAGTAATACTCACAGACTGTTGGGAATATCAAGCGAGGGAAGGAAAGGGTAGGAACAGCTGGGAGGGAGATCTGAGGAGGACACAAGAACGCAAATCAGAAAATATACTCCTTTCTGTCTAAGCTATAGTGAAAAAAAAACAACACCCCTATCCCTCAATTCGATTAAGTCTCACACACCCTACCTGAAATAATAAAGATGTGAGTGAGCGATGCCAGAAGAGAGCAGGGTGGTTGCGAATTCCTCAACCTGAAGCTATTGAAACAACAAAAAAAGAGAACATACTGTTGTACACAAATTCAGTCTCGTGGAATACTGTGTTAAAGCAGGCTAAGGAAACCCATGTAACACCTACCAATAACAACATGAAGTTTGGGCCAATATTGCACAACACTTGAGAACTGCACCCCCCTTCATGTACACTCTCTCTTCTGGGAAATAAAAGAATAAAGAACAACCAATGGTGAAATCGAAATGGAGGGCCAAGATTACAATAACAGTCTTGCACAATGCCCAAAAGAAGAAAGCCCAGGTATGTTGATACTTCACCACGTCCTAGGCTTAAAGGAAATGAACTACTAAGTACATGCCTGTCCCAATATTTGGAACAAACAAAGGATAATCAGAAGTGTCTAGGCGTGTACATTATAGTTAATTGAGAATGAGGTCAAATTAGAGACGCCTCAATTGCATGAAACCGGGTTGGTTTCTGCCAACAGGGAATATATTTAGAGGGCCGATAATGCCCCAGGGTCTGCAAATCCTCCTCTGCAAGAGACCGCTAAAGCCGATCTCGTCCAACAGAGGAGGAGCTCCAGGAAGAGTGACAAGGAAAGGTGCCCTCTTCCTCTCACTCGGATAGCGCGGTACAGATGGCCGTGCCGTCGCACTCTTACCGCTACTTTGACCCGAAGTTCAATAGGAGAAGTCTGAATCACAGCAACCATCAGGGTAATCGGCAGCGTCTCTGTTCGTCCGCCGCCTTTACCCTGCCTCTGACGTCACATCTTGATACGTGCAACGTAACGCCGCTCTGCATGCCGGGAATTGTAGTTCTGACACACCCCGTACTCTCTGGTTCACGCAATAGAGTCAGCCAGTGTGTAACCGGAACCTAGATCCTGACAGCTGGTATTCATCTTTTACATTTTTTTAATTAATTGACATTGGAAGATGGAGTGTCAAAGTTATCTCAGATCTGTTGGTTGGAGGTTCAACATAGTGAGCTTAAGTAGGCAAGGGAACTTTTGAAATATACAAATGATATTAAGGAATACTTTCTATCTTCTGACTTTTTTGGTGGTTGGGACCCATTCCCTCATAAAAGTTTCATCTTGAAATTTTAAAGTTTAGATTAGGATGTAATCCCGTCTTGGGGGATGCCAAGTATAGCTTAGATAATTAAAGAAAGGAAATGATTTTGCATATGGGAGCAGAAAATTAAATGCAATATTACACATGTTTTAATAGAGTGTCCTGAATTTTTAAAGCCTTTGCTTTTAAAATATGGGATTTATGGGAGACACAATGCCATCAACCTGTTATCCAATATGCGTTTTGTTAGTGCTTAGAAACATACACTTAAGAAGGAATTTAAGCTGTTCTTATGTTAAAAAAACTGTTATCAGCGAAGTACAGGAAATGTCGAAGGTATATTTATTCAATTCAAGTTTGTCCGTTATCAAAGTGTCAAGGTCCGTTTTATTATTTTTCGAAGTGTAATAGTTATGTTCCAGTTGCTGTATGTGAGCCAGCATAGAGGCAGACTTCTTTCCTTCGTTTTACTTTTTGACTGAAACGTAGCCTATTATGAAACCCATAGAGGCCGCCCTGAAGGCGTCCCAAACTAAATGAAAGGGTGCTGGTCTATTATCATCAATTGTGAATTAATCATTGACAAAGGTGAGGAAATAAAAGAGGTGTCCGATAGCACAGAGTTATTGAATTGCCATATGGATTTACTGGGGTCGCTAGCAAAGATCTCCAAATCAGTCCACCCCGAAATATGGTCGTATATTAAAATAGTACCGATCTCTGGATTACCCAGGTTTTGTAATAAACTTTTGCTTAGGAATATGTAATCAATTCGAGATTGAGAGTGATGGTTAGCTCAATAGAATGAAAACTCATGAAGGTCAGGGTTGAATAGTCTCCAAGTTTTGGGAAGTGAGTTTTGAGATATGGTGGTTTTGGAGGCTTTATGAGAGGCATAGGTAACAAATCCAGATGTCATTTTCCTATCCATGAATGAATCCATGATCTGATTGCAATTTCGTCCCACCAATAGGTTTTCAGTGGCATGTTCAAAAATGGTGTGAGAGAGTGTTTTTCAACAAACTTGGATCGGGAGGGGTTGGACCATATATATTTATTATAGAGAGAGTGGTATCATGAATTTTGAGTGTAACTAGTATCCAGTGACCCTCTAAATGTTGAAAGAGTACTGTTATGTTTAATTGCTTATGACAAAGGATGACCACACCATTCTTATTGGATATTGAGGGAGAACCCATTGTTTTTTTAACTTGGCACCTCTGAGTCAATAAGAAGTGTCTCCTGTAATAAAGCTATTTGACACTTCAATCTAGCTTGATGTGGCAGTACATACTGATGCTTAATTGGGGTTTTCAACAACTTAGCATTCCATGTTACTACTTTAAATAGTGTTAAAGCTTAAAAACGTTTGACTCTTACAAAAAGCTTTAAATATCATGGCTAGGAAGAAAGTTAAGAAGATGAGGAAAAGAGGGTTAAGAGTTAGGGAGATGTGGATGGGGAACATAAAATAAAATAAACTGAGAGTAACATCCCCCAATAGATTGACTAGAATGATCGTGGCATCACAGGAACAAAATTCTTCAGATGCCGACAAAGCAAGAGAATGAAAAGGAGCACCTCAAAGGATGAAGGGACCGTGGAACACCTAAGTGAGATGTGTGGGTCGCAGCCCAACAAGAGTACGATGAGAACAGGGCAAGAACACACAAGGATTTGTAACCGGTAAAAGGACTAGGAACATCAAAGCACCTTGACAATGATATGACTTAATGATGTCATGAACGTGTGAGTCACGTGAAATTAGACAATGATACCAAAAAATGAGAGACAAAATTCGTTCGGATGGTGGATAGCAAGACAATGAACGTAGGGAACAGTATGAGGGATCAACAAAAGGCCAAAATCTATGACAAATGGGAGGAAAGTAGAAAGAAGATCCCATTAATGACATACAAGGACAACAGACACCTGTGTAAGAAACAAAATACATTAGCTAGCATTTGGAAACTATAAGAAATATCAAGTAGTAACAGGTGATCCTAAATCCATATCCTTAAATCTATGTTGTTTAGAAAAAGTTAGTTAGTCAGCAGGATCCTTAAAGGAGTATAATTTGTCCTTTAAGGTGATTTTAAAAATGCAAGGATGTAATAACCCATATCTAATGTTCATTGATCTCAGTTGAGGATGCAGAGCTAAATATTGCTTTCTTCTAGCTGCTGTAGCATTAGATACATCCTGTGCGAAGAAGGCCTTGTGACCAGATCATTGAAGACTGCCTGTTTTTTTTGCTACTGAGAGGACCTGCATTAACTCAGTGACGTGAAGAAAGAAAATAATGATGTCTCTGGGTCGTGAATTAGATGATGAGGAAGATCTGGGGCCAAGACAATGAGCCTGTTGTATTGTGGGAGGAGATTTAGCTGGCCGATGGACTATTGAAGGGATTGCTTTTTGCAAGAAAGAAATAATATTGGAGCCCTCCGAACCTTCTGGAATACCAAACAGTCTAAGATTATTCTTCCTGTTTTCCAAGTCTACTGTCAAACTCTTGAGTTGTTCGATGTCTCTTGCCAAGTGAGATACATCAGGAGCAGAGACCTCTACGTTGCTCACTCATTGTTAAAGAGGAGAGATCAGCTGATCATGGGACGACCATTTCTCCTCATTACTTTGAAAAGAGGCATTGATTTTAACTATGAATGGCCTCAGGGCTCTAATTAGCTCCATAACATCCTCCAAAGTCAAAGGAGAAGGTGATATAGAAGGAGAATCCGAGTCCTTTTTAGGCTGCTTGACAGAAGAGGAACTTTTAGACTGTTTTGAAATTGCTCTGGATGCCTGAGGAGTGACCAAACACTCTTTTCCGGGATCCTTCCCACCTTCCACGATCTTTGATGTAGAAACAAATACAGAACCTTTCTGAGGGTGTTTAATGTGCATAATATTCGCAAACTTGAAGCAAGAGGATTTGTTGTCACTATTGGCTTTGCGTAACCTCCCCATACAAAGTCTAGAAAAATTATAGTGGTTGCAGGATACCAAATACTTAGACTATGGCGAGGATTAAAAGGCAGTCAAATTGGATGCACAAAGACCTGTTCAACAGAGATATATCATATGGAACAATATATTCCATGGACCTTATACATAGGTCCTCACAGACTTGGTGAAGGCATGCACTATGAGGTAACCGATATGACATACAAGTACATAGTCAGAATTCAGAATGACCACACTGACTATAAAGCTCAATTAACTGCATCAGTGCAGAAAGTGATGTCCTTCTAGAATTATGAAGGAGTCTTTGCAATAAAGAAAAAATTGAGGCAGGTTGAAATCCCCAGGCGTATCTTCAGTCTGAAATTCCCATGAAGTGCACTGAGAAATTACCTCATGAAAGGAAGATGGTGGCTGCTGGGTTGCACGCTGACTAGAAGGCAGTAGTCGTATTAAAAATGAGCTGTCAGGATGATGAAAGACACCTACCTGCACGGTGACCGTGCTCCGACGTCTTTCCCTCTAGAGACTTCAGGTGAAAAGTGCTGTGGCACACATCCTCCTCGCCTCTCGCTGGAGCCGCACTGGAGCTCTACGGAGCAGCGGCCATCTTTTGTGGCGTCAAGCCACGGCCCCCCATGGACATGTATGCTAATCAAAATATTTATGTCTGTCTGTCTGTCTGCCTGCCTGCCTATTTTCCAAAGTCAAGAGAGTGGCAGTCACATTTGTTAACGCTGGAGCAGAACCCAGATTGATAGTAACCTTAAAAGGTATGCTTGCTCACCGTCTATGAGAGTTGGTCCAAGGCACTGTTTCTGTTTCTCTCACATTCTGCATCCTAGTTGGCACGGAGCGAGGTTTGTAGAAACTGAAGCGTCTTCTCATAAGCTCTGGCTGTCCTTCTGAGTCTGCAGATTAATCACAGCCCCTTAGAATCTCAGATGCGTGGGGTCTGGGGAAAAGTCCCCTGGTCGCCCCCTCCCTGATGCCCATACCGCTATCAGCGGAGTTATTTATGGCTTCAGCTCCTTCCTCCCCTCACCATGCATGGTCTGGAATAGGGTTGAATTCCCAATGATAGATGCATCCCTTCTGATTGGTGCATCTGAGTGTGCACCAGTGTCACATCTTGCCCATACTTTAGGCTGTTCTGGGGGTCATTCTTTGACTTTCCTTGGGAGCCAGCTTGTACGTACATCCTCAGCCTCTTGTGAGTTACCCAAAGTTAGTTTTTATATAGCGCAGCTACTCACCCTTACGGGTCTCAAGGCGCTGGGGGCCGTAGTGGAAATTAAGTGAGCTATTGCCCAGAGTCACATGGTGCTGAGCTGAGCTGCCGCCGGAGCCGGGGATCGAACTGTGAACCCTGTGCTCCGAAGTCAGCTGCCCTGGCCGCTGCACCACACCTCTCCACCTGTGTGGTCTGATCTACCCATCTCAAAACCAGGCCCTCCTCTCCCAAGCAGAGGCATTGACTCTTTCTGCCTTCAGATAAGGTCCTCAGTGCTGGGCCACTGACTCTGCGACGTTTCACTGCAGTATAAATAAAAAAGAATCTGTAATGCCAGTTGTGTGTTTTGTTGTAGAGAAGTGATTGTGTTTTCTGGACCCACCAAGACAGCACACAACACATTTCAGTATATGGACGTAGAAATAAGATGTGCTAGACAAAGCTAGATTTTTAAAAATTGTTTTTAATGTCATGTAGTTTCTCCTACTGAGTTAACAATGCAGTCCAGCATTGCAGGCCCTGTCTTTCGGCCTCTGTGGATACCTGGCCTTCAGCTGCATCTTCACAGCACCCAGCGGCACAAGGAACGCACAGGTGACCAAGATGCTTCCTTGAAACTAGAAGAGTCCGGTGCTGACCCTCGATCAACTGTTGTCAAAGGAGATCCCAAAACCATGCGGGAGGACCACTCATAGAGCTGACCGCACTATGACTCCAAGCAGATGGCACAAGTGTTATTTACAGATGCTGATGATATATCCAACACAGAGAGAGGATGTGGCATAAGGCCAGAGCTGCCGACTTTGGAACTGGGGAAGCGGGTTTGAGTCTCGGCGTCGGCTCAGCATCGGTGATTCTGGCTAAATTACTAAATCTCCCCGTGCCTACCAAAAATGGTGTCCCTGTGTAATGTGACTGGTGCTCATGTAAAGCGCTCCAATACCTTCGGGTCGAGTTCGCGCTATAAAACTGCAACAAAAAACAAAAACATTGCATCTGGTCCGGGTAAAGAGATATGAACAAGATTCAGAACGCAAGGAGGTCAGGAGCCAGATCGGGGCTAACTGATGTGTCAGGACTCAGGAGGACACTTGTAACGTTGGCATCTTCCAGATGTTCAGACTTTTCCCTCCAGCCCTGGAGAATATTAGTAGAAGGTCATTATCCAAGGTACAAAAGCCTGCCCTGCAGCTCAGTTCAAGGCCCTCTGAGGCGAGGGTTCTTGAAGCAGGCGCAGATAATTAAGGTCCCATTTTTCTCTGGCACGCGGCCCACGTGTGCGGGTGCTGGAAGGGCCTCGATGAACAGCTCTCTTTATGTTCTGCTGAAAGCGATGACGTGCGCGGAATGTTCCATTGACAAGAGCTGCTCTGCACTAGGCACAACCCATGACAATTCATATGAAGAAGGGAGGAAAGCTGCGATCTATTCAAAGACAAATTGCACATGAGATCCCAAGGGTGTTCTCTTTGTGTACGACAGGAACCTGGAACAGTCTGACCCAAAAAGTAAAAAATAGATGAATGTGTCAATGAGAAACCATAGCAACCACAGCGTAAACATCATCCATTGCTTGAAGAGCGGAGGTGAGCACAATCCTGGAGACGTAGGGTGTCTGCCATCTTGCGACGGGTGCTCAACCCAACACCGTCTTTGAAACAGGACTTCCTAAACTGACCCTTTGGGCAAAAGACAAACACATAGGGCTTGGTGACAAGTCAGGTGACTCTGTATTTTTTATTGGGATACCGGTCTGCATTATTACATCTGGGAGGGCCAATGCCCGCTCTGCAAAGTGCCTTAAGGGATGCAGGGGGGTCCAAAGCTGTGCCCAATTCATGCCTGGTTATTAATGTAACCACTATGTTAATGAGTTCCATTTCATTAGCCAATTTCCACTCTGCAAGATTCCTTAAGGTGGCGAAGTCTACTGTGGTACCCGACTCCTGCCTGATTATTAATATAAATACTCTGGGTCTGATTACGATGTCGGCTGGAAAGCCTCCGACTGCTAGTTGGGAGCTTTCTGACCGCGGTCGGAGGCTTTCAGACCGACACGGTCGGTTTGTGGTCCGAACGCCGAATTACGATGTCGTTGGTCGGAGCGTGAACCGGCCGATCATTCCAACACAGTTCCGACTGGCTCTTGGAGTCTTCCAGTTGGTCGGAACCGCACCGTAATCCCCTATGGACGGCGTTTACGCCGTTGGGATTACGATGTAGTTTCCCACAGCCTTTCCGTGCTGTCCTTTCCGACATGGAAAGGCTGTCGGAAAGCGACTTTGGGGGCCCCTAGTAGGGCCCCCTTGCCTCCGCGGCCTACGGTTGGTGGCGGAGGTGGTACCAGGGTGCCCCCCTGTAAATCCATGCACTGTGTGGCAGGCACCATGGGGTGCCTGCCACAGGGTGCAGAGTTTTACACACACACCCATTTCTTTATGGGAGCCTGTATTTCGGCCGGTTTACGGCTGTAACACAAGCTCCCATAGGGAAATGTGAGTATCCGACCGAATAGTGTTCGGTCGCATCGTAATCAGGCGGTCGGACCCGCCAACCAGAGGTCGGTCGGTCGGTCAGTCCCGAGACTGAGACGGTGTCGGTCAGAGGCAACTCCAACCGACACCATAATAAGCCCCACAGTACGTAAATGAGTGCCATTTAAATTAGTTGGGTGCAAATATATATCTTATGCGGATATCCCAAAAATCTGGTATTAATTCGGCTCTCTTGTTCCTCTGTTGGAACCCCTACTTTAAATATGTAGGGAATAGGTAGTAGGAGTATTTAAAAAATGTGGGTGCCGCCTTGAAATTTGTGGGGCTTGGAGTCAAGCTACTGTGATGGCTGGCTTGTTTTGTGAAGGTCTGTCCATGGTCCTCCGTGCTGGTCATTGACTGTCTGTAACATGTGTGTGTGATGTTTTAATACAATACATCATATTTCTTGTCTACTAGGACACAGCAGGGCTTTAGTGGGAGTTTAGCGATAAACCCTTAGGTGAGTGACTGAGAGCACCTTTAATTATTTCACCAATTATCTCCGTTCCCACTGCATGGGACCTCCTAAAATGCTCACCCCTCTGCTGACACAATGTGTTAACTTGGCCATGTGACAGTGAAGGTTTGTGTGAGGGTCCATGTAAGGTTAATCACTTGCACCCCAGTCATCCATCCTCCTGAACCTGATGGTAGGTGTAGGGCTCTAGAAGTGTGCAAAAGTGAAGGTTTTCCCCCGAAACTTCAGGAAATGTAACATCGCAATCTGTGTAGATGACGGGTCTGGTGGCTCAGTGGACGAATGCGTCCGCTGCAGGGGCCTGTGTTGGACCTAATGGTCACAGGTCACAGGTTCAAATAACCAGCGGGTCCACTCAGCCTTTCATCCATCTGAGGTCGATAAAATGAGTACCATTGAGTTGGGTAACAATAAACATCTGTTTTTCAGCTGCAAGATGCCTACGGGTGAACGTGCGCTTTAAAAAATACATATGTTATGTAGACTTTTTTAAATTTACAACGGTTTAAAAACTATATGGGAAAACCTATGCGAAAACATTTCTTAGAGAAAAGTTCTGCAAAGAGACACCTTTGGCGGGAGATATCTTGCACACAAAATGTTTGTGAGAAAATGTTTTGTAGCAGTAAACGGCAAGTGAAGTTGTCCGTACCTGGAAACCTCTGCAAACTTTGGACCCCGTGTGAAGTGTGAAACTTCTCAAAATGCTGAACATTAGTTAGGTGTCCAGCTACCTCTGCCGATTTTCTATAGTTTTACCACCTTCCCTCTTGTATTTGTATTTTGTATTTGTAAAGCGCATAAAACCAGAAAGATATCAAAAAGCTATAACGTGCAAGAGCAAACGCGGGAGAAAAGCAGAAGCGATTATGGTTACGAGAAAAACCAAGTTTTCAGGTTCCTACGAAACACAGAGTAAGAATTAAGACTCACAATCTATGCAGGTAGAGTGTTCCATAGTCTGGCCCCTGCCACAGAAAAGACACGCTCACCCCATCTCACCTTCCTGAATCTGGGAACAATCACTTTCCTCTGACCTGCCGATCTCAACTGTCTGTTTAGAAGATACCATTTGAAGGCGGTTCTCAGATAACAAGAGCCCTGCTGGTTGAGGGCCTTATAGACCAAATACAGGCCTTTAAATATCAACTGCTTCCTCACTGGGAGCCAGTAAAGGGTCCGCAATCCCTCCCTCACCGAGAGATGTCTTGGAACGCCCAACACCAACCGAGCTGCCACATTCTGGATGACCTGTAGTTTGTTAAGCGAATACTGGTTGGCATTCAGATACAGGGCATTACAGTAGTCAAGGCTAGATGTTATGAGAGCAATGACCACTTGAACTCTTAACTCCTGGGGAAGAAAGGGAAGAATCTTCTTCAGGCAGTTAATAATCCAGAAACAGGAGTTCATTGTGCTGTTGACCTGAGAGTCAAATGTATTATCGAAGATCACCCCCAGATTCTTTGCAGAGGCCCCCAGAAATGGTAGCGGACCACATGTCTCAGGCCACCAATGGTCAGTTCAAACCAAATTCTCTGCCCGAAGACCACAATGTTCGTCTTCTCAGCGTTCATTTTAAGCTTGGCCCTGAGCCCCACACGCTTTAACATACATCTTACTCCCCTATCACACCTTGCAGGAACACTGGGTGCAAAAGTAGTGTCATATGCTGACAACACCCAGCTGCTTTTCTCTTGGAGCAGGGATGAAATATTTCCCGGGTAAAAAAATTAGGAATTATCTGACCGCAGTTTTCCAAAGGCTTTCCCTTTATCAATTGAAATGTAATGCGGGAAAGACTGAGCTCCTTTTCTTCTGTTTAAGATCAGAAATGCCCTGGCAGTCTTTCTGGCCCAAGGATGCCTCTCCCCCATCTATCCACACTAATGCTATTAAAAATGTAGGCATTACATTTGATGGGGATCTCTCAACGCAGTAGTAGGGACTTGTTTTGGCATGTTACGCATGCTAAGGAAGTTTCTGCACTTTCGGTCACTGTCCACTAGAAAACTGGTGGCCCAGGCCTTGATTACATCTAGAGTGGACTATGGTAATGCACTACACCTAGGATTACCCGACTATCTGAACAATAGGCTACGGGTGGTCCAGAATGCAGCCGCCTGAATGGTGCTTAGCCTTCCTCTACGGACACACGTGTCCGCAGCTCTCCGAGACTTGCACTGGCTCCCTGTAAGGAAGAGGATTATTTCTAAAAATGCATTGTTAATCCATACAGCACTGCATGGAGTAGGGCCTAGATACTTGAAGACAAGATTCTGTCTCTATACCCCCCCCTAGAAATTTGCGCTCAGCAAACCTCTTCCTGGTCAAAATTCCACGGATTCGTAAATTCAGAACGGGAGGCAGGTCCTTTTCTTTCTTGGGCCCATCTCTGTGAAATAAACTTCAGCTGGAACTATGACGTCTTACCTCTACCACTCTGTATAGGAAGAGGCTACAAACTTGGCTCTTCTCCAACAATTAACTTTCCTGTGTCTGCCCCTCGGTCAGTTGCAGAGCGCCAGGACACTCTACGGAGTAGCAGCTGCGCTATACAAGCCCATTTTTTACATTACATTACATTACAAGACTGAAGAGATTCATCTTCTCTTCCTGAGTGGTTGAATGTCAGAGTAGCGCCTTGAGCCTCATGGAGGTTGTACGGTGAAGACTGAAGAGGTTTTTCTCTTCCTGAGTGGTTGAATGTCAGAGTAGCGCTTGAGTCTCGTGGAGGTTGCACTGTGAAGACTGAAGAGATTCATCTTCTCTTCCCGAGTGGTTGAATGTCTGAGTAGCGCCTTGAGCCTCAGCGAGGTTGTGCTTTGAAGACTGAAGAGATTCATCTTCTCAACCTGAGTGGTTGAATGTCAGAGTAGCGCCTTGAGCCTCATGGAGGTTGTACTGTGAAGACTGAAGAGATTTTTCTGTTCCTGAGTGGTTGAATGTCAGAGTAGCGCCTTGAGCCTCATGGAGGTTGTACGGTGAAGACTGAAGAGGTTTTTCTCTTCCTGAGTGGTTGAATGTCAGAGTAGCGCTTGAGTCTCGTGGAGGTTGCACTGTGAAGACTGAAGAGATTCATCTTCTCTTCCCGAGTGGTTGAATGTCTGAGTAGCGCCTTGAGCCTCAACGAGGTTGTGCTTTGAAGACTGAAGAGATTCATCTTCTCTTCCTGAGTGGTTGAATGTCAGAGTAGCGCCTTGAGCCTCATGGAGGTTGTACTGTGAAGACTGAAGAGATTTTTCTGTTCCTGAGTGGTTGAATGTCAGAGTAGCGCCTTGAGCCTCATGGAGGTTGTACGGTGAAGACTGAAGAGGTTTTTCTCTTCCTGAGTGGTTGAATGTCAGAGTAGCGCCTTGAGCCTCATGGAAGTTGTACTGTGAAGACTGAAGAGATTTTTCTCTTCCTGAGTGGTTGAATGTCAGAGTAGCGCCTTGAGCCTCAACGAGGTTGTGCTTTGAAGACTGAAGAGATTCATCTTCTCTTCCTGAGTGGTTGAATGTCAGAGTAGCGCCTTGAGCCTCATGGAGGTTGTACTGTGAAGACTGAAGAGATTTTTCTCTTCCTGAGTGGTTGAATGTCAGAGTAGCGCCTTGAGCCTCATGGAGGTTGTGCTTTGAAGACTGAAGAGATTCATCTTCTCTTCCTGAGTGGTTGAATGTCAGAGTAGCGCCTTGAGCCTCATGGAGGTTGTGCTTTGAAGACTGAAGAGATTCATCTTCTCTTCCTGAGTGGTTGAATGTCAGAGTAGCGCCTTGAGCCTCATGGAGGTTGTACTGTGAAGACTGAAGAGATTTTTCTCTTCCTGAGTGGTTGAATGTCAGAGTAGCGCCTTGAGCCTCATGGAAGTTGTACTGTGAAGACTGAAGAGATTTTTCTCTTCCTGAGTGGTTGAATGTCAGAGTAGCGCCTTGAGCCTCAACGAGGTTGTGCTTTGAAGACTGAAGAGATTTTTCTCTTCCTGAGTGGTTGAATGTCAGAGTAGCGCCTTGAGCCTCAACGAGGTTGTGCTTTGAAGACTGAAGAGATTTTTCTCTTCCTGAGTGGTTGAATGTCAGAGTAGCGCCTTGAGCCTCATGGAAGTTGTACTGTGAAGACTGAAGAGGTTTTTCTCTTCCTGAGTGGTTGAATGTCAGAGTAGCGCCTTGAGCCTCATGGAGGTTGTGCTTTGAAGACTGAAGAGATTCATCTTCTCTTCCTGAGTGGTTGAATGTCAGAGTAGCGCCTTGAGCCTCATGGAAGTTGTACTGTGAAGACTGAAGAGGTTTTTCTCTTCCTGAGTGGTTGAATGTCAGAGTAGCGCCTTGAGCCTCATGGAAGTTGTACTGTGAAGACTGAAGAGGTTTTTCTCTTCCTGAGTGGTTGAATGTCAGAGTAGCGCCTTGAGCCTCATGGAAGTTGTACTGTGAAGACTGAAGAGATTTTTCTCTTCCTGAGTGGTTGAATGTCAGAGTAGCGCCTTGAGCCTCATGGAGGTTGTGCTTTGAAGACTGAAGAGATTCATCTTCTCTTCCTGAGTGGTTGAATGTCAGAGTAGCGCCTTGAGCCTCATGGAAGTTGTACTGTGAAGACTGAAGAGGTTTTTCTCTTCCTGAGTGGTTGAATGTCAGAGTAGCGCCTTGAGCCTCAACGAGGTTGTGCTTTGAAGACTGAAGAGATTTTTCTCTTCCTGAGTGGTTGAATGTCAGAGTAGCGCCTTGAGCCTCAACGAGGTTGTGCTTTGAAGACTGAAGAGGTTTTTCTCTTCCTGAGTGGTTGAATGTCATAGTAGCGCCTTGAGCCTCAACAGGTTGTGCTTTGAAGACTGAAGAGGTTTTCTCTTCCTGAGTGGTTGAATGTCAGAGTAGCGCCTTGAGCCTCAACGAGGTTGTGCTTTGAAGACTGAAGAGGTTTTTCTCTTCCTGAGTTGTTGAATGTCAGAGTAGCGCCTTGAGCCTCAACGAGGTTGTGCTTTGAAGACTGAAGAGGTTTTTCTCTTCCTGAGTGGTTGAATGTCATAGTAGCGCCTTGAGCCTCAACAGGTTGTGCTTTGAAGACTGAAGAGGTTTTTCTCTTCCTGAGTGGTTGAATGTCAGAGTAGCGCCTTGAGCCTCAACGAGGTTGTGCTTTGAAGACTGAAGAGGTTTTTCTCTTCCTGAGTGGTTGAATGTCAGAGTAGCGCCTTGAGCCTCATGGAGGTTGTGCTTTGAAGACTGAAGAGATTCATCTTCTCTTCCTGAGTGGTTGAATGTCAGAGTAGCGCTTGAGTCTCGTGGAGGTTGCACTGTGAAGACTGAAGAGATTCATCTTCTCTTCCCGAGTGGTTGAATGTCAGAGTAGCGCCTTGAGCCTCAACGAGGTTGTGCTTTGAAGACTGAAGAGGTTTTTCTCTTCCTGAGTGGTTGAATGTCAGAGTAGCGCCTTGAGCCTCATGGAGGTTGTGCTTTGAAGACTGAAGAGATTCATCTTCTCTTCCTGAGTGGTTGAATGTCAGAGTAGCGCTTGAGTCTCGTGGAGGTTGCACTGTGAAGACTGAAGAGATTCATCTTCTCTTCCTGAGTGGTTGAATGTCTGAGTAGCGCCTTGAGCCTCAACGAGGTTGTGCTTTGAAGACTGAAAAGATTGATACTTCTCTTCTTCCTTTCCAGCATTGCAGAGACAATGAACGTGCCCCCGGATCACACATTTGGTGTGCTTCATCGGCCTGACGAGTATGGTAAGGATTCCTATGTTATTTTATTTTACTTTATTTTTTTAAAACACATTTTCCTTGTTTGGTGTACAGTATGCGCTGCATTAAACAAATTTGCTATTGAAAAAGAGAGCCGAGGCGATGAACAATACAAGAGTGGGCAGGAAAACCGAGTACATAAATGATATAGTGAATACCAAATGGAGAAACTTGCAATAATGCTGATATTATCACATTTATTTATTAGGTATATTTTTTTCTTTCTTTAAAACACATTAATTTTCAATAAACATAGACAGTTTTGTGAAAACGTGTGATGACATCCCTATTATCACAACAAGAGTCTCTTATTTCAGAGGAACCATCATTAGATCGTGTATACTGTGGCGGAACCCTGACGCAGGCTTCGCCGAAACGCGCGCAGTGCCAACATACTGCCAGTTCTTCTATTGTATCGTGTCATCTTGAATGTATATTATATTAGAAATGGATGACATGACTCCACGGATAACAACAAACCACTAGAAGAAATCTAGGATTGATGTATAACATTTGAATTCACTGAAATTCTGAGACAACAGTAACAATATTTGGTGTATATTTGTGGACATTTTTCTGTATATGTAATGTTTTTCACAAAACTGTCTATATTTATTGAAAATTAATGTGTTTTAAAGAAAGAAAAAATATATCTAATAAATAAATTTGATAATATCAGCATTATTGCATGTTTCTCCATTTGGTATTCACTATATAATTAATGTACTAGGTTTTCCTGCCCACTCTTGTATTGTTCATCGCCTCGCCTAGGCTCTCTTTTTCAATTGTGATTTTCCTTGTTACTGGCAAGTTTATCTTGTTTACAGGGGCCCCGGTGTTTTCCAAAGTCATTAAACAAATGTGCTACCTGTATATTTTCATACATTTAGCCTATACTGTGCCCCGTTTGGTGCAGGTATACGAGCTGTGGCGTAGTAAGAGGGACATGGGTTATGAAGGCAAGGACAAGGTGCTGATAGTAAAAGACAATCATAATGGTGCCATCTCTGTGCCCCATTGTGGTTACTCCTGAGGCGCTAATGATAGCTGTGCCCCTGTGCCCTAGCCTGCTCTACGAGCATGTGAAGCTGCGCTAATGATAGCTGTGCCCATGTACCCCAAACCTGCTCTACGAGCATGTGAAGCTGCGCTAATGATAGCTGTGCCCCTGTACCCCAAGCCTGCTCTGGGAGCATTAGAAGCTGCGCTAATGATAGCTGTGCCCCTGTACCCTAGCCTGCTCTACCAGCATGTGAAGCTGCGCTAATGATAGCTGTGCCCATGTACCCCAAACCTGCTCTGGGAGCATTAGAAGCTGCGCTAATGATAGCTGTGCCCATGTACCCCAAACCTGCTCTGGGAGCATTAGAAGCTGCGCTAATGATAGCTGTGCCCCTGTACCTTAGCCTGCTCTGGGAGCATTAGAAGCTGCGCTAATGATAGCTGTGCCCATGTACCCCAAACCTGCTCTGGGAGCATTAGAAGCTGCGCTAATGATAGCTGTGCCCATGTACCCCAAACCTGCTCTGGGAGCATTAGAAGCTGCGCTAATGATAGCTGTGCCCCTGTACCTTAGCCTGCTCTGGGAGCATTAGAAGCTGCGCTAATGATAGCTGTGCCCATGTACCCCAAACCTGCTCTACGAGCATGTGAAGCTGCGCTAATGATAGCTGTGCCCCTGTACCTTAGCCTGCTCTACGAGCATGTGAAGCTGCGCTAATGATAGCTGTGCCCCTGTACCTTAGCCTGCTCTACGAGCATGTGAAGCTGCGCTAATGATAGCTGTGCCCATGTACCCCAAACCTGCTCTGGGAGCATTAGAAGCTGCGCTAATGATAGCTGTGCCCCTGTACCTTAGCCTGCTCTGGGAGCATTAGAAGCTGCGCTAATGATAGCTGTGCCCATGTACCCCAAACCTGCTCTACGAGCATGTGAAGCTGCGCTAATGATAGCTGTGCCCCTGTACCTTAGCCTGCTCTACGAGCATGTGAAGCTGCGCTAATGATAGCTGTGCCCTGTACCTTAGCCTGCTCTACGAGCATGTGAAGCTGCGCTAATGATAGCTGTGCCCATGTACCCCAAACCTGCTCTGGGAGCATTAGAAGCTGCGCTAATGATAGCTGTGCCCCTGTACCTTAGCCTGCTCTGGGAGCATTAGAAGCTGCGCTAATGATAGCTGTGCCCATGTACCCCAAACCTGCTCTACGAGCATGTGAAGCTGCGCTAATGATAGCTGTGCCCCTGTACCTTAGCCTGCTCTACGAGCATGTGAAGCTGCGCTAATGATAGCTGTGCCCATGTACCTCAAACCTGTTCTGGGAGCATTAGAAGCTGCGCTAATGATAGCTGTGCCCCTGTACCCTAGCCTGCTCTACGAGCATGTGAAGCTGCGCTAATGATAGCTGTGCCCCTGTACCTTAGCATGCTCTACGAGCATGTGAAGCTGCGCTAATGATAGCTGTGCCCATGTACCTCAAACCTGCTCTGGGAGCATTAGAAGCTGCGCTAATGATAGCTGTGCCCCTGTACCTTAGCCTGCTCTACGAGCATGTGAAGCTGCGCTAATGATAGCTGTGCCCATGTACCTCAAACCTGCTCTGGGAGCATTAGAAGCTGCGCTAATGATAGCTGTGCCCCTGTACCTTAGCCTGCTCTACGAGCATGTGAAGCTGCGCTAATGATAGCTGTGCCCATGTACCTCAAACCTGCTCTGGGAGAATTAGAAGCTGCGCTAATGATAGCTGTGCCCCTGTACCTTAGCCTGCTCTACGAGCATGTGAAGTTGCGCTAATGAAAGCTGTACCCCTGTACCTCAAGCCTGCTCTGGGAGCATTAGAAGCTGCGCTAATGATAGCTGTGCCCCTGTACCCCAAGCCTGCTCTGGGAGCATTCGAAGCTGCGCTAATGATAGCTGTACCACCGTACCCAACGCCTGCTCTACGAGCATGTGAAGCTGCGCTAATGATAGCTGTGCCCCTGTAGCCTACCCTGCTCTGGGAGCATTAGAATCTGCGCTAATGATAGCTGTGCCCCCGTACCCAAAGCCTGCTCTGGGAGCATTCGAAGCTGCGCTAATGATAGCTTTGCAACCATACCCTAGCCTGCTCTGGGAGCACTAGAAGCTGTGCTAATGATAGCTGTGCCCCTGTACCTTAGCCTGCTCTACGAGCATGTGAAGCTCGCTAATGATAGCTGTGCCCCTGTACCCTAGCCTGCTCTACCAGCATGTGAAGCTGCACTAATGATACCTGTGCCCCTGTACCCTAGCCTGCTCTGGGAGCATTAGAAGCTGCTCGAATGATAGCTGTGCCACCATACCCTAGCCTGCTCTACAAAAATTAGAAGCTGCGCTAATGATAGCTGTGCCCCTGCACCCCAAGCCTGCTGTGGGAGCATTAGAAGCTGCGCTAATGATCGCTGTGCCCCTGTACCCTAGCCTACTCTGGGAGCATTAGAAGCTGCGCTAATGATAGCTGTGCCTCTGTACCCTAGCCTGCTCTGGGAGCATTAGAAGCTGCTCGAATGATAGCTGTGCCACCATACCCTAGCCTGCTCTGGGAGCATTAGAAGCTGCTCTAATGATAGCGGTGCCACCTTACCCTAGCCTGCTCTACGAGCAAGTGAAGCTGCGCTAATGATAGCTGTGCCTCTGCACCACAAGCCTGCTGTGGGAGCATTAGATGCTGTGCTAATGATAGCTGTGCCCCTGCACCCCAAGCCTGCTGTGGGAGCATTGAAGCTGCGCTAATGATCCCTGTGCCCCTGTACCCTAGCCTGCTCTGGGAGCATTAGAAGCTGCGCTAATGATAGCTGTGCCCCTGTACCCTAGCCTGCTCTACCAGCATGTGAAGCTGCGCTAATGAAAGCTGTGCCCATGTACCCTAGCCTGCGCTGGGAGCATTAGAAGCTGCACTAATGATAGCTGTGCCCCTGTACCCTTGCCTGCTCTGGGAGCATGAGGAGCTGCACTAATGATAGCTGTGCCCCTGTACCCTAGCCTGCTCTACCAGCATGTGAATCTGCGCTAATGATAGCTGTGCCCCTGTGCCCTAGTCTGCGCTGGGAGCATTAGAAGCTGCACTAATGATAGCTGTGCCCCTGTACCCTAGCCTGCGCTGGGAGCATTAGAAGCTGCACTAATGATAGCTGTGGCCCTGTGCCCTAGCCTGCTCTGGGAGCATTAGAAGCTGCACTAATGATAGCTGTGCCCCTGTACCCTAGCCTAATCTACCAGCATGTGAAGCTGCGCTAATGATAGCTGTGCCCCTGTGCCCTAGCCTGCGCTGGGAGCAATAGAAGCTGCTCTAATGATAGCTGTGCTACTGTACCCTAACTTTCTCTGGGAGCATTAGAAGCTGTGCTAATGATAGCTGTGCCCCTGTACCCTAGCCTGCTCTACCAGCATGTGAAGCTGCGCTAATGATAGCTGTGCCCCTGTGCCCTAGCCTGCGCTGGGAGCAATAGAAGCTGCTCTAATGATAGCTGTGCTACTGTAACCTAACTTTCTCTGGGAGCATTAGAAGCTGCGCTAATGATAGCTGTGCCCCTGTGCCCTAGCCTGCTCTGGGAGCATTAGAAGCTGCGCTAATGATAGCTGTGCCCCTGTACCCGAGCCTGCTCTATCAGTATGTGAAGCTGCACTAATGATAGCTGTGCCCCTGTACCTTAGCCTGCCCTGGGAGCATTAGAAGCTACACTAATGATCGCTGTGCCCCTGTACCCTAGCCTGCTCTACCAGCATGTGAAGCTACACTAATGATAGCTGTGCCCCTGTACCCTAGCCTGCTCTACCAGCATGTGAAGCTGCACTAATGATAGCTTTGCCCCTGTACCCCAAGCCTGCTCTGGGAGCATTAGAAGCTGCGCTAATGATAGCTGTGCCCCTGTACCCTAGCCTTCTCTGGGAGCATTAGAAGCTGCGCTAATGATAGCTGTGCCACCGTACCCTAGCCTGCTCTGGGAGCATTAGAAGCTGTGCTAATGATAGCTGTGCCCCCGTACCCTAGCCTTCTCTGGGAGCATTAGAAGCTGCGCTAATGATAGCTGTGCCACCGTACCCTAGCCTGCTTTGGGAGCATTAGAAGCTGCGCTAATGATAGCTGTGCCCCTGCACCCTAGCCTGCTCTGGGAGCATTAGAAGCTGCTCTAATGATAGCTGTGCCCCTGTACCCTAGCCTGCTCTACCAGCATGTGAAGCTGTGCTAATGATAGCTGTGCCCCTGTACCCTAGCCTGCTCTGGGAGCATTAGAAGCTGCGCTAATGATAGCTGTGCCCCTGTACCCTAGCCTGCTCTACCAGCATGTGAAGCTGTGCTAATGATAGCTGTGCTACTGTAGCCTAACTTTCTCTGGGAGCATTAGAAGCTGCGCTAATGATAGCTGTGCCCCTGTGCCCTGGCCTGCTGTGGCAGCATTAGAAGCTACACTAATGATAGATGTGCCCCTGTACCCTAGCCTCCTCTACCAGCATGTGAAGCTGCGGTAATGATAGCTGTGTCTCTCTACCCTAGCCTGCTCTACCAGCATGTGAAGCTGCGCTAATGATAGCTGTGTCCCTCTACCCTAGCCTGCTCTACCAGCATGTGAAGCTGTGCTAATGATAGCTGTGCTACTGTAGCCTAACTTTCTCTGGGAGCATTAGAAGCTGCACCAATGATAGCTGTGCCCCTGTACCCTAGCCTGCTCTACCAGCATGTGAAGCTGTGCTAATGATAGCTGTGCCCCTGTACCCTAGCCTGCTCTGGGAGCATTAGAAGCTGCGCTAATGATAGGTGTGCCCCTGTACCCTAGCCTGCTCTACCAGCATGTGAAGCTGTGCTAATGATAGCTGTGCCCCTGTACCCTAGCCTGCTCTGGGAGCATTAGAAGCTGCGCTAACGATAGCTGTGCCCCTGTACCGTAGCCTGCTCTGGGAGCATTAGAAGCTGCGCTAACGATAGCTGTGCCCCTGCACCCCAAGCCTGCTGTGGGAGCATTGAAGCTGCGCTAATGATCGCTGTGCCCCTGTACCCTAGCCTGCTCTGGGAGCATTAGAAGCTGCGCTAATGATAGCTGTGCCCCTGTGCCCTAGCCTGCGCTGGGAGCATTAGAAGCTGCACTAATGATAGCTGTGCCCCTGTACCCTAGCCTGCTCTACCAGAACGTGAAGCTGCACTAATGATACCTGTGCCCCTATACCCTAGCCTGCTCCACGAGCATGTGAAGCTGCGATAATGATAGCTGTGCCCCTGCACCCCAAGCCTGCTGTGGGAGCATTGAAGCTGCGCTAATGATCGCTGTGCCTCTGTACCCTAGCCTGCTCTGGGAGCATTAGAAGCTGCGCTAATGATAGCTGTGCCCCTGTGCCCTAGCTTGCGCTGGGAGCATTAGAAGCTGCACTAATGATAGCTGTGCCCCTGTACCCTAGCCTGCTCTACCAGCATGTGAAGCTGCACTAATGATACCTGTGCCCCTGTACCCTAGCCTGCTCTACGAGCATGTGAAGCTGCGCTAATGATAGCTGTGCCCCTGCACCCCAAGCCTGCTGTGGGAGCATTGAAGCTGCGCTAATGATCGCTGTGCCCCAGTACCCTAGCCTGCTCTGGGAGCATTAGAAGCTGCGCTAATGATAGCTGGGCTACTGTACCCTAGCCTGCTCTACCAGCATGTGAAGCTGTGCTAATGATAGCTGTGCCCCTGTACCCTAGCCTGCTCTGGGAGCATTAGAAGCTGCGCTAATGATAGGTGTGCCCCTCTACCCTAGCCTGCTCTACCAGCATGTGAAGCTGCGCTAATGATAGCTGTGCCCCTGTACCCTAGCCTGCTCTACCAGCATGTGAAGCTGTGCTAATGATAGCTGTGCCCCTGTAACCTACCCTGCTGTACGAGCATGTGAGGCTACACTAACCATAGCTGTGTCCCTGTACCCTAGCCTGCTGTACAAGCATGTGAAGCTGCGCTGATTATAGCTATGCCCCTGTGCCATAGCCTGCCCTGCGAGTATTTGGAGCTGTGCTAATGATAGCCGTGCCCCTATGTGCCAACCTGCTCTGGGAGCATTTGAAGCTGTGCTAATGATCGCTGTGCCCCTATGCACCAGCCTGCTCTGGGAGCATTTGAAGCTGTGCTAATGATCGTTGTGCCCCTATGCACCAGCCTGCTCTGGGAGCATTTGAAGCTGTGCTAATGATCGCTGTGCCCCTATGCACCAGCCTGCTCTGGGAGCATTTGAAGCTGTGCTAATGATAGCCGTGCCCCTATGCACCAGCCTGCTCTGGGAGCATTTGACGCTGTGCTAATGATAGCTGGGCCCCTATGCGCCAGCCTGCTCTGGGAGCATTTGAAGCTGCCCAAATGATAGCTGGGCCCCTATGCGCCAGCCTGCTGTGCGAGCATTTGAAGCTGTCCAAATGATAGCTGTGCCCCTAAGTGCCAATCTGCTCTGGGAGCATTTGAAGCTGCGATAATGATACATGTGCCCCTTTTACCTGCGCCCCTGCCTGCTATGATAGCATTTACAGCTCTGCTAATAAGTGCTGTGCCCTTGTGTACCAGCCTGCTTTACATTTGAAGCTGCACTATTAATGACTGTGCCCTGGTGCACCATCCCTCATAACAGCTCCCAGGTGCTCCATTTTGGAGTATTCCGGATACAGTCCCCCAACATGAGAATCAAGCATCCTATGTTATCAGTGGACTAGAAAGAAGCTCAGAGCATCTAGTCCACCTTTCTCTTTCTACCAGCAGAGAGCACCAGTGCAGCAGGGTATAATCACCTCACATTGCTAGGGTTCAGGTCAGCATCCTCTATACTAAGTAGCAGAGCCGGACTGTGCACCAGAAGCAGCCCTGGCAAAAATATTCCAACCAAATGGCTCTCTCTCTCTCTCTCTCTCTCTCCCTCTCTCTCCCTCTCTCTCCCTCTCTCTCTCTCCCTCTCTCTCCCTCTCTTTCCTTCCTTCCTGCCCCTTCTGGACCTGCTGCAATAAACCCTGGGGAGCGGGAGAGTCTTCTTGAAAGCCCAGGAGTGGCCCTGGGACGACAAAATCTGGCCTCAGTGGCTACGGACCCCTAGAAAAAAATACCCGATGGGTTAAATGCCAGTCCAGCCCTGATAGGTGATAAGGTACCACTATATCTGCCTAAATATCGTCTGTCAAAAATATTGTGTCCTAAATATTGTTTACAAAAATATTGCCACATTAAGGTTAATAAAGGTAAATTAATATTGCCACATTAAGGTTAATAAAGGTACATTTTAATAAAGGTAAATTTACATGCAATGGAGCAATACTTTTGTAAACTATATTTACACCGATGTTATGTAAGACAATATTTTTGCTCTTGATATTATGCCGTGCAACCATAGTACGCTACCTTCAAGAGGGATGCAGCTTGAACTCTAGGCTGGTCCAGCACGGGTAGCTGGTCCATCACACATAGCTGGTCCATCACACATAGCTGGTTCATCACACATAGCTGGTCCATCACAATTAGCTGGTCCATCACAGGTAGCAGGTCCATCACAGGAAGTTGGTCCATCACACATAGCTGGTCCATCACAGGTAGCTGGTCCATCACAGGTAGCAGGTCCATCACAGGAAGTTGGTCCATCACACATAGCTGGTCCATCACAATTAGCTGGTCCATCACAGGTAGCAGGTCCATCACAGGAAGTTGGTCCATCACACATAGCTGGCCCATCACAGGTAGCTGGTCCTTCACAGGAATACATAGTAAACAAATAAAAATATTAATATGTAAAAAAAATACAAATATTTTATATTAAAAATTGAATAAAAATATACATATTACAATGTTAAATGCATATTATAAATAACTACAAATATTATTATAATTAAAATACAAAAACATTTTTCAATTAAATTAGCAATTTTATTTAAAAATTATTTATTAACAAAAACAATATTTTTATTTTACATGCAATGGAGCAATATTTTTGTAAACTATATTTAGACCGATGTTATGTAAGACAATATTTTTGCTCTTGATATTATGTCATGCAACCATAGTACGCTACCTTCAAGGGGGATGCAGCTTGAATTCTAGGCAGGTCCATCACAGGTAGCTGGCCCATCACAGGTATATGGTCCATCACAGGTATATGGTCCATCACAGGTATCTGGTCCATCAAAAGTAGCTGGTCCTTCACACATAGCTGGTCCATCACAATTAGCTGGTCCATCACACATAGCTGGTCCATCACACATAGCTGGTCCATCACACATAGCTGGTCCATCACAGGTAGCAGGTCCATCACAGGAAGTTGGTCCTTCACACATAGCTGGTCCATCACAGGTAGCTGGCCCATCACAGGTAGCTCACACGTAGCTGGTCAATCACAGGTAGCAGGTCCATCACAGGAAGTTGGTCCATCACAGGTATATGGTCCATCCCAGGTATCTGGTCCATCAAAAGTAGCTGGCCCATCACACATAGCTGGTCCATCACAATTAGCTGGTCCATCACACTTAGCTGGTCCATCACACATAGCGGGTCCATCACAGGTAGCAGGTCCATCACAGGAAGTTGGTCCTTCACACATAGCTGGTCCTTCACAGGTAGCTGGTCCTTCACAGGAATACATAGTAAACAAAAAAAATATCAATAGGTAAAAAAAGAAATACAAATATTTTATATTAAAAATTGAATAAAATAAATACATATTACAATGTTAAATGCATATTATAAATAACTACAAATATTATTATAATTCAAATACAAAAACATTGTTCAATTAAATTAGCAATTTTATTTAAAAATTATTTATTAACAATTTTGTTTTATTTTTGTTACTTCCCACCCTTGTCCCTACAAAACTCACAACCCACACCTAAAACTTAACTTAAAAAACAAATTATTTACACTATTAACATAAATATTTATTAATAAACTAATTAGCATTAATTAAAAAAAATTACTTAATTATAATGAATTTACTTCCCATAATATACCCCCACAAAACACACAACACGCTTCTAAAATGTAACTTAACAAAACATTAATTACACAATTAACATAATTATCAATGTAATAATTAATATTAAGTAAAAATTAATTATTACTTAATTAAAATTAATTTACTTCCCACCCTATACCCCTACAAAATCCACATATCACATCTTAAATTTAAGTTAAAAAAATGTAATTGCAAAATTAACATAATAAATAAGCAATCTAAATATTATTAATTAAACACTAAATATTAATTACTTATAATTAATTTACTTCCCACCTTGTACCCCTATAAACCCCACAACCCGCACCTAAAATAAAAAATAAAAAAAATAATTACACACTTATAATTAATTATTAATTAAATATTTAATATTAATTAACAACGAATTATTAATTAATTAAAATTAATTTTCTTTCCACCCTGTACCCCTGCAAACCCCACAATCCACACCTAAAATAAAAAAATAAAAATTAATTACACCATTAACGTAATTATCAATTAAATAATTTATATTAATTAACAACTAATTGTTAAACTAATTAGAATTAATTTACTTCCCTCCCTGTACTCCTTTACACCCCACAATCTGCATCTAAAATTAAAAAAATTATTTACACAATTAACATAATTAGTTATCAATTAAATAAATATAATAAATTGCCAACTAATTATTAATTATTCAAAATTAAATTGCTTCCCAACCTGTGCCCCTATAAGCCCCACAACCTGCACCTAAAATGTAAATAAAAAAAACATTAATTGCACAAGTAACCTAATTAATTATCAATTAAATAAATAATAATAATGAAAAACTAATTATTAATTTATTTAAATTAAATTACTTGATCACTTGATGCCCTAGGGTCTCCTCTCCCTATTTCAGCCCTTTGTTGGCTGGGTATAGGGACAGCTTTAGCAGACTCACCAGCGTCATGCTTATTAAATACAAAGGCATATGCATCCATGCAGGGAGGGGGGCTTTGCTCAGCCCCCTTCATCCATTGGTCTTTTCCGGTGTCATTCACAAACGCTTGGCTTCTGGGCCAAACCTATATAGCTATATTTTTATGTGTTTGCCATTTTCTGGACATATTTATGGGCTTTTTGAATTCATAAATATCCTACTCCCTTCCCCTTTTAAACCTGGAATACAACTCAGAAACTGGTAAATTAAAGCCTTACTCTTTTCTTCACGTCAGAATGAGCTTCCCTTTCTCTGTACTGCATTCTTGGACAGGGGGCCTCTAGGATTTCTTAAAGGAGCAGTGTCAAAACTTGTCTCTGCAAAGAGTGGTGACTAAATGCATCAATTCTTGCTTTGTTTCATTTTTTTCAGCCAAATGAATTCTATGATGCTGGACTTTGGATTCAAGTGGCTGTGTTTCAAAATAAACAAAATGTTTTCCCTTTTAGGCTTGTTTTGAAAATAAAAACGTTATCTGTGGGAATGTGCTCCGGTACACCACGCGTAGGTTTGTGAATGTCTATGATTTCAAAGAGGATACTGATGAGGAAGAACCAGATGTACAAATCACTATTTCTGAATCTGCCAGCCTAATGTATACATTCTGCATTGCTTCATTTGAGCTTGGAAGATTTCAAGGACATAGGCCTCAATGTTTCTAGAGTAGTACCATTCCAGATCTACGTCCTCTTTCTCCTTGTGCTGGTAATCTCAATATGGGTGTAAAGGGAAGATGGGGCACAAATCAGGATTACAGTTTGTGGGACATGACCACACACTATAGGTTTTCCATGCAGTCATTTTGCCAGAGTTTACAGAGACCCCATAGATGGATTTCCTCACATGCCCACCCTACCGTTGGCCAACTGGAGGGATTGAAGACCACTGCTAACGCTCCTCTTCATTTCTGTACTTTTCTATGGAGCCAAAGCAAATTATTTACAGTCTGCGATGCAGGGCGGACTACAGGGAATGACTAGCAGAAGCAGCGTTATTAAGCTGTTGTTTTTTCAACAGTTAGCTGTCAAGGCTTCAAAGTCAACATTGAATCTACTCAGGAGAAGCCATTAATGCTTAAACATAAGAACCATTTCTGTTATCTAGCCGTAATTTATAGCTAACTACAATCTGTAAAAATGGGTGTTCGCCTTTAATTTCAAGATAAAATTAGAAGACTTGCCCCTTAAATGATTGGCAGATAATAGTAGGGTTCTTCAAGTTAAATGTTATTTGTGTTCAGCGGATAGGCATGCCCTCACTTGGTTCACTATGTGATGAATTACTCTGGCCTCTATTCCCTTTGAATATCAGCAGCTGAGCACCTTTTATGGGGGCTCAAGATTTGTGCCTTAGATTAGGACTCTCAGCCCATTTTTTGATTGTATTGCCATGTGGTTTCTAACCTGTAGATAAAGAGCATGTAAGAAAGAGAGAAAAATGTATTTGCATGGCACCAATGTTGAGTTTCCGTAGAACAGTGTTTAGTCATAACTTACATAAAGGACTTGAGACTAAGGCCTGGTCATAAACCATTTTCTCCTTTGTTTGTCTGGCACCTCCTTTCGTTCCCTGTGTTTTGTTGATATTGTCGGCCATGATTGTTGAGCAGATATTCTGGAACGTGATACTACTCTAAGGATAAACAGTGCTTTTCTTTTCTGATTCTGGTAGGTGTTGCAGAACTGCTTCATTACACTCCACCAATGAACTTCATGCGTGGCAAAGAGAGGCACAGGGCAGTTCTTGCCGCGGTGAGACAGCATCTGAAGAAGGTGAACTACCATAACTTTGACTCACTGTTGGAAGCGTTCAGACATTATGACAAGGTTAGTGTCATGCTTATACACTAAAAGGGTATGCACTAAAAGGGTATGTCTTCATATCTGTGTTCAAATATCTGTACAAGAAATGCTGGACGAGAGGAGCTTAAGAACTAGCACTAGTAGATGAGTTCATAAATCTGAGAAGAGAGGGAGACTGTGCACGTTATGATAGAGAGAGGACTTGCTTATTATGAAAGAAAGAGAGAGAGGACTTGTATGTTATGATAGAGAGAGAGGGAGAGAGAGAGAGAGGACTTGTATGTTATGATAGAGCTAGACAGAGGACTTGTATGTTATGAAAGAGAGAGAGAGGACTTGTATGTTATGAAAGAGAGAGAAAGAGGACTTGCATGTTATGATAGAGAGAGAGAGGACTTGTATGTTATGATAGAGAGAGAGGACTTGTATGTTATGATAGAGAGAGAGCGAGGAGTTGTAAGTTATGATAGAGAGAGAGGATTTGTATGTTATGATAGAGAGAGAGGACTCATATGTTATGATAGAGAGAGAGGACTTGTATGTTATGAAAGAAACAGAGAGAGGACTTGTATGCTATGATAGAGAGAGGGAGGACATGTATGTTATGATAGCGAGAGAGAGGACTTGTATGTTATGACAGAGAGAGAGAGGACTTGTATGTTATGATAGAGAGAGGGAGGACATGTATGTTATGATAGCGAGAGAGAGGACTTGTATGTTATGACAGAGAGAGAGAGGACTTGTATGTTATGATAGACAGAGAGAGGACGTGTACGTTATGATAAAGAGAGAGGACTTGTATGTTATGAAAGAAACAGAGAGAGAACTTGCATGTTATGATAGAGAGAGAGAGAGAGAGAGAGAGGACTTGTATGTTATGATAGAGAGAGAGAGGACTTGTATGTTATGATAGAGAGAGAGAGAGGACTTGTATGTTATGAAAGAGAGAGAGAGAGGACTTGTATGTTATGATAGAGAGAGAGGACGTGTATGTTATGATAGAGAGACAGAGAGACAGAGAGTACTTGTATGTTATGAAAGAGAGAGAGAGAGGACTTGTATGTTATGATAGAGAGAGAGAGAGAGGACGTGTATGTTATGATAGCGAGAGAGAGGACTTGTATGTTATGAAAGAGAGAGAGAGAGGACTTGTATGTTATGATAGAGAGAGAGAGAGAGAGAGAGAGAGAGGACTTGTATGTTATGATAGAGATAGACAGAGGACTTGTATGTTATGAAAGAGAGAGAGAGGACTTGTATGTTATGAAAGAGAGAGATGACTTGTATGTTATGATAGAGAGAGAGAGAGGACTTGTATGTTATGATAGAGAGAGAGAGAGAGAGAGGATTTGTATGTTATGATATAGAGAGAGGACTTGTATGTTATGATAGAGAGAGAGCGAGGAGTTGTATGTTATGATAGAGAGAGAGGATTTGTATGTTATGATAGAGAGAGAGGACTCATATGTTATGATAGAGAGAGAGGACTTGTATGTTATGAAAGAGAGAGAGAGAGGACTTGTATGTTATGATAGAGAGAGAGGACGTGTATGTTATGATAGAGAGACAGAGAGACAGAGAGTACTTGTATGTTATGATAGAGAGAGAGAGAGAGAGAGAGAGAGAGAGAGAGGACTTGTATGTTATGAAAGAAACAGAGAGAGGACTTGTATGCTATGATAGAGAGAGGGAGGACATGTATGTTATGATAGCGAGAGAGAGGACTTGTATGTTATGACAGAGAGAGAGAGGACTTGTATGTTATGATAGAGAGAGAGAGGACGTGTACGTTATGATAAAGAGAGAGGACTTGTATGTTATGAAAGAAACAGAGAGAGAACTTGCATGTTATGATAGAGAGAGAGAGGACTTGTATGTTATGATAGAGAGAGAGAGGACTTGTATGTTATGATAGAGAGAGAGGACTTGTATGTTATGAAAGAGAGAGAGAGAGGACTTGTATGTTATGATAGAGAGAGAGGACGTGTATGTTATGATAGAGAGACAGAGAGTACTTGTATGTTATGAAAGAGAGAGAGAGAGGACTTGTATGTTATGATAAAGAGAGAGAGAGAGTACGTGTTTGTTATGATAGCGAGAGAGAGAGGACTTGTATGTTATGAAAGAGAGAGAGAGAGGACTTGTATGTTATGATAGAGAGAGAGAGAGAGAGAGAGAGAGGACGTGTATGTTATGATAGCGAGAGAGAGAGGACTTGTATGTTATGATAGCGAGAGAGAGAGGATGTGTATGTTATGATATAGAGAGAGGACTTGTATGTTATGATAGAGAGAGGACGTGTATGTTATGATATAGAGAGAGGACTTGCATGTTATGATAGAGAGAGGACTTGTATGTTATGATAGAGAGAGAGCACTTGTATGTTATGAAATAAACAGAGAGAGGACTTGTATGTTTTTTTTTTTTTAAATAAACTTTATTGGCCTTTTCAACAAAGAAAACATAGGTATATGCAACAGTTTGACAAGCAGAAGTCTTACAATTTGCAGGTTACTTCTTTCTATTATGACAATACCATTCGTTAAACCCTATCCTTATCCAAAGGCTTCCAACGTGTTGCTTCATACTGCCAACATAACTCAATAACTCCCCACCCCCCCTAGCCGGCATCCTGTTCGTCCACTGAATTCCTTGTCATCCAACTGAGGCCTCAGTGTAATGAGTCACCTGTTCCCTTAACCTCCGGTCGTGGGTTCCCCAGAATCTGTGGGCTGTCTGTCTCCGTCTGCTAGGTCCCTTCTCTAGGGGGTTGTAGTTTGGTTATCATGACCGACCATGCCTGGAGGTCGTCATCTAGTTTTTCGTCTCTCCTAACTTCTGCCATTCTGACTCTCTCGGTTATTGCCCATTCATTCATGTCTTTCAGCCACCGTTCTATCATTGGGGATGACGGTTTTTGCCATTCGATGGCAATGCGCCTCTTTGCGAGTATTAAGCCCAGAATCACGAATTTCCTGCTCAATTTTCTGTTTTTCGGCGTTGGTAGAAGACCCAGTATTACTGTCCGCACTTCCTTGGGGACCTCCCACCCCGTGGCTATTCTTATTTTTTGTAGCACTTCCACCCAAAAAGCCTCCACAGGTGGGCATGTCCACACCACGTGTATGAAGTCGGCCCCTGAGGCTTGGCATCTGGGACATGCATTGGAGCACTCTGGATAAATCTTACAGAGAGTTTTTGGAGTAAGATAGACCTGATGGACATAATTATATTGTATTAGTTTAAAGCGGGCGTTGGAGCTCCCTTGTTTTCCCCCTTCATGAATCTTACCCCACTCTTTCTCTGTCACGTGTTCACCTGTGGTTTCTTCCCATCTCGCCTGGATTGGGAGTGGTTTCCGTGGTAGGTCCTCGCGGATCGCTTTGTAGAGGTGAGTTATCATATGCCTTCCTTGCGCCATAGACAACATCACCTGTAGGGTTCTTGTTACCGGCGGTTCCTCTGGGAATGTTGGCCATATCTCCCTGGCCACCTGCGAGATTTTTGCAGATTGTAAGTACTGACCAGCTCCTAACGCAAAGGCGGTCTCCGCAGTTGCCCGTGTGATAAACCGCCCTTTATGATATAAATCCCCCATAGACAAACAACCTCCCCCTTTTCATTTGTGGATTGACATTGATTCCGCAATTTTAGCAAACCCTGGGATTGCCCATAGGGGAGCTTCTGGTGCGAACGGTGCATGCATCACCACTTTTCTAACCATGTTTTCCCAGACCTTGGCTACCTGTCGAATAAGGTACGGCGCGTCTCCAGGAACTCCTCTACCCCTCATTAACAGTTCCAGAAGAGAGCCCCCCTCGTACGACCCCTCCAAAAGACTCTTTTCCCAGTTCTCCTGGTCATCCAACCAGTGGATTGAATGCTGTAGGTGTGGAGCCATATAGTAATATTCCATACATGGGACTTCCACCCCTCCCTTCTGCCATGGTCGCTGCAGCGTTGACAAGCTAACACGCTTGCGTTTGGGACCCCACAACAGATCCGTTATCAGGATGTCTAATTCTCTAAAAATGCTAGGCGGGATTGCATACAACGAGTTTTGGAGTACATATAGACATCTCGGTACTATGATCATTTTCGTGATTGCTACCTTTCCCATCAACGACAGGGGCAAATCCCTCCAGAAACGCAGCGAGCCACGAATCCCTTCTACCACTCTGCGCATATTAAGTTCCAGAAAGCGCTCCGCCGGTTGTGCCAATCTGATCCCTAGATATCTAGGGGGGTCTGTCTTCCAGGGCAGGCCCACCACCGGTAACGTGTCCACCGGCCGGCACGCCAAACTCCCCAGTGGCAGCAGTTTCGATTTCTGTGGATTCACTCGGAGGTGGGATACCCTCCCGAACTCCTCCAATACAGTCGTCAAGACCGGGATTGAGTAAGTCGGTTGACTACAATACACCAGGGTATCGTCAGCATACAAGGAGACCACATGTCTAGTATTCCCTACCTTAATACCCCATTCAGCTAACCGATTCCTGAGCGTTCCTGGCAGCGGCTCCATAACCATCGCGAATATTAAAGGGGAGAGGGGACAACCCTGCCTCGTGCCCCTCTCTAGTTGGAACGCCTTAGAGATTCTACCTCCGGTCTTTACCCTCGCACTGGGCCGAGTATAAAGCAGCTGTACCCAATTTCTGAACCCCGGGCCCATTCCCATTTTGTCCATTACTGCCCATATAAAGACCCATGCCACTGAATCGAACGCTTGTTCGATATCCAGAAGAACTAGGGCATGCTCTCCCTGTAGTAAAGTGGGGTCATGCCATACATGGGCCAGTCGTCTCAGGTTAAGCATAGTGTTTCGCCTTGGGATAAATCCCGCCTGATCTGGATGGATCAAGTGCGACATGCGGGGAAGGAGTCTGCTCGCCAAAACCCCACTTAGCACCTTCACATCTATATTGAGAAGCGAGATTGGTCTATATGAATTGGTTTGTTGTGGGTCTCTGTCCTGTTTTGGGATCATGATCACTAAAGCTTCTCGCATAGAGTCCGGCAGCCTCTTCTCTTGCAATGCCTCATTGTACACCTCCACTAATCGGTCTACTAATATTGGTGCGAATTTTTGATAAAATTCCGCCGGGAATCCATCGTTCCCCGGCGATTTCCCTGATTTCAGCTGTTTAGTAGCACTCAGAATCTCTTCTCTCGTGATCGGCCCCCCTAGCGATTCTTCCATCCCTTCTGCCAGTTGGGGTAATTCCACTAACGCCAAAAACTCTTCTATTGCGGCAGTCGCTTGCTCGCCACCCCCCCCATATATTTTAGCCAGATGTTCAGCAAATAGGTCTGTTATCCCCATTTGTGTATACACCAGCTTCCCAGTTCCATCCATAACCGACAATATCAATTCCTGAGACATTTCCCTTTTTAATAATCTTGCTAACATGACTCCCGACTTATCTCCCTCACGGTGGAGTCGCTGCCGGTACACCGTATAGTCGTGCTTTTCCAGCCGCTTCCATGCCTCCAGCAATGCCACCCTGGTCTCGCACCATTCCCCCCTTCTCTGCGGGGTTTCGTGTAACCTCTTCTCAAGCTTGGCCAGTCTGCGTTCCTGCTCCTCTATATCTTTTATTGGTTGCTGCCTTACCCCGTATGTGGTGTGCATACATACCCCCCTGAGGACCACCTTCATGGCATCCCATTCATATGCTCTGTTCGAGGCCGACCCCCAGTGTTCTGTGAAATATTTGTCCAGCGCCGTGTCCACGGCTCTCTCGAACGGGGGGTCCAGCAAAGCTTCTGCCCTTAGGCGCCACGTGGGAATAGCCTGTCTTGGTCTACGGCCCTCAAGGCATAGTAAAAGCAGTGAGTGGTCTGAGAGATATCGTGCTTGATATGATACCCCCTTTACTTCTTGGGCTAGCGATGGTGAGACGAAGCAGTAATCTAGACGGCTGTGTGTGTTCGTGGCTGGTGTATGGCATGAGAATGTTTTTTGTGTGGGGTTGCGTTCTCCCCATGTGTCCGTGAGCTGCATGTCCCTCAACATGTCCGTCAGTGAGCCAGTCATGTGCGGTTTTGTACGTAGACGTGGCGGCTCTCGTCGAGGTTACCATCAATGATACAGTTTACATCCCCAACCATAATGATCGCCTCACCTATATACGGTGCGGCAGCCACCCCAACAGACGGAAAGAAAGTTGGGCAATCTATATTCAGGGCGTACACATTAATGATGCACAGGTCCCTCTCTTCTAATGTGCCTTGCAGAATCACATATCGTCCTTCCGGGTCCACTACCTGATTCATACGCTTGAATGGTACTCCGGGCGCCACCCAGATCAAAACGCCCCTGGCAAAACCTGAATACGACGTGGCATACAGTTGACCTCTCCACCTACGTTTGATACACGGTAGTGCATTCCCCCACACATGCGTCTCCTGTAAGCACGCTATTGACACTCTATATCTTTTCAGATAAGCGTACACCCTTCTACCTTTCTCAAGTGCCGCCAGCCCCCGAACATTCCATGTGAGAACCTTCAAAGTTGAAGATGCCATTTTCACCTTGATACTTTACCCCCTTGGCCTCCCATTATCCTCGCTCCCCCTTTTTCCATCTATGTGTAGACTCGGACAGACATTCTCTCATACCTGATCAGTAATCTCTGTAGCCTCAAGGACATCCAACTTTCCCCATCCCCTGAAACTAAACTCTCCTCTACCCCCCACCCCCTGGGCAACCCGGCTACCCACCCACTTCCTCGGTGCGGCAAGTCGGGGCTCGACGGTGTCGCCCCATACCCCCCATCAAGACAACTTACAACTTAACAATGGCTGTAGCTCTAGTGGTTCCGTATCACCACATCAAGCCGCTTTGAACTTGGTAACTTTAAGAACCAGAATGTCACCCTAATGCACCTAGAAGCGATCGGACAGTCAGTCGGGTGCGAGGCTAGCCTCGAGCTCCCAGACCACGATCCGGTCCCTAAGGGGGCATGCACAGAACCTCCCGCCGGTTACTGCCTCTCCAATATTCCGCCCCTCCCTTTGTATCATGTTTCACACTGCCCACTGTTCATTCACTTATCTGCTACTGCATGTCCTTTTCATTTTTGTTTAGTCTCAGTGTCCCTCTTCAGCTCGCGTCCTCCTTCGACAGGAGGGTGTCCGGGACTACGTCCTGCGTTCCTCCGTCTGAGTCTTGGGCCGCCTCCAGCTGAAGCGTGCCATCTGAGTGTACACGGATTCGTTCCACATTGTTATCACGCTCCTCTTGCGACTGTCTGGCCGACCGGGTTCCATCTCTCGAGTGACCAGGCCCTCGCCTGGATCTGTTCGCACCCCCTCGTAGCCCCAGGCTCATATCCGACATGCCCGTCTCGTCTAGCCATGACGTTGTTCAGCCCGGTTTCACGCAGCCGGCGTTTTACCGCCAGAAATGTCCGCCTTTGTTCCTGGACCCGTTGGGTGTAATCTGGGAAGATCGCAATGGAGTGCCCCTGATACACTAGCTGGTCTTTCGCTTTGGTGGCCTGGAGGATAATGTCCCGGTCCCTGAAATTAAAAAAACGGGCTATAATCGCTCTCGGGGGCGCTCCTGGACGGGGTGGCGGGCCCAGCGCTCTGTGTGCTCGCTCGATACTGAAAAATTTAGATAGCCTTTTTGGGGCCACTTCGTTGATAATCCAGTTCTCCAAGAATAGGTCTGCAGCTGGCCCTTCCGCCTTTGCAGGGAAGCCAATGAAGCGCAGATTATTTCTTCTCGATCTGCCTTCTGCATCCTCCGCACGCTCGTCCAGTTGCACCACCCTTTGTTGCATTCGCACAATCGAGTCTCTGAGTTCCCGGACCTCCTGTTGCATAGCTTCCACGTTGTGTTCCGTGGCTGTTACCCTATCCGACACTTTGTGGAGATCGCATCTCAGTAGATTCACTTCTATCGCAACTTCGTCAATGCTATGTACCACCCCTTCCTTAGACGCCTGGATCGCTTCCATGATTTCCGCCAGTGACGGGGTCGTGTCTGGCAGCCGCCTCGGTCCATCTCCCCGTTCTTCCAAGTTTGCTGCCGCCCGGCCGGTTCTGCGTGGCACGGCTGTGCATAATTAGAAATTTTGTTAGATTGAACCTTGTTGGCCTTTTCCTTCACCATCCTTCCAGGTAGGTTCAGGGCCCCAGGGCCCAGCCAATATCCTAGGCTCGCACCCTTGGATGTCTTCTCCCCTGTAGGGCACCTGCACACTCACTCTCCAGGTATAGTCCACTCCCCCTCTTTAGTCCGAGCTGTGACCCAGCCGTGTCTCTTTAGTGTCCACGTGTCTCACAGCTGTTCAATTTCCAGGCCTGTACTACCTTCTCCAGCTCTTCACAGGGTGGCACTGCCCGGTGGGCCCGCCACTTTCTCTCTACTTCCTGCGGTGCCCCTCTCCTGGCAATGCACGACTGATGGACTCTCCCAGCGCCCGGTGTGGTCCGGCGCCCGACTTCAAGGTGTTTCCCTTGCACTGGGGTCACTCCACTTATTTTCCCCCTGTAAGGTCCGCTTGCTCCCTTGTACGTAGGCGTACCGGCCTCAGGCTCCCCCGGGCCTATTTCTCTTCTTCGTCTCGCTCCGGGCTTCAGCCGTGCTCCATTCTATGCCCCAATTCTTGTGGACGGGGGTCCTCTGTTATCCCCCCCTACGCCACCGGGGCGCCTCCCCCCGTTCCAAATTGAGACCCACGATGGGGAGGAGGGGGGCGGCACAAGCGCTGCCCGCTGGTATCTCTCTCCCCCCTTCCTCCCTCCGGCTTACTGTACTTCGCGGCTGGCTCCTACCAGGATGCGCTGAGTCCTCTGCTCCGTCTCCCTTTAAGGCAGCCCTCCGCTCGTCCGGGTGTGTCTTCAGGGCTCCTTAGCCCGACCTGGGAGTGATCTCGGGACTTCTGGTCTCGCTACGGGGCGGCCGCACCCGATCGCCGCCAGTATCCCTTCTTCCTGTGTTGTTGATCCCCACACCTCCCGGCGAGAGGTCTGGGCCTCCAGGCCGTTTTTTCGGTGCGGAGCCTCAACAAGATGGCGCCCGCAGCTCCTGTCGTCGCAGCTATTTCAGCGGCTTTTACGTACTCTGGAGCCGATTTTTTTTTTTGCTGTCCGTATGTGTCGTGGAGCAGCGACGATCTTTGCCCCCCTTGTGGGGCGTTCTTTTCAACCGGAATATGTAGGATATGTGTCGGATAGTTATTCACCGGCGGGAGCTCCGGCAAACGTGCCTATTCCGCCATGCGTCCAAGCCACGCCCCAGAGGACTTGTATGTTATGCTAGAGAGGGAGGACTTTTATGCTATGAAAGAAACAGAGAGAGGACATGTATGTTATGCTAGAGAGGGAGGACTTGTATGCTATGAAAGAAACAGAGAGAAGACATGTATGTTATCATAGAGAAGGAGGACTTGAAAGTTATGAATAGAGAGAGGGGACTTGCATGCTATGATAGTGTGAGAGGGCTTGCATGTTTTATAGAGACAGAGTGAGGACTTGTATGTTATGATAGAGAGAGAAAGAGGACTTGTATGTTACGATAGAGAGAGAGAGGACTTGTATGTTACGATAGAGAGAGAACTTGCGTGTTATGACAGAGAGAGAAGCCTTACATATTAGGATAGCGAGCGAGGACTTGCATGTTATGATAGAGAGATAGAGAGGTCTTGTATGTTATGAGAGAGAGAGAGAGAGAGAGAGAGAGGGGGCTTGTATGTTATGATAGAGAGAGATGACTTGTATGGTATGATAGAGAGAGGACATGCATGTTATGATAGAGAAAGAGGGAAGATTTGTATGTTATGATAGAGACAGAGGACTTGCATGTTATGAAAGAAACAGAGAGAGGACTTGTATGCTATGATAGAGAGAGAGAGGACATGTATGTTATGATAGCGAGAGAGAGGACTTGTATGTTATGACAGAGAGAGAGAGAGACATGTATGTTATGATAGAGAGAGGACGTGTATGTTATGATAGAGAGAGAGGAACTTGTATGTTATGAAAGAAACGGAGAGAGAACTTGCATGTTGTGATAGAGAGAGAGAGAGAGAGAGGACTTGTATGTTATGATAGAGAGAGAGAGGACTTGTATGTTATGAAAGAGAGAGAGAGGACGTGTATGTTATGATAGCGAGAGAGAGAGAGGACTTGTATGTTATGATAGAGAGAGAGAGAGAGGACGTGTATGTTATGATATAGAGAGAGGACTTGTATGTTATGATAGAGAGAGAGAGAGGACGTGTATGTTATGATATAGAGAGAGGACTTGTATGTTATGAAAGAGAGAGAGAGAGAGGACTTGTATGTTATGATGGAGAGAGAGCACTTGTATGTTATGAAATAAACAGAGAGAGGACTTGTATGTTATGCTAACGAGGGAGGACTTGTATGCTATGTAAGAAACAGAGAGAGGACATGTATGTTATGCTAGAGAGGGAGGACTTGTATGCTATGAAAGAAACTGAGAGAAGACATGTATGTTATGATAGAGAAGGAGGACTTGAAAGTTATGAATAGAGAGAGGGGACTTGCATGCTATGATAGTGTGAGAGGGCTTGCATGTTTGATAGAGAGAGAGAGAGAGAGAGAGGACTTGTATGTTATGATAGAGAGAGAGAGAGAGAGAGAGGGAAATTGTATGTTATGATAGAGAGAGATGACTTGTATGGTATGATAGAGAGAGGACATGCATGTTATGATAGAGAGAGATGACTTGCATGTTATGATTGAGAGAGGACTTGTATGTTATGAAATAAACAGAGAGAGGACTTGTATGTTATGCTAAAGAGGGAGGACTTGTATGCTATGTAAGAAACAGAGAGAGGACATGTATGTTATGCTAGAGAGGGAGGACTTGTATGCTATGAAAGAAACTGAGAGAAGACATGTATGTTATGATAGAGAAGGAGGACTTGAAAGTTATGAATAGAGAGAGGGGACTTGCATGCTATGATAGTGTGAGAGGACTTGTATGTTATGATAGAGAGAGAGAGAGAGAGAGAGAGAGAGGACTTGTATGTTATGATAGAGAGAGAGAGAGAGAGAGAGAGGGAAATTGTATGTTATGATAGAGAGAGATGACTTGTATGGTATGATAGAGAGAGGACATGCATGTTATGATAGAGAGAGATGACTTGCATGTTATGATAGAGAGAGGACTTGTATGTTATGATAGAGAGACAGAGAGACAGAGAGTACTTGTATGTTATGATAGAGAGATGACTTGTATGTTATGATAGAGAGACAGAGAGTACTCGTATGTTATGATAGAGAGATGACTTGTATGTTATGATAGAGAGAGAGGACTTGTATGTTATGATATAGAGAGAGAGAGGACATGTATGTTATGATAGAGAGAGAGGACTTGCATGTTATGATAGAGAGAGAGGACTTGTATTTTATGATAGAGAGATAGAGAGAGAGAGAGGACTTGTATTGTGGTGTGGTTTGTGGCCTCATTGTCTACATTGCTAAGTTGGCTTAGGCCTGGCTGCCATGATGCCTTTTTTGCACACGTTACTCTGTGACTTTGTTTTTCCAGACTCTGCTTGTGCCCGGCTATTTTAGAACTGTCTGCCTTTTTGTCTTTCACCTTTTCTCATGTTCCCTGTGGGTTTCATCTGCACACCATGTACAAGGTCGAAAAACAACGTCCCTTGTTACTGCTGATCTGGTCAGCCCCTCGCACTTAGACATAACACGAAATACAGCTGCACTGGAGAAATTTGTGTGCTTTTAATATTGTAATCTCCCTTTTGGGGGCACTTGGAGAAAAACCTTTCCAGGGAGAAGAGCTGTGCTTGTCTGATGATGTGAACCTTGCATCTAGATATTGAGGTATGGGGGTCCGCCTGACAAAGCCCAGAGGTCTTCTATTTTTATAATAAACTAGTTAATAGCACGGGGAGGGTGGTAAGGCCATTTAGCCCTATATCCACTGTCTTTATAAAATGCTGTCCCCGTTTGTATTCTATGGAATTGTAACCATGCTTATTATTTTATCGTTATGCCTCATGCTGATAGTACTGGCACGTGTACTTTATCTTAGAGCACGATAGTTGAAATAAACATTTTAAACTATACTGTGTCTCTTATTACGCACGTTGTGGACAAGTATGAGTGAGTTCTGAAAGATTGTTCTTGCTCCCGCGAGTCCTGAGAGAGACCGTGTTCTGGGTTGTCTAATCATTGGTAGCTTCACTGTAGAACGGAGAACGATTGAGACGCTAAAGCTAGTCGGATTGGGATTGTGGGTACTAAGGTGCATGGTTGGTTCACCACTACACACCGAGGTCCTATTATCCTGTGCATAGCTCTGTATATGTGCAGAATCCCCGCAACAGTATGTTATGATAGAGAGATAGAGAGAGAGAGAGGACTTGTATGTTATGATAGAGAGAGGACTTGTATGTTATGATAGAGAGAGGACTTGTATGTTATGATAGAGAGAGGACTTGTATGTTATGATAGTGAGAGAAGCATTACATGTTCTGATAGAGAGAGAGGACTTACATGTTATGATAGGGAGAGAGGACTTGTACGTTATGATAGGGAGGGAAGCCTTGCATGTTAGGATAGTGAGAGAGGACATGTATGTTATGATGGAGAGAGAGGACTTGCATGTTATGATAGAGAGAGAGAGAGAGTGAGAGAGAGGACTTGCATGTTATGATAGAGAGAGAGAGAGGGGACTTGTATGTTATGATAGAAAGAGGACTTGTATGTTATGATAGAGAGAGAAGCATTACATGTTCTGATAGAGAGAGAGGACTTACATGTTATGATAGGGAGAGAACCCTTGCATGTTAGGATAGTGAGAAAAGCCTTACATGTTATGATAGGGAGAAAGGGGACTTACATGTTATGATAGAGAGAGGACTTGTATGTCATGAAAGTGAGAGAAGCCTTACATGTTATGATAGAGAGAGAGGACTTACATGTTATGATAGGGATAGAAGCCTTGCATGTTAAGATGGAAAGAGAGGACTTGTATGTTATGATACAGAAAGAGAGGCCTTGTATGCTACGATAGAGAGGGAGGACTTGAAACTTATGATATAAAAAGGATTTGGGTGTTATAGCATATCATGGCTACACAGCAGCAAAAATGTACGTTTGCAAAATATACATGAGTTTACTAGTTTCAATGTTAGTGTGAGTCCCAAAGGTTGATCATGGCACAAGTGTTACAGGGTCAATGTCTGTCTCCAGTCTTCACAGCAGACGAAAGGACCCTGGTGTGAACATTAAGGTATAGCGTAGATTGCACTTTCCATGGGAGGTTGTTCCAGTGCAATGCTGCTAAGAAGGCCAAACCTCTCATTCTCAAGGGTGCACATTGGTATATATTGATAGATAATATAGAGACATAAGAGAGGAAGAAAAACATGTGTCATTGGTGAAAAGGTGGTCAGAGAACTGAAATGAAGTGATGATGTTCCCAAGGCAGATGGGGTGCTGCTGACCTAGGACAAAGCCTTTCCGGACTCCTTTCTCATAGGAGTGATGGTGCATATGGTGAAGATGTCTGACAGCAGTTGCAGTGCCTTTGATGCATGGAGGAGATGAGAGAATCACTGCTGTTATAAGGCATGAGCAAAGTGTGAATGCCAAGGCTGAACTTTTAGGGGGCCCTGGTAAAGTGATAATGATGTGCATAAAAAAGCAGATTCTTTTTACACATTTGATACATTTCTCAATAATATATTCGATCATGCCATGATGTGTGTGTACATTGTAAAGTAAAACACTGTGGTGTTATCAGGAACAGTCCAACTAATGAACAGAGACAGGAGGTTAAGGCAATCACATTTCCTATCCTTTCCTACTTCTTTCAGCACCTTCACCGAAATGTAATGTCATTGCAGCCTTTGTTCCACAAACCAGATTTGATACAGAGAATGAGTGTAGCAGAGGCGAGGGAGTGCTGTATGAGAGACGAAAGGGGAGGACAAAACCGAGAGAGTGAGATGTTCAGACATATGTTGGGTGGAGGCAAATTCAGTGGTTGGTTCTGCTGAATAACAATCGAAAGTCTGTTGACTAGCTTTTTTCTTGTTACCATGTATGGCCTTTTCATTGTGATAATCTGGAAGAAAATGTTACAAACAGTTTGAGGAAAATCTTTATAATTGTGTGACCCGTACAAGCCCTGCCACAGTCGCACCTAAACATTTTATGTGGCTGAACGTTCATACTCATAACTGCGTAGAGCTCTTCGGACTCATTGGCCTGCTCCTCAGTCCTTTCTCATCTAACAGAGCTCCCTTCTTTCCAACAGAAGGGTGATGGGAAGATAGACAAGGAAGAGCTGAACAAGGCGTGCGTCCAGTTCGGCCTGGAGCTGCATCCTGACCTCATGGATGCTTTGGTTGAATACTGCGACGTGGACAAAGATGGGCTGATCAGCTTCATGGAGTTTGCCAACTTCTTGAACTGGAAAGACAATATGAGAATCGGGAAGCTGGAAGAGCAGATTTTAACTAGAGGTATGTGCTGCGTTTTATTGTCAGAGTTGGTCAACATGCGAGGTTAATGGTCTGGGGCTGGTGGACTGCCCCAGACGAAGCGGGGTTACTCTTCTTTCAGCACTTTTCAAGAATTCCCTCTCACTCACACAGGGCCTGGTTCCCAGAGGGCCTCCACACTCATGGGGGAGGCTGCGCAGTTGAGGCGGGGGCCAGCAATCGTGGCGGGAGCTCTGCAATGAGAAACTGCAATGCAGAGGTCCTGCCAAGACTGTGGGTCCTCCACCACGACTGCGGGGCCTCCGCCACGAGTGCGGAGGCCCTTTGTGAATCGGGCCCACAGTGTTTCAGCAAGGAATGTCTTCATCAGTCAAAGATTTCAGCAAACACCAAACTAAATGCTTTAGCCACTTAGACCCAGCCCTTCTCCGAGCTCATAGAGTGTCCATGCAGGTCTAACTGACTGTTTCACTCAGTAGGAGCCTCCTTGACCCAGCCCTTCTCCGCGCTCATAGAGTGTCCACACAGCACTAGCTGACTGTTTCACTCAGTAGGAGCCTCCTTGACCCAGCCCTTCTCCACATAGTGTCCACGCAGCGCTAGCTGACTGTTTCACTCAGTGAGAGTCTCCTTGACCCAGCCCTTCTCCGCGTAGGGTGTCCACGCAGGGCTAGCTGACTGTTTCACTCAGTGAGAGCCTTCTTGGCCCAGCCCTTCTCCGCGCTCATAGAGTGTCCACGCAGCACTAGCTGGCTGTTTCATTCAGTAAGAGCCTCCTTGACACAGCCCTTCTCCACGAAGAGTGTCCACGCAGCGCTAGCTGACTGCTTCACTCAGTAAGAGCCTCCTTGACCCAGCCCTTCTCCGCGCTCATAGTGTCCACGCATCGCTAGCTGACTGTTTCACTCAGTAAAAGCCTCCTTGACCCAGCCCTTCTCCACGTAGGGTGTCCACGCAGGGCTAGCTGACTGTTTCACTCAGTGAGAGCCTTCTTGGCCCAGCCCTTCTCCGCGCTCATAGAGTGTCCACGCAGCACTAGCTGGCTGTTTCATTCAGTAAGAGCCTCCTTGACCCAGCCCTTCTCCGCGCTCATAGAGTGTCCACGCAGCGCTAGCTGACTGTTTCACTCAGTAAGAGCCTCCTTGACTCAGCCCTTCTCCGCGCTCATAGAGTGTCCACGCAGCGCTAGCTGACCGTTTCACTCAGTAAGAGCCTCCTTGACTCAGCCCTTCTCCGCGCTCATAGAGTGTCCATGCAGCGCTAGCTGACGGTTTCACTCAGTAAAAGCCTCCTTGACTCAGCCCTTCTCCGCGCTCATAGAGTGTCCACGCAGCGCTAGCTGACCGTTTCACTCAGTAAGAGCCTCCTTTACTCAGCCCTTCTCCACGCTCATAGAGTGTCCACGCAGCGCTAGCAGACTGTTTCACTCAGTGAGAGCCTCCTTGACCCAGCCCTTCTCCATGCTCATAGAATGTCCACGCAGCGCTAGCAGACTGTTTCACTCAGTAAGAGCCTCCTTGACCCAGCCCTTCTCCGCGCTCATAGAGTGTCCACGCAGCGCTAGCTGACTGTTTCACTCAGTGAGAGTCTCCTTGACCCAGCCCTTCTCCGCGCTCATAGAGTGTCCACGCAGCACTAGCTCACTGTTTCACTCAGTAGGAGCTTCCTTGACCCAGCCCTTCTCCGCGCTCATAGAGTGTCCACGCAGCACTAGCTAACTGTTTCACTCAGTAAGAGCCTCCTTGACACAGCCCTTCTCCGCGCTCATAGAGTGTCCACGCAGCGCCAGCTGACTGTTTCACTCAGTAAGAGCCTCCTTGACACAGCCCTTCTCCACATAGTGTCCACGCAGCGCTAGCTGACTGTTTCACTCAGTGAGAGCCTCCTTGACCCAGCCCTTCTCCGCACTCATAGAGTGTCCACGCAGTGCTGGATGACTGTTTCACTCCGTAAGAGCCTCCTTGACCCAGCCCTTCTCCGCGCTCATAGAGTGTCCACGCAGAGCTTGCTGACTGTTTCACTCAGTAGGAGCCTCCTTGACCCAGCCCTTCTGCGCGCTCATAGAGTGTCCACGCAGCGCTAGCTGACTGTTTCACTCAGTAAGAGCCTCCTTGACCCAGCCCTTCTCCGTGCTCATAGAGTGTCCACGCAGAGCTTGCTGACTGTTTCATTCAGTAAGAGCCTCCTTGACCCAGCCCTTCTCCACGTAGAGTGTCCACGCAGTGCTAGCCGAATGTTTCACTCAGTAAGAGCCTCCTTGACCCAGCCCTTCTCCGTGCTCATAGAGTGTCCACGCAGCCCTGGCTGACTGTTTCACTCAGTAAGAGCCTCCTTAACCCAGCCCTTCTCCACATAGTGTCCATGCAGCGCTAGCTGACTGTTTCACTCAGTAAGAGCCTCCTTGACACAGCCCTTCTCCGCGCTCATAGAGTGTCCATGCAGCGCTAGCTGACTGTTTCACTTAGAAGGAGCCTCCTTGACCCAGCCCTTCTCCACATAGTGTCCACGCAGCGCTGGCTGACTGTTTCACTCAGTAAGAGCCTCCTTGACCCAGCCCTTCTCCACATAGTGTCCACGCAGCGCTAGCTGACTGTTTCACTCAGCAAGAGCCTCCTTGACCCAGCCCTTCTCCGCGCTCATAGAGTGTCCACGCAGCGCTAGCTGGCTGTTTCACTCAGTAAGAGCCTCTGTGGCCCAGCCCTTCTCCGCGCTCATAGTGTCCACGCAGCACTAGCTGACTGTTTCACTCATTGAGAGGCTCCTTGACCCAGCCCTTCTCCGTGCTCATAGAGTGTCAACACAGCACTAGCAGACTATTTCACTCAGTAAGAGCCTCCTTGACCCAGCCCTTCTACGCGCTCATAGAGTGTCCACAGAGCGCTGGCTGACTGTTTCACTCAGTAAGCGCCTCCTTGACCCAGCCCTTCTCCGCGCTCATACAGTGTCCATGCAGCGCTAGCTGACTGTTTCACTCAGTAAGAGCCTCCTTGACCCAGCCATTCTCCGCGCTCATACAGTGTCCATGCAGCGCTAGCTGACTGTTTCACTCAGTAAGAGCCTCCTTGACCCAGCCCATCTTCACATAGAGTGTCCACGCAGCGCTAGCTGACTGTTTCACTCAGTGAGAGCCTCCTTGACCCAGCCCTTCTCCGCCCTCATAGAGTGTCCACGCAGTGCTGGCTGACTGTTTCCCTCAGTAAGAGCTTCCTTGACCCAGCCCTTCTCCGCGCTTATAGAGTGTCCATGCAGAGCTAGCTGACTGTTTCACTCAGTAGGAGCCTCCTTGGCCAAGCCCTACTCCACGCTCATAGAGTGTCCACGCAGCGCTAGCAGACTGTTTCACTCAGTGAGAGCCTCCTTGACCCAGCCCTTCTCCGCGCTCATAGAATGTCCACGCAGCGCTAGCAGACTGTTTCACTCAGTAAGAGCCTCCTTGACCCAGCCCTTCTCCACATAGTGTCCACGCAGCGCTAGCTGACTGTTTCACTCAACAAGAGCCTCCTTTACCCATCCCTTCTCCGCCCTCATAGAGTGTCCATGCAGCACTAGCTGACTGTTTCACTCAGTAAGAACCTCCTTGACCCAGCCCTTCGCCACATAGTGTCCATGCAGCGCTAGCTGTCTGTTTCCCTCAGTGACAGTCTCCTTGACCCAGCCCTTCTCCGCGCTCAGAGTGTCCACGCAGCGCTAGCTGACTGTTTCACTCAGTAAGAGCCTCCTTGACCCAGCCCTTCTCCACATAGAGTGTCCACGCAGCGCTAGCTGACTGTTTCACTCAGTAGTAGGAGCCTCCGTGACCCAGCCCTTCTCTGCGCTCATAGAGTGTCCACGCATCGCTAGCTGACTGTTTCCCTCAGTAGGAGCCTCCTTGACCCAGCCCTTCTCCACATCGAGTGTCCACGCAGCTCTAGCTGACTGTTTCGCTCAGTAGGAGCCTCCTTGACCCAGCCCTTCTCTGCGCTCATAGAGTGTCCACGCAGCGCTAGGTGACTGTTTCACTCAGTGAGAGCCTCCTTGACCCAGCCCTTCTACATGCTCATAGAGTGTCCACGCAGCGCTAGCTGACTGTTTCACTCAGTGAGAGCCTCCTTGACCCAGCCCTTCTCCGTGCTCATAGAGGGTCCACGCAGAGCTGGCTGACTGTTTCACTCAGTAAGAGCCTCCTTGAGCCAGCCCTTCTCCGCGCTCATAGAGTGTCAACACAGCACTAGCAGACTGTTTCACTCAGTAAGCGACTCCTTGACCCAGCCCTTCGCCGCGCTCATACAGTGTCCATGCAGCGCTAGCTGACTGTTTCACTGAGTAGGAACCTCCTTGACCCAGCCCTTCTACGTGCTCATAGAGTGTGCACGCAGCGCTGGCTGACTGTTTCACTCAGTTGGAGCATCCTTGACCCAGCCCTTCTCCACGTAGAGTGTCCACGCAGCGCTAGCTGACTGTTTCACTCAGTAGGAGCCTCCTTGGCCCAGCCCTACTCCACGCTCATAGAATGTCCACGCAGCGCTAGCAGACTGTTTCACTCAGTAAGAGCCTCCTTGACCCAGCCCTTCTCCACATAGTGTCCACGCAGCGCTAGCTGGCTGTTTCCCTCAGTGACAGTCTCCTTGACCCAGCCCTTCTCCACGCTCAGAGTGTCCACGCAGCGCTAGCTGACTGTTTCACTCAGTAAGAGCCTCCTTGACCCAGCCCTTCTCCACATAGAGTGTCCACGCAGCGCTAGCTGACTGTTTCACTCAGTGAGAGCCTCCTTGACCCAGCCCTTCTCCGCGCTCATAGAGTGTCCACGCAGCGCTAGCCGACTGTTTCACTCAGTAAGAGCCTCCTTGACCCAGCCCTTCTCTGCGCTCATAGAGTGTCCACGCAGCGCTAGCTGACTGTTTCCCTCAGTAGGAGCCTCCTTGACCCAGCCCTTCTCCACATCGAGTGTCCACGCAGCTCTAGCCGACTGTTTCACTCAGTAAGAGCCTCCTTGACCCAGCCCTTCTCTGCGCTCATAGAGTGTCCACGCAGCGCTAGCTGACTGTTTCACTCAGTGAGAGCCTCCTTGACCCAGACCTTCTCTGCGCTCATAGAGGGTCCACGCAGCGCTGGCTGACTGTTTCAAGAGCCTCCTTGAGCCAGCCCTTCTCCGCGCTCATAGAGTGTCAACAAAGCACTAGCAGACTGTTTCACTCAGTAAGCGCCTCCTTGACCCAGCCCTTCGCCGCGCTCATACAGTGTCCAAGCAGCGCTAGCTGACTGTTTCACTGAGTAGGAACCTCCTTGACCCAGCCCTTCTACGTGCTCATAGAGTGTGCACGCAGCGCTGGCTGACTGTTTCACTCAGTTGGAGCCTCCTTGACCCAGCCCTTCTCCACGTAGAGTGTCCACGCAGCGCTAGCTGACTGTTTCACTCAGTAAGCGCCTCCTTGACCCAGCCCTTCTCCGCGCTCATACAGTGTCCATGCAGCGCTAGCTGACTGTTTCACTCAGTGAGAGCCTCCTTGACCCAGCCCTTCTCCGCGCTCATACAGTGTCCACGCAGCGCTAGCTGACTGTTTCACTCAGTGAGAGCCTCCTTGACCCAGCCCTTCTCCACATAGAGTGTCCACGCAGCGCTAGCTGACTGTTTCACTCAGTGAGAGCCTCCTTGACTCAGCACTTCTCTGCGCTCATAGTGTCCACGCAGCGCTAGCTGACTGTTTCACTCAATAGGAGCCTCCTTGACACAGCCCTTCTCCGCGCTCATAGAGTGTCCACGCAGCGCTAGCTGACTGTTTCACTCAGTAAGAGCCTCCTTGACCCAGCCCTTCTCCGCGCTCTTAGAGTGTCCACGCAGCGCTATCTTACTGTTTCACTAAGTGAGAGCCTCCTTGTCCCAGCCCTTCTACGTGCTCATAGAGTGTCCACGCAGCGCTAGCGGACTGTTTCACTCAGTGAGAGCCTCCTTGACCCAGCCCTTCTCCGTGCTCATAGAGTGTCAACACAGCACTAGCAGACTGTTTCACTCAGTAAGAGCCTCCTTGACCCAGTCCTTCTCCGCGCTCATAGAGGGTCCACGCAGCGCTGGCTGACTGTTTCACTCAGTAAGCGCCTCCTTGACCCAGCCCTTCTCCGCGCTCATACAGTGTCCATGCAGCGCTAGCTGACTGTTTCTCTCAGTAGGAACCTCCTTGACCCAGCCCTTCTCCACATAGTGTCCACGCAGCGCTAGCTGAATGTTTCACTCAGTGAGAGCCTCCTTGACCCAGCCCTTCTCCGCGCTCATCGAGTGTTGATGCAGCGCTAGCAGACTGTTTCACTCAGTAAGAGCCTCCTTGACCCAGCCCTTCTCCGCCCTCTTAGAGTGTCCAAGCAGCGCAAGCTGACTGTTTCACTAAGTAGGAGCCTCCTTGGCCCAGCCCTACTCCACGCTCATAGAGTGTCCACGCAGCTCTAGCTGACTGTTTCGCTCAGTAGGAGCCTCCTTGACCCAGCCCTTCTCTGCGCTCATAGTGTCCACGCAGCGCTAGCTGACTGTTTCACTCAACTAGGAGCCTCCTTGACACAGCCCTTCTCCGCGCTCATAGAGTGTCCACGCAGCGCTAGCTGACTGTTTCACTCAGTGAGAGCCTCCTTGACCCAGACCTTCTCCGCGCTCATAGAGGGTCCACGCAGCGCTGGCTGACTGTTTCAAGAGCCTCCTTGAGCCAGCCCTTCTCCGCGCTCATAGAGTGTCAACAAAGCACTAGCAGACTGTTTCACTCAGTAAGCGCCTCCTTGACCCAGCCCTTCGCCGCGCTCATACAGTGTCCAAGCAGCGCTAGCTGACTGTTTCACTGAGTAGGAACCTCCTTGACCCAGCCCTTCTACGTGCTCATAGAGTGTGCACGCAGCGCTGGCTGACTGTTTCACTCAGTTGGAGCCTCCTTGACCCAGCCCTTCTCCACGTAGAGTGTCCACGCAGCGCTAGCTGACTGTTTCACTCAGTAAGCGCCTCCTTGACCCAGCCCTTCTCCGCGCTCATACAGTGTCCATGCAGCGCTAGCTGACTGTTTCACTCAGTGAGAGCCTCCTTGACCCAGCCCTTCTCCGCGCTCATACAGTGTCCACGCAGTGCTAGCTGACTGTTTCACTCAGTGAGAGCCTCCTTGACCCAGCCCTTCTCCACATAGTGTCCACGCAGCGCTAGCTGACTGTTTCACTCAGTGAGAGCCTCCTTGACTCAGCCCTTCTCTGCGCTCATAGTGTCCACGCAGCGCTAGCTGACTGTTTCACTCAATAGGAGCCTCCTTGACACAGCCCTTCTCCGCGCTCATAGAGTGTCCACGCAGCGCTAGCTGACTGTTTCACTCAGTGAGAGCCTCCTTGACCCAGACCTTCTCCGCGCTCATAGAGGGTCCACGCAGCGCTGGCTGACTGTTTCAAGAGCCTCCTTGAGCCAGCCCTTCTCCGCGCTCATAGAGTGTCAACAAAGCACTAGCAGACTGTTTCACTCAGTAAGCGCCTCCTTGACCCAGCCCTTTGCCGCGCTCATACAGTGTCCAAGCAGCGCTAGCTGACTGTTTCACTGAGTAGGAACCTCCTTGACCCAGCCCTTCTACGTGCTCATAGAGTGTGCACGCAGCGCTGGCTGACTGTTTCACTCAGTTGGAGCCTCCTTGACCCAGCCCTTCTCCACGTAGAGTGTCCACGCAGCGCTAGCTGACTGTTTCACTCAGTAAGCGCCTCCTTGACCCAGCCCTTCTCCGCGCTCATACAGTGTCCATGCAGCGCTAGCTGACTGTTTCACTCAGTGAGAGCCTCCTTGACCCAGCCCTTCTCCGCGCTCATACATTGTCCACACAGCGCTAGCTGACTGTTTCACTCAGTGAGAGCCTCCTTGACCCAGCCCTTCTCCACATAGAGTGTCCACGCAGCGCTAGCTGACTGTTTCACTCAGTGAGAGCCTCCTTGACTCAGCCCTTCTCTGCGCTCATAGTGTCCACGCAGCGCTAGCTGACTGTTTCACTCAATAGGAGCCTCCTTGACACAGCCCTTCTCCGCGCTCATAGAGTGTCCACGCAGCGCTAGCTGACTGTTTCACTCAGTAAGAGCCTCCTTGACCCAGCCCTTCTCCGCGCTCATAGAGTGTCCACGCAGCGCTATCTTACTGTTTCACTAAGTGAGAGCCTCCTTGACCCAGCCCTTCTACGTGCTCATAGAGTGTCCACGCAGCGCTAGCGGACTGTTTCACTCAGTGAGAGCCTCCTTGACCCAGCCCTTCTCCGTGCTCATAGAGTGTCAACACAGCACTAGCAGACTGTTTCACTCAGTGAGAGCCTCCTTGACCCAGTCCTTCTCCGCGCTCATAGAGGGTCCACGCAGCGCTGGCTGACTGTTTCACTCAGTAAGCGCCTCCTTGACCCAGCCCTTCTCCGCGCTCATACAGTGTCCATGCAGCGCTAGCTGACTGTTTCTCTCAGTAGGAACCTCCTTGACCCAGCCCTTCTCCACATAGTGTCCACGCAGCGCTGGCTGAATGTTTCACTCAGTGAGAGCCTCCTTGACCCAGCCCTTCTCCGCGCTCATCGAGTGTTGATGCAGCGCTAGCAGACTGTTTCACTCAGTAAGAGCCTCCTTGACCCAGCCCTTCTCCGCCCTCATAGAGTGTCCAAGCAGCGCAAGCTGACTGTTTCACTAAGTAGGAGCCTCCTTGGCCCAGCCCTACTCCACGCTCATAGAGTGTCCACGCAGCTCTAGCTGACTGTTTCGCTCAGTAGGAGCCTCCTTGACCCAGCCCTTCTCTGCGCTCATAGTGTCCACGCAGCGCTAGCTGACTGTTTCACTCAATAGGAGCCTCCTTGACACAGCCCTTCTCCGCGCTCATAGAGTGTCCACGCAGCGCTAGCTGACTGTTTCACTCAGTGAGAGCCTCCTTGACCCAGCCCTTCTACATGCTCATAGAGTGTCCACGCAGCGCTAGCTGACTGTTTCACTCAGTGAGAGCCTCCTTGACCCAGCCCTTCTCCGCGCTCATAGAGGGTCCACGCAGCGCTGGCTGACTGTTTCACTCAGTAAGAGCCTCCTTCAGCCAGCCCTTCTCCGCGCTCATAGAGTGTCAACACAGCACTAGCAGACTGTTTCACTCAGTAAGCGCCTCCTTGACCCAGCCCTTCGCCGCGCTCATACAGTGTCCAAGCAGCGCTAGCTGACTGTTTCACTGAGTAGGAACCTCCTTGACCCAGCCCTTCTACGTGCTCATAGAGTGTGCACGCAGCGCTGGCTGACTGTTTCCCTCAGTAGGAGCCTCCTTGACCCAGCCCTTCTCCATGTAGAGTGTCCACACAGTGCTAGCTGACTGTTTCACTCAGTAAGCGCCTCCTTGACCCAGCCCTTCTCCGCGCTCATACAGTGTCCATGCAGCGCTAGCTGACTGTTTCACTCAGTGAGAGCCTCCTTGACCCAGCCCTTCTCCGCGCTCATACAGTGTCCTCGCAGCGCTAGCTGACTGTTTCACTCAGTGAGATCCTCCTTGACCCAGCCCTTCTCCACATAGAGTGTCCACGCAGCGCTAGCTGACTGTTTCACTCAGTGAGAGCCTCCTTGACTCAGCCCTTCTCCGCGCTCATAGAGTGTCCACGCAGCGCTAGCTGACTGTTTCACTCAGTAAGAGCCTCCTTGACCCAGCCCTTCTCCGCGCTCTTAGAGTGTCCACGCAGCGCTATCTTACTGTTTCACTAAGTGAGAGCCTCCTTGACCCAGCCCTTCTACGTGCTCATAGAGTGTCCACGCAGCGCTAGCGGACTGTTTCACTCAGTGAGAGCCTCCTTGACCCAGCCCTTCTCCGTGCTCATAGAGTGTCAACACAGCACTAGCAGACTGTTTCACTCAGTAAGAGCCTCCTTGACCCAGTCCTTCTCCGCGCTCATAGAGGGTCCACGCAGCGCTGGCTGACTGTTTCACTCAGTAAGCGCCTCCTTGACCCAGCCTTTCTCCGCGCTCATACAGTGTCCATGCAGCGCTAGCTGACTGTTTCTCTCAGTAGGAACCTCCTTGACCCAACCCTTCTCCACATAGAGTGTCCACGCAGCGCTAGCTGAATGTTTCACTCAGTGAGAGCCTCCTTGACCCAGCCCTTCTCCGCGCTCATCGAGTGTTGATGCAGCGCTAGCAGACTGTTTCACTCAGTAAGAGCCTCCTTGACCCAGCCCTTCTCCGCCCTCATAGAGTGTCCAAGCAGCGAAGCTGACTGTTTCACTCAGTAGGAGCCTCCTTGGCCCAGCCCTACTCCACGCTCATACAGTGTCCACGCAGCGCTGGCTGACTGTTTCACTCAGTAAGAGCCTCCTTGACCCAGCCCTTCTCCACATAGTGTCCATGCAGCGCTGGCAGACTGTTTCACTCAGTAAGAACCTCCTTTACCCATCCCTTCTCCGCGCTCATAGAGTGTCTACGCAGGTGTAACTGACTGTTTCACTCAGTAGGAGCCTCCTTGACACAGCCCTTCTCCACGCTCATACAGTGTGCACGCAGCGCTAGCAGACTGTTTCACTCAGTGAGAGCCTCCTTGACCCAGCCCTACTCTTCGCTCATAGAATGTCCACGGCAGCGCTAGCAGAACTGTTTCACTCAGTAAGAGCCTCCTTGACCCAGCCCTTCTCCGTGCTCATGTAGTGTCCACGCAGCGCTAGCTGACTGTTTCACTCAGTAAGAGCCTCCTTGACCCAGCCCTTCTCCGTGCTCATGTAGTGTCCATGCAGTGCTAGCTGACTGTTTCACTCAGTAAGAGCCTCCTTGACCCAGCCCTTCTCCGCGCTGATAGTGTCTACGCAGCGCTGGCTGACTGTTTCACTCAGTAAGAGCCTCCTTGACCCATACCTTCTCCACATAGAGTGTCCGTGCAGCGCTAGCTGGCTGTTTCCCTCAGAAGGAGCCTCCTTGACCCAGGCCTTCTCTGCGCTCATAGAGTGTCCACGCAGCGCTAGCTGACTGTTTCACTCAGTAAGAGCCTCCTTGACCCAGCCCTTCTCCACATAGTGTCCATGCAGCGCTGGCAGACTGTTTCACTCAGTAAGAACCTCCTTTACCCATCCCTTCTCCGCGCTCATAGAGTGTCTACGCAGGTGTAACTGACTGTTTCACTCAGTAGGAGCCTCCTTGACACAGCCCTTCTCCACGCTCATACAGTGTGCACGCAGCGCTAGCAGACTGTTTCACTCAGTGAGAGCCTCCTTGACCCAGCCCTACTCTTCGCTCATAGAATGTCCACGCAGCGCTAGCAGACTGTTTCACTCAGTAAGAGCCTCCTTGACCCAGCCCTTCTCCGTGCTCATGTAGTGTCCACGCAGCGCTAGCTGACTGTTTCACTCAGTAAGAGCCTCCTTGACCCAGCCCTTCTCCGTGCTCATGTAGTGTCCATGCAGTGCTAGCTGACTGTTTCACTCAGTAAGAGCCTCCTTGACCCAGCCCTTCTCCGCGCTGATAGTGTCTACGCAGCGCTGGCTGACTGTTTCACTCAGTAAGAGCCTCCTTGACCCATACCTTCTCCACATAGAGTGTCCGTGCAGCGCTAGCTGGCTGTTTCCCTCAGAAGGAGCCTCCTTGACCCAGGCCTTCTCTGCGCTCATAGAGTGTCCACGCAGCGCTAGCTGACTGTTTCACTCAGTAGGAGCTTCCTTGACCCAGCCCTTCTCCGCGTAGAGTGTCCATGCAGCGCTAGCTGGCTGTTTCCCTCAGAAGGAGCCTCCTTGACCCAGGCCTTCTCCGCGCTCACAGAGTGTCCATGCAGCGCTAGCTGACTGTTTCATTCAGTAAGAGCCTCCTTGACCCAGCCCTTCTCCGCGCTCATAGAGTGTCCATGCAGCGCTAGCTGACTGTTTCTATCAGTAGGAGCCTCCTTGACCCAGCCCTTCTCCACGTAGAGTGTCCATGCAGCGCTAACTGACTGTTTCACTCAGTAAGAGCCTCCTTGAACCAGCCCTTCTCCACATAGAGTGTTAGCTTCCTGTTTCACTCAGTAGGAGCCTCCTACCTAAAACTCTGATTCGTGGATTATTATAGCCTTATAGCCCGCCTTAGCGGGCGAAACCTGCTATTAAAGGCCCGCACCAGCGTTAAAGGCCCGAGATGAAGCCGAGGGCCTTTAACAAGGGAGCGGGACTTTAATAGCCGGTATAGCCCAGCTACGAAGAGCTATAAGGCTATTAGAACATTCTGCCACTAGAGGGCAGAATATTCTAACAAATAAAACAAAGGCCTCTCTGAGCACGATGGGGTTTAAATCCCCTCGAGCTCCGAGAGGCCTTTGTTCACAGCAAGAGCTGTGAACAAAAGCAACATTGAAATGTTGCTCTGCGGGCCTTTACCGGCCCGTAGAAGCTCGGAGCACTCCATTGGATTCAATGGAGTCTCCACATTCCAATGTTCTAATAATTAACAAGCCAATCACCATCTCACATCAATAGTTTCTCAGGGAACCACATCTTAGCACTATAGAAAGAATACTTTCATGAAAACTTTTCAAAAAGACAAATTGTAATAAACAGACAAACTGTTTAATTTTAGAAGACCAAAAAAAACCCACATTTTTTAAGATCAGAGACAAAGGAGCTCTTTTAACGTTTGGCATTTGCAGGAGCACCGCCAAATTCTCAGTTGTGTAGCCCGATTTATAGGGGAGGGAATAGCTGATAGAGCCTCAGACAGCTATGTTGGCGGAAACCCTTGACCAGACAGCCTGTCCACTGGTGAGCTGCCAGTTCACAGTGTCGCGCGACCAACCCAAATTTGGACATTTGTCGTTTGCTTTAAAGATTTGTTGCTGGAGAGCAAAAGAGAATGCCAAATGGGCCCTTTCAACATGGCGGCCTGCCTATAATTCAGTAGTGATGAAAGTGCATATGCCACACCAGCAGATGCACTTTCATTACAAAGATCCCCACCTCGTGGGCAGGGGGGGCTCAAAATGTGGCAGGTGGTTGTTCACCAGGTCCGTGGAGGGTAGAGTTTTCCTAAGTGTCCTAGGAGACCATCTCCCATAGTTTAAATTAGGCCTTAAATCAGAGAATGAGTACATTATGTAGAGTTGCTTCAAGCAAGCAAGCAACACTACAGAATAGCTATGGCTCTGCTATTGATGGGAGCACAGAAGACCATGTAAAATGCAAAAGACAACATTTAATCAAATCACTAAAACAACCACTTCAGTAGATGTCACCAGGGAAGCAAAACTTTGAATGGACATGCATCCAAACTGCTCCTCACCCCTAAAAATAATCCATTGAGCACCCTTTGTTGAGCCCTGAGATTGAAAATTTCACTTCCTCTATCCGGCTGTGCATAAACGAAGACCTCTAATATAGAGTTGGATGCCCAGTGAACAACTTGCAAAAGCACAAAACCGATTTTTATATTGTACTAAAGCTCTTTTTTGAGTCGAAAAAGTCTTCCTAACTCGTAAAGGGACTTTTGGGAGCCTGTTTGAATTGCCAATTGAAGGAGGCGTGAAAGTTCAGAAGTTGTAGTTAGATATTTTCATCCTTACACAACTATTTCTTGGAGCCCATTATGTGATTTTGTTTCATCCTTTGGCTTTTATTTTTCAACAGTAAATCCTGGTGGTGAGTGTCCTGGGACAGTGCTGGCGAAGCCTGAAGATCTCATGCCAAGAGAAGAGGCTGATACAGGAAAGACTCCCACAACTCTTACAAGACCAACCGATCGTGTGGCACACACCTATCGCACCACATCCTCTGCAATCAATGGTGTGGTGGGCGGTCCCTCCGCTGCTCGTAAGTACATAATATACCTTTTGGATCTGTCACGCTTCCTTTACGTGAAGTTGAGAACCATAAGCACTGCTTTGTGTGGATGAAGATTTTGTGAAGAGGTCCCATGCTTAAGAATGCAAGGGTTGCTAAAGGGGAACACAGCAGTTATAATATATGCAACTGTGCATTAGTTTTCCAGCCAGAAAGCAGGTGTTTTCTATGTGGGCCCCAACCGCTCAACCGTAATGAAAGTATTGGTAGAATAGTCGCTGACACACTGGTGGAAGCACCTAGTTGTGGAGGATGATCTTACCCAGTGTTCTTCAAAGTCGGTCCTGGAGGACCGGATCTATGCCAGATTTTTAAGATAACTACATTTATCTAAACAGGGATATGCTAAAAAATCTGGCATGGATCCGGCCCTCCAGGACAGACTTTGCTGAACCCTGATCTAACCCTTAGTTCATGTTGTGTATACCACCTTACCCTCATGTCATCCCCTTGAGCTCTTTGTTCGGACCAGCAGTACAATGTGTGCTACAGGATGTATACCTATGAACACAAGTACCAGGTGCCCACCCATCTATCCTTAACAACCTCATAACTCTACCACTTTCCACAAAATGTACGTACTACTTGAAGTGTTGCTTTCCTATTCCAGAGGCCTCTTTACTCCCTTACCTTTCTCAACAAAGTTAAAAAAATGTTTTTGGCAGCCTTGCAGCACCCCTCCAACCCCTCATAATTTCACCCATCTCCCCAAAAACCATGAGGATATACCAGTATCTTATTACACATAGTGCCTCAGAGGCACAACAGGCCTATGTGCCCCTTTTTTGCACGGATGGGGCAGCTTGGTATTACAGTAGCTGCTATAGACAGTTTTGTGGGGCCTTTTCAGATATGGATCACAGTGCCACTGCAAAATGTGTGGTATTGTGATCCCCCAGGGGTGTTCCCCCATTTGCATGAGGTATGGCTCCATGAGAATGAGAAAACCCTTTGTTCCTGCTCTGTTACACAGAGCAGGGTCAGAGGTAAAGAAGCTGCAGGAAGGTGCACTGTTTGCTCGCCCCGCCAGGGGGCCCCTTGGGAGGAGGGCACAGGCATCCAAGGTGCCTTCCAGGCAACCTTCACCAGGCATGTGTAGATGACTGTGGTTGAATCTGGCTGCTGGGCCTTCAGTATTGAAAGACAGACCGATGGTGCCAAAGCGCCGGTCTGTCTTTCAATCCAGCACTCTCCTCAGTGCAGGCATGAGTTCTAATCTGCACTAAAGATAGCGCATTGGTATATGGCCTATGGCTCCTGTCTGCATTGATGTTCCCGGCTGACCACAGCAGTAACACAACCCCTTGTGTCTTGCCAATCTCCCCTGTGTCCCGCCCATCAATACACAAGAACCAAGCATTGTCACCTGCCCTAGTTACCTGACATCGCTCAAGAAGGCACATTCAGAAACACATCTGAGTTAGTACCACTTGCTCCTTCCCCTAGTGAGCTTCCTGACAACTCCCTTCACACATTGAGATCCCAGCCTAAAGCGCCACCATGATTGCCCAGAGCTCTATCACTCCAAGTCATTGCATGAAATATCCACTTTTCCCTATTCCACTGGGTCTCGGATCCAGGGCAGGTGGTGAAGTGTTGTGATGCAGTGTTAGGTGCACCGTGAGAACCTAGAGACCAAAGATTGCTGCATGGGAAGAGTGAGGTAGAAAACTCCCAAGGATGGGAGGGCAGAGAAGAAGAATATTCAACACAGCGGGAGTCGGTTATATCTGTAGTAACAAAGAAGCTGCTAGTAGGGACATCCAAAGCAAGGCCCTAGCAACAGGGACTGCAACGTATTTTAATCAATCAATCAGGGTTCTTGTAAAGCATGACTAATCACCCGTAAGGGTCTCAAGGCGCTGGGGGGATGGAGGTTCTGCAGTTCAGTCGAAGAACCATGCCATGAGGTCCTTCCTGAATTGAGGCAGTGACTGTGATTGCCTGAGTTGCAGAGGCAGGGAGTTCCAGGTCTTTGCAGCGAGGTTGGAGAAGGATCGTGCTCCAGCCGAGGTCTTGTGGATCCGTGGGATGGTGGCCAGGGCCATATGGGCGGAGGGGAGATGTCTGGTCGGTGTGTAGAAGGAGATTGGTCTATTTGTTTTTGTTGAGTTTGTTCTCTGCAGGTTCATGTGTCGGCGCACTTTAACGTAAAGGGTAACTAATTACAAAATTCCAAGCTACTTAAACAGTGGATAGTTGTTTTTAGACAGCAAAGTCTTTCAAGATTGGTGGTCTGTTGAAATCTCTCGAAACTTTTACATGATCTATGAAAGATTGTGCAATTATATGCATACGAGAAAACAAAGAAAGTCCACTCTTTTTCTAGACAAACCTGTCCTTCCAGTGATTGTTCTAACGTGACTATAAGAAAACTATTGGGTTTCCTGAGTGTGTGTGAGAAAACAGTATGTGTGTTCATACTGTTTTCTCACACACACTCAGGAAACCCAATAGTTTTCTTATAGTCACGTTAGAACAATCACTGGAAGGACAGGTTTGTCTAGAAAAAGAGTGGACTTTCTTTGTTTTCTCGTAACTTGTAGAGGAGGCTGAGCCCACGACTTACTGTACCTCTTCACTCCCTCCATTGTTTTTTGGTTACAATTATATGCATAGCCACGCTAACCTTTGTGGCATATGTCCAATCTAGATTGATTGTTTTGGTTATCTTGGCAGTGGCTTAGCAAGACCTTTTACCGCCTGCGGCTGCATGTAAGAGCAGGGGGGGGGAGTCCGCCGCCCTCAAAACTTGTGCCGCATGGGGAGTCTGCCCCCCCTTGATCCTCCACCCTTGCTACGTCACTGAGTCTTGGCAACCTTGTGATGCAGTTCCCATGCTATATGTAGAATTTCAAACATTTCTGATCTATCAACATCATCTAATTTTCCAACTTGGGGCCTGATCGTGACAGATATACTGTCCACCGTATTATAAGTGCATTAGCATGTAATGCACCTGTTATAAGGCAGATGTGATATCCGTCACATTTGTGGCAGAGTAATTGTCCTCCAAACTCTAAATCAGGCCCTGAATCTTGTATAAGGTGCTGTTTGCAAGAACTGAGAACCTGCCTGAAAGAATAATTCTATAAGTCCGAAGTACCATTTGGCTCGTCGTGGCCATGTCAGTCTACACAGCTTGTAAAAGTGCACACCAGCTCCATTCACGCCCATTATATGTGAAGCCCCTGAAGACATCTAAGCTGCAAATACCCTCTCATTGTAAAAAGAGGCAAATAGATGGGTGCTTTTTGCAAGAAGTAACTCTTGTGTCAACTTCTTCCCCAGTATGGTCTTCTATGCGGATCATGTCTGCTCTTCTTGGGTGTAAATGGGCATAGTTACTGAAGAAACAATTCAAAAGTCAGTACTACTCTCAAGCACCTTCTCATACACCAATGCTTTGTTATGCTATGTGATGCATACATTAACTTAAAATATCTCCGGAGAGTAATTGCCTCTATGTTTTTCTAAGCTCTGCTTTCACAAAAACATGCATTAACCGAGAAATATTTTGAGTTAACGTATGTGCTCAAGACATCATAAAGAAACGCACAGACCCCTTCTACGCTGGCACATCACATAAAGCACTATGAAGAAAAAGGGCCCTATATTGTTTATGAATGTATGTATTCCTGTTGCCATGTTTCTTAGAAACACCCTGATCCTTTTAGGAGATGCTTGGAATAAACCTGCAGGAATAGGTTGTTAAAATCTCTAAGTCCGCATTGGACCCGCTACACCTGGTTTCTAAAGCACATGATGCAGCTCAACTTCAAGCCCCTTTTGATCCCACCTAAGGAGGTGCCACCTGAGAAGACTTCCGGGTCACAGGAAATCCAGCTTCTGAAACTCATTCTCATCTCTATGATTCACTCTTGGGGACCATTCCATCAGCCAATAATGTCTTCTCAAGAGATTTAACACCTGAACATGCATTACGAATGCTTGGTCGAAGCGAAGGCTTTGAGATTGAAAACAGGTTGAGATGAGGGCCTTTTCCACACAAAATTCCCTTCTTTTTACTAATCGATACTGCTATTTGTTTTTTCAGTGTTTTCAGAGATAGTAGTGTTGTTAGAGGTCGTGTGATCATAGCTACATTTTGGCCATTGTGCTCATGGTAAGGCTTCGATACACCGCAGTATTTACTCCAAGGTGCTCTACAAGCGTTGACGCTATGTTGTGTTAGTGCTTGTCATAGTCCTTCAGTGTTTCATAGACTTTGGTGAGCCTGTCCAACTCTCTCTTTGATGTCCACCAGGACTGTCAGTCGTATCCTTAATAGGATATGTGTAAAGTGGCCCAGGTGTGAGGAGGTATTTAATGATTTTTAACTCTTGAGTCTTCTTGAATTACAACTAAAGCTGAATAGAAAGTTTCCAACCGGATAAGGCTATAAAAGACAATCCTAGTTAATTTCTGTTGTTGCTAAGTAGGGCTTTCTTGATGACAGTTCATTTTTTTCGTCTTGCCTTCATTTCCATTCTTGACTGTAAGGCTGTGTTCAATAGCCCTCCTAAAGTGTTTTCCTAATAAAATATGAACTTGTGATTTATTTTGGTGTCACATTATTTGACAGATACCCCTCGTCAACTGCAGCAAACATGTTACTACACCACCTTTAATATTTCATTGATTGTTTTGAAAATAATACTAATAGTACCCTCCCAGGCAATGTTAAAGTGTAACAGTTAGAGAATGGGGCACTTGCTGCACAAGCGAGTTTCCTGGGATAAAACGCCTTCTTAATGTGTGGCTCCGTTACATGTAGTGGGTGACAATTGAATATGTCATGCCAAAGCCTCACCATGCATAGGCACCCCTGTTGTTCAAATATCAGTTTTTAATGAATTAACTTCCGTACCTTTCTCTGGTCCGCAGATTGTCGTAGTTCTGGCCTTCCGAGTGTGCGTACGGACGTTGCTGTACCCCGCATCCGCGGGGTCTCCGACCGAAACAGTTATGGGGATGACCCTGGTGCCTATGCCCTGTTGTGCCCTTCTATCTTCAGTGAGAAGGGAGTGTATGAGAAGGACTTTTTCGCCCCACGATCGAAGAAGGAGGTAGAGTATATCCAAGGTTTTTCTGATTAGAAATGATGGGGAGCTGGGGGGGAATCAGGGCTATGCCCCTGGCACAGGGGATTTCGATCCATAAGAGAATTATAGCAAACATTCAACCTTTCCCTGGGGGTGCAACCTGCAAGTACATACATTGGCCTTAAATGTAAGCTATGGAAAAGTGAACATTTGTCAGACTTAGCAAATGTAAGTGCACTGTTTGCTTTTTCTCTCACTGCGAAAATCTAATAAAGAACTAAAAAAAAGATGGGTGGGGGGTAAATTCCACATAAACACACACAGGGACCTCAAGAAAATGTAAGGATTTTGGTGTCCTAGTCTCATATTCTGCCGTTTTGCATGACTGTGTATATCACAGAGGGATTATTCGCAGAGATTCATACGGAGAATTATCCATTCAAATCAAGCCTTCCATTTATTAATTTATGTTTGATTTTATGCCGTTTAGGAAAAACAAACATTAAAAGCCCTTTCATGTATATACAATTATCATTTAACAATTTAAAAAATCCAAATGACACATAATCATCATTCCACAGCCTAATAAAGAAACCCCTGAACACAAGACATTGCACAATCCCCCTCAAAACCTACTAAAAATGTGTGCTACTCTAAAACAAGTTCTATAAATATCCAAAATCACATAAGGGTAGCTCAATACCTGTGCAAATAACATGTTAAAGTGCAAATAGAAGTTTGAAAAATCAGTCACCTATATGCTAAACTGTTTTAAAAACAATATTATTTCTGTATCAAAATTAAGGGCTAAGGCAAGTCTATGTGAGGAACCAATTTTCATTACAGGGAATTTGTCAAATGAATCTAAAACTGGTTCATTATTCTTCGGGATGTTACGAAATGTGACATATATTTCTCCATATATTATATTTGTGCAAACAAGCTAAAGTGTATCGGATTAAAATAATGTTCTTCTGACATCTTAAGTTCCAGTTTTTTTCTTTATCATTTCTAAAAATTCCCCTAGACTGAACCATAGGTCCTGATTTATGTCTTGGGGGAGAGGGAACTTAGTTGCAACAGTGACAGAGTTCCCTCCCCGCCACTACTACATTATTGGGCGGACCATAGTTTGACGACAGTGGAGAATGCTCTGCCTCCGCCGTGGTAAAACTTCTCTGATGGCCCTAAGGAGTAAGGGCGATTGGAGGTTTGGCTATATGGTCGCCCACCTAATTTAGATGGGTGGACATATAGCCATTTTTCCCGTCGGAATGGGGCGGTAAGTGCCCTATGCCCTCCTCACTATGGGAGAAAACTTGGGTTTTCTTTTTGAAAATTAAAAAAAACTTTGCAAGTGTGCCATATGACTTTGTCATGTTGATGGATCCGTACGGCAAAATTACAATGCATTGACAGAAAACGCCATTACGGTGGCTCCTGCCAATGCTAGGAATGTCTGCTGGGCTGGCGGACATTTCTAAATTTGGCTGGGCCACCTCAGTCAGGGTGACGGAGTAATTTACTCTGTCACTGGTGGAGGACGGGCTGACCTCCCAAAAGTAAATCGGGCCCGTAATCTCACACTTTTACATTTCATAACAAACGTCATTAGTTCATGTACCCCCCCGATCCGTAGGTCTCGAAAAACCAAGCATGTGCAGATTACAACCAAATGTAGAAGTGCAGAAAGGACTATTAGTTACCTCAGATTTCTCCTGTACATTATTGGTTTTATTCTTCACCAACATTATAAATGTCGGGACCTGGCTAAGTATTAGCTTCATCATCCACCTTCTACTGGCGGTATCTTGAATATCTTTTAAATACATCCGTAAGTCACCCCCTGTATTCAGTGACCATCAGATGTGTAAGTTGCTTTCCTCCCCCATTAATGGCTTCCCCTTTAACCAGGCCCAGTATCATTTTCTTCCTATGAGGTGCGTATGTTTCTCCTACTTTCGCTGAGACCGCTGTATCAAACAACTTCATCACTGTGTTATGGGCCTCCTCCCACAGGCCTGAGTCCCTTGACTGCAGATGGAGCTTTATTGTATGCCTCAGGGTGCCTTTGTCTGCTTTAGTAATGCTAAACCACATTCACATTTAATGTGATTGTAGATTGGTAGCTCTAAGGGCCTAATTTAATTTTGACAGATAGAATAATTTGTCATTACGTGGCAGATATCCTGTCCACCATATTACAAGTGCCTATGCTATAATTCAATGGTAATACGGCAGACGGGACATCCACCACCTTTGTGATGGAGTAGTCCATCCACCAAACTCTAGATAGGGTCTTTAAATGAGGTAACAGTTCACTCATTAGATACCGCCATTTTATGGAAGCTTCAGTACAAAGACAAATGCAAGGTTTTGGGAGCTCTGTAATATCAAACCTGCTTCATATGAGTGTTTGAAAAAGCGCAGAGATTATCATTGCCAATGGTTAGGTTATCATTGCAGTAGGGCCATTGCAAGAATGTGTGCCATGCTGGCCAAAGGTTTGTTGCTGCCCTTCTCTCTTTTATTTGCTGCTTGTAGAGTGGATGTAGTAATTCCATGGTAATGGCACCCTATGTGCCTAGCTGCTATTGCCTTGTAACACAACCAGGTTTACATCGAAGATCTTCTGTGGAGTACCAGTAAGGAGTTTGGATTCTTACATATACATGCCCCTGTTTTTCACTTGAAACTGAGAACACAGGCATCCTTTTCAACCATGTCTGCTACTACAAGGGAATGCCTTTGGCTCAGAAGATTCAGTGAGGGTAAAATACTAAGCAAACTGCAATGGTGGATTTCTTTATTTATGGATATGGTCAAACAATGTTGCTGCATACGACGTGAGAAAGCGTGCCTGGTTTCAGATACACGCATGTATAAGGCTAAGAAAACACTAAAACAAAGTTAGCAATCATGTTTTTTACATTGCTCCTTATTAATTTTATATGAGATACACAAACCATCCAAGAAGATCTCCAGGAGTGACACCATATATAATTGTAGTTTCAATCACAGCCAGCAAAAATAAAACTTACAAATTTCCAACTGCAGCTGTCCCTCCCTCCCCTTTTGATCTTAAAGACCGTAATGTAGTCAGACAGGTCAATCTCTTAACTCGGTCTCCTGTGTCTATCATTACCAATCAATTGACAGTATAATTTAACATATGTATAAACTGTCTTTGCATCCTATGAATATCTGTTCTATTACAGTTCTTGCAATTTTACCAGTATTTCATCTCACAACTTCCTCTTGTAGTTCCTCTCTTACAATTAGACTCAGCACCGGCAAACCTCATCATCAAAATTGAATTTCCATTTTACTAAACACAATGCTGTCCCTGACCCACTCGCAGCCCATGTTCATCCAATTTAGCCTCAAAGGCGAGCAGAATTGTGTCCTAAGGATCTATTGAAGACCCTTTGTGTTGCATGGCCACCTCAGCCATAACCCACTTCTGAACATCCAGCGTCCATTTTTTAACATCTGGTGCTCTAGAAGCTTTTCACCCCATGGCAATATTCCTGTTTTTTCACTTTTGCTACTCCATTTATTTTGGGTCTTCAACTACCATCAAGCACAATTCTGTTGATGGTCCCGCAAAAGGGATTTTTTTCACATAGAGGAAAAGTAAGAAGGCTTTACCCCAGTTCTTCCAATCCGTGCTTCCACCCTGTAAAGTCATCTTTTGTTAGCTTAGGGGAATACTTCCCAAGATGTTAAATAAAGGAGCACTTTGAGTGACCCCTGCCATGGAGATTTTATGTTGGCCTGGTCTGTGGCATATACTTGACACCTGGATATTCTCAGAATCACCTGTTGAAAACTGTTGCAGTGGATGTGATTTTGATGGAGGAAAAAGCATAAAAGATCAGCATTGGAAGATTTTTACTGATAGTCATAAACATTGACTATTGCTGCTTACGTATGGGAACCCAGGACCTCTTCTTTTTTATAAAGTTCTGAATTGGAGGTAGTAGCTGTCATTTTCTCAAAATGCCAAATTAACCTCTGTAGATTAAACAGGCTAATTCATTCTGAACTTTCTGTCTCTGATAATTTCCATACATACACAATACAAAATACACATTCAAGCATCTAGCAAAAACTGAAACAATTATATTTAGTATTGAAAACCTCTACAGGATAGAGCGAAACATGAAAGAAATGGGGCTTGTTGAACTTATTCTTTCTGCAGGTTCATCCCCAGACTTTTTGCCTTCCTCCTCCATTTTTCTGCTGATCTCTTTTTTGTTGGCAGTAGGACTCTGTGCTGTTTACCACTGCTAACCGGCGCTAAAGTGCTTGTGCTCTTTCCTCTTAACATGGTAAAATTGGCTTATTCCCTATTGGCATATTTAATTTACTTGAAAGTCCCTAATAAAGTGGTACTACATGTGCCCAGTGCCTGTAAATTAAATGCTACTAGTGGGCCTGCAGCACTGATTGTGCCACCCACTTAAGTAGCCCTTTAACCATGTCTTAGGCCTGCCATTGCAACTGTGTGCAGTTTTTAAAGTGTCATTTCGACCTGGCATATTAAACCTTTTACAAATAAGTCACCCCTAGGGTAGGCCCTAAACAGCCTGTAAGGCAGGGTGCAGTGCATTTAAAAAGATGGGCATGTAATTTTAAGTTTTACATGTCCTGGTAGTGAAAAACTCTTAGATTTGTTTTTCATTACTGCAAGGCCTGCCAGTAACTGGGTGTAGCTGACACTTGGGCTTTGTGTATTACTCCTAGACAGCCACACACAATAGAGAGCTTAGGTGTGGTTGGGTGGGCCATCACTGGCAGGGTGAGAGGGTGGAGTTGGGCACAGCACAGCCTCAGTTACAAGTGAATAGGCTGTGTCCTGCCTCCACAGAAGGGGCTGTACACCCGCTGTATTAGTATGGAGCCTATGTAGAGGAGGCAGGAGACCTGAGCACTTCAAAGGGAATCCTCTAGAAGTTACTCCCTCTTCAAAACAGGCACAAGGTATATATACTGAATCACAGACACCAACTCTTCAGTACACTTCTGGACCTATTAACATTTACTCTATTTTTCTAAATTGGTGTGTGGTTTGTGTTGGGTTAGGTTTCCACTTTATTACTGTTTGAAGTGCTGCATAAATACTTTACAGGTTGTCTCGAAGTTAAGCCTGACTGATCTGTGCCAAGCTACCAGAGAGTTGAGCACAGGATAATTTAGCGTTAATTTTGGTTTGCTTTGTGCCTCACCCTGACAAGAGGTGATTGCTGCTTGACAAGGGTTTCACCCCACTCAGCCAGTAGCCCAATATCTTACAGGGCTGTTAGGTCATTAGTGCACAAGCTTGAATAACATGCACTGCTCCTTTGAGAAGGCTGCAGGTTGTATTTCCAAGGATACACTTTATTGTCAGTTTGCCTCTTAGCCTTGGTTCTTTTTTCTGGCTCATGCTGAGTGAATCTCAGAACACTTCTCTTTATATTCACCCTGTTAGGTTTTCGCCTCTGTTTTTTAAACCTACTTTATTCAACGTCTTGAATGTGTTTGAAGTGTTTTCCCTCCCTTGTATGTCATCTTTGAATGGATTTTCTCAAAAAATACCTTCACTTTTTGTAAGGTGTCCCTCACGTGGGAGTAAGAAGAAGGTGGCTTCTGACCCACTTTCTATGTGTGCAGGCTATTTATCCTCCTGAATGTAGTCAAAGAATGCACATTTTGATAGAAAATTACAAAGAGGGCGTTAAAGAACTACAAATGAATTTGCCTGGGAGAGAAAATAGAAGATCTCAGGATGGGGGAAAGTGAAAGTTACACCACAGGTCAACTAGAGAAAGTGCCTGTTCTGCGGCGCTTGTGAGCTCTCCAGACAGGGACTCCCAAATAGGGCGATCTAGAGAGGAAGCAGCGCTGCGATCACCATCACTCTGGACACGCCCACTACTCCAGAGATCACCGCTCAACATCCCATGTCTCGACTTCGAACCATTGTTCAGCACTTGCTGTTGAAAGCCAGTTCTGCAACAGGTATGATGTTGACACCGAGAGAACCACATCCTCCAAATGTAATGATGTGGGAGGCCGTAAAGTTTGTGGATTTCAAGCAATCGCGTTCAAAACAGCTAGTGCCACAGATGACATATTAGAGCCCTATGGCAATTTCTAGCCACTTTTGCAGAGGAGCTCCTGAGAGATCAGTGATAGCACTAGGAGGAAGTTGTGAAAAAAGGACTACTAGTACCCAATGAAGTGATTAGTGCCTCCATAATCTCTGCAGACATACATATCGATCATAGAACTTTGCCACATTTCCCTTGCACATTCCTCGTGGCTGTGATTAACATTCTTGAAGTCTGGCGTGCAGGATAACTTTACGAACCTGCCATTTGTGGGATTTGTTCTTTTTTGGGGCCCACACGGATGATGATATGCGGAGAATGAGAAATGAAACTGAAATCCTTTGGGTGATAGGCTTGGGCAAGGAGGAATAATTCTTCAGATATCAGACAGCTGTTGCTGCCTGAGGGAGAGTATTCAATCCTTTCAGTTGTCCTGTCATCATCCTCAACTGCAGTGACTGCAACAACCCGCACACCACAGATGATCTGGAAGAGGTAGAGGCCAGCAACAACACCATCAACCCACTTCCTCAGGGACTCGAGACAATAACTCTCCTATTTCCTCTTCTCTGTTCACCACTTCGGTGGAGGGGGTTCCAATCATATTGCCAAATGAAAGTACTTTACAACTGACAGATGGGTCCTATAAATACTATAAAATGGTTACATTCTTCAATTCAAATCTCCTCCTTTGTCAATCCTTCAGAAGCCTGCACCAAATCAGCAACTACAATTATTAATATGGGTAGATTTGACATCTCTTCTGCAAAAGTGTGGGGTAGAGCTAGTATTTCCCCGAAAAGGCCCCAAGCAAGAATTCAGACTGATTCTGCTCCTGATAAAAGCCAACAAGTGGATCAAGACACAGAAGCTCAGAATGTTGGACCTGCGCCAGATATAGCTTCACTTACAAGATACTTACTTCCACATTCCAGTGGCAGGGAACCACTGAAAATTCCTGAAGTTCACTGTAGGCAACTGCCATTACCACTACACATTCCTTCCTTTTGGTCTGAAATCCATGCCTCAGACATTTTCAAGGTACTTGTCAGTGGTAGTGGCATCTCCACAAACTGAAGTTAAGCACCTGTCCTTCATGCTAACCCCCATTTATCAACGTCGACCCCTTTGCAAATATTTGACAGTATAGAAGTGGCATTAAACTCTAAATGTGTGGAATGTATTCTTTGGAGGAAAGACTGCCTAGCATTTTTTTTTAAAAGTCATCACCTTCACATAACTCTTTTTCTTACTGCTCAGCAGATTTTATCTCTTTTACTGTTGATGGCCTCTTGCATTTTCCTTGTACGCAATTCAAGACTTTACCTGAGACCTCTGCAACAGGACTTAGAAGAATAGGGGTGTCAGGGTGAGTACATCTGGGAGGACAAGTTGAGATTACTTCTCTTGGCAAAACTATCTCTCAATTGGTGGTGCAAGTTGGCCAGTCTTCTAAAAAGGATTCTTTTTCATCAAGAACTTCCATTGCAAACTATTGTCACAGATGTGTTTCTTGGTTTGGGAGTCCATCTTCAGAACCTGTAATTGCAGGGGTTGTGGTTGGAAAACCAACAGCAATTGTTTCAGATCAATGCTCTGCATTTAAAGGCCCTCCACCTGGCTCTGAAGGCTTTTCTACCCTCCTTAACATCAAACAATTCTTATACAGACAACACAACCACAATGCGCCACCTCAGCAAACAGGGCAGCACCAGATCCACACTGAAAGCCCAATTAGTGTGGAACTGGCTCCTGGCAAGTAATTTACCTATTCATGCTGCGCATCTCCTAGGCCTTATAAACTATCAAGCAGGTCTACTGAGCAGATATTGCAAAGAAAAGCACAAATGGTCTTACAGGACATGGGCAGTCCCCTTCTGATGAGCTAGCCCAACTCATTTCTTTACGTCTTTCCACAGATTTCATTTTACCATCAGTCTTAATAAAGATGAAGCATTCCACTGCAATATTAATTCCCATTGTCTCAGAGTGACCAAGACAGTGATGGTTTCCAGAGCTTCCTCTCTTATGCTTAAGAACTCACAGTAAGCTGATGTGCAAGCTGACCCTGTTGTCCAGGATGCAAAGGAAATTACTTTATCCCAACATGACTTCCTTGAATTTGGCTGCATCACTCCTGAGATCGTACAATACAGCTATCTGAATCTACCCCACAATTGTATGAATATTCTCAAAGAAGCGAAAATACCATATAGTAGAAAGTCAAACACTTTCAAATGGAAAAGATTTGTGATTTGGTGCCTTCAAACTAATTGTTATAACTCAATCTCCTGTCAAGAAGATGTAACCATTCATTACTTCCTTTACTTGGTGAAGTAGAAGCTTCAATTTGTTTCCGTAAAAATTCACTTGGCTACCATCAAGGCACACATATAAGGCCCCCACAAAGATCCCTCTTCACAGTTCCTTTGATTAATACTTTTTGGAGAGCCTAAAAAAGACATTTCCTCCAAACTGCAGGCTTCTTTTCCTTGGAAGCTTACCTTGGTTCTTTCTAAATGAATGGCTCCCCTTTTGAGTCAATACATAATGCAGCTTTCTTAGTGGCTATTACATTTGCTCAGATGGTAAACAAGCTTCAAGCTCTTTCAACAATAGATGCTTATACAATAATTCATCTCAACAAGGTTTTTATAGGAACACACAATTCTTTTCTCCTTAAAGTTGTAACAGACTTTCACATTAGCCAAAAAATCCCTCTATTGGGTTTCGTTAGTAATCCCTCCTTTCCGGCAGAGAGGTCCCTTCATTTTCTTGATGTCAGAAGAGTCTTGAGATTCTTATCTTGGCAGGACCAAAATATCTTGCATAAAACTAACCAAGTCGTTTTGCCCTCTTCATACTGGCATTGGTTCCTCCAAACAGCCCATTGCCAAATGGATAGTCTTTTGTATTGCCCTTTGTTATCAAATAGCCAACAGCAAGGAAAGGTGGCTACCGCAGCCCAGGTAGGTCCCACTGGCAGAAATATGTAAGAGGGCCATTGTCTCGAGTCCCTGAAGAGGGGGGTTGCTAGTGTTGTTGCTGACCTCTGCCAGATCATCTATAGTGGGTGCATTGTTGCTGTCACTGCGGTTGAGGATGATAGGACAACTGAGAGGATTGAATCCTCTGCCTTAGGTGGTAACGGCTGTCCCTGCGTCTGTGCTGGGACTTGAAGAATTGTTTCTTCTCCTCCAAGCCTACCACCTAAAGGGTTTCAACTTCCCTCCTCTATCTCTGCATATCATAATTCCATGTGGGACCCAAAAACAGATAATGGTGGGTTCATAAATTCCTAGAAGTCTGCCCACAGTTTCACTGAAACTTACTGTTTAGATGAGGATTCAAGTGCTGGCACTTTAGTTGGACAAGCTGCTCTGAAGATTTTCTTTGGACGAGATTCCGTTTGTAAGTGTACCTTACTAAGTGTAATCTGGTTTGCTGTTGATTATTGACGACCGCAAGTATGCTATTCTAATCTATGTTTATGACTATCAGTGAAGATCCTATGATGTAGAAGGTCATCTCAAGGTCCAATCTGCAATAAGCAAGTCTACCACATCATAAGTTTTTGTAAAACGTTTTTATTCATTTTGAAAATTTCATTACATTATTTGACTTATGTTGCTTGGGGTTATTCATACAGCGGCACAGTTTGACGCAATCAGGTTCCCATATTTCGTTATTTGACATTATCAACAGATCATTGTCCATGTACTCTTGTTTCATTTCTCCAGGATTTGTGGCTGTTTTCTTAAAAGAATCTCTTACGGCCTTATGTTTGTAAGTTTCAGTGCTTACCTATTTCTGAGAGCTTCTCCAGCATTTGTACCCGTGTAGTGAGTTTATCGTCTGATCGAACCAAAGACATTATTTTCTCTTCTACCAGCGCCGCGCCCATTTGCTCGTATCAGTTTCCCGCTTATTTATATTGGATTTCTTTTTGTATGTAACAGATTCCTACCCTTCTTTTTGCAAGTACTAGTTCTAGGGACAAAAACTTATATTATCATTTCTGCATGCTGGGGCTTGGGTAGAGTCCCAGAAGGCAATGCTCTAGAGTTTATTGTATTATGGTTCCTACTGCTGACTGTAGTCTTCTAATTATTACTTCCTTCTATTTCTCTATATTGTGCCATTTCCATTTCATGTGCATTAGGTCTGCACAGGGGATTTCGCATCTGGGACATGTATCCGACTTATTTGGATCTATTATACTAAGGATTTTTTGTATGTAATATATTCTATGCATCTATTTCCATTGGAGCAGGTGGAATCGCGAGATGCCGGAGCTTGCTTTATGCTGTTTTAATGCTAATTCCAGTTGTTTTAATTGGAATAATTGGAAATCATCAGTGCTGTTGTTGTCTGTCATTCTGGGGATCTGCTTTGGAATTCTGGTCAGAGTACTCTCACCCTGTGTGTAATTTGTGCTCAGAGGAAGAACTGTCCTGGTTGTATTTGGTACTCTTCTCTTATTTCGTCAAATGTTTCTACTTGTTCATCTGTATATGCCACCCATCATAAGGCACCCTGCTGCGGTTAGACCTGCATTAGCTGCCTCTTTCTTGGGCACCTCTAATTCTGGGTAAGACCTATGCTTATGTTTCTTCTTCACTGTCTGGTTCCATATATCTTGCATGTGTTTTACTAGGTATATTGTGTGATTTTTGTTTTACTATAAATGTTTTTCACAGTTCTTTGTCTCAATGACATCTTGCCAGTAGTGTAGTTTCTCAGTTTTGATGCAATGCCATCCAAAGCACCAGATGTGGCAAATAAGCAGCTGTGTTATAATTTTCAAGATCTGGGAAGGCCTGTCCTCGTATGGCAGTTTTAATGTTTCCAACTTTGCTTTAGGTTTCACCACTTTGCAGACCATTTCAGTAAATACCTGTCCCATTGTTTAAAATATGTTTGTGGGTACTTCGCAGATAGTCCCTCGAACACATACACAAATCTAGGCATGGCTATCATTTTACTATCTATCCTGGAAGTGAGAGGGGAAGAGAGTTCCAAAACAGTATCTTTTTTCGTTTCCTCTATTATTTTGCTTGTATTGGGGTCAAAGGTAAACTTTCAGTTTGTTGTTATTTGTATCCCAAAGTATCTCATCTTTTCCATTTGTCATTCAAGACCCTTGTTGGGTAATTGGCTTCTGTTTGCTTTTATAATTGGCTTCTGTATGCTTTTCTCATTCTCTGTAGCCATAGGTTGGATTTAGATGAGTTTATTCGTAGTCCAGCTATTTCTCCAAATTGGATTAAAGTCAGTGGCATTAATGTATTTGGTCTCTGGGGATCTCAGATACAACATGTATTGTCTGTCTACATGGACACTACATGCCACTGTCTCCTATTTTAATACCCATTCTGCCAGGTGTTAATTGTTTCTGCCAAGGGCTCTATGGCCAGGCCAAAAAGGAAAGGCGACAAGGGCAATCCTGTTGTGCGCTCCTCTGGTTTCCATCTGTCAGATTATTTCACTCTGCCTGTTTTTATTCTTGACATAGCAGCTTGGCCCAGGCCATGAATGTCTGGCCGAAGTTGAATTTGTTTAGGTATTCCCATTCTACACTATCAAATGCCTTTTCTTTATATCCTTTGGCTGTGGCTTCACATTCTTCGTCTTTTGGGTAGAGAAAGGTTTGAATGTGCCCCAGCCTTCTCAGGTTGACGGTAGTGCCTATGTGGGATGAAGCCTACCAGTATTATGTGAACCACTTGTGGGACACCTTGTACAAAGTGGTTTGTCAATGCCTTACTGAGCATCTTGAAGTCCATATTGAACATTGAAAGTGACCTCTATGATGTGCATTTTGTGGGCTTGTTTGGGGGTTTGGAACTATTACTAGTAATGCTTCTGTCATAGATTGTTAGAGCTTATTGTTTTCATATGCTTCTTTGTGAACCACATGAAATGTTTCTATTAATATGGCCGCTGCTGATTTATAGAGGTTTATGGGTAGCCTCTCTGGTCCCAGTGTTTTCCCCTTGTACCTCTTTGAGGTCTCCATTAATTCTTGTATGCTCAGTGGAGCCTCCAGTTCTTCCCTCATTTCTGTTTCCAAGTTTGGAAAGATAATCTGTGTCTAGGTAGTGTCATTTCGTAAGTTGCAGAGCTGTAAACTCCCTTCTGGAATCCGAAGAGCTGCAGAAAGGAGATCACACACGCTATTACTATAACGAGTAAAAGGTGTGTCTCCAGACACTCTTCAGGTAAGATATCATCCTTCAGTGATCTCCACTCTTCGGATACTCATCCTTGGAGAAGTCTAGGAAGCACATCAAGCTACAGAGCATTCAAAACTGAGGAAGGAAAAGCTACTTACCGGTGGTGGTCAGCATTGGTAGTGCGCCCTTGCTACCTTCGGCTTGTTTGTTATGACGGTAGCTGCTGGTACTTTCCAAAAAGAGCTTAACGTAGCTATGGGGATTCAAAATGCCCCTGCAATGTCATTGGGTGATTAGACTTTTGTTGTTAGTGATGAGCTTACACAAATTATTTTTCTGTCAGTTGAAAGTGTTCTGCTATCATCAGACAGTCCCTAATAGGCCACAAAATATGCAAATTTGTACGAGTTACATCCTAATCCATGCATCCCCATTTTCCACCAAGGTCTGTTGTGCTCTTTCCAAAGGGTGTTTTATGTTTTTTTCATGCTTTTTAAAAAACATAACATTTTTGCAGTTATACAAGAGTCATTATATCTGAAGTCTATGTATTTTGAACTGCCATTCTTTCTCTTCCACTTTCTTCATTTCTCTTTGACTTTACACGTTTCTTCCACTTGCTAAATTAACGTTGTCCCTTCTTGTTTCCTAGCTCGCAACCCTGTTTTGTAACATTGGCGTGAGTCTCCCAGAGAGCATATTTGAAGAAGTTTGGAAAGTTGCCGCCCAGAGACATCCCAATGGGGAGGTGTGCATCGAGACCATGAGGAACGTGTTGGACGAGATACAAGCAGCCACGATGCGCTCTTGATGACTTCTCCAGGATGGTGTCTCTGCATGACTTGGGATTATAACAGCACACTATCATATCTTTTGAACCTAAGTGTACTGTAGCTTGTGTACAGAATACCTCATTGTGTACCTGTAACAGCAGAAGTATTTTCGGATGAAGAAATACAGATATTTCCTAACCATGGACAGCAGGAATTTGGTCTGTTATTTATCACTCCGAAGGTCCTTGCTTGAGGTTAGTTCTTTGTGTTCAGAGCCCGGATGCTGACACACTTTATTATTAGTGGTAGGTGAATTAACAGCACCCACTTGTATTTGGAACCTTAGCCGCTGACCTCTGAGAGTACGTAGATTTTGGACCACAGTGGCTGATTTCATCATCTATTGTAATGCTACAGCAGCTCGTCTGCCTGCCCGCCCGTTTTTATCTGCTCTGTTGAGGGACTGGTTGTACCTCTTTAGTATGGGATTTTCAAGTCTTATTAATCCCAGAATTCTGATTCAAGCTAGCTGTAATGACACCTGCAGACTGTAGACTGCTAGCTGTAATGACTCCTGCAGAGGAGGTGCTCTAGTGTGGCACCCATCACTGAGCCAAAGTGAATTGCCAGCTGCAGCTCCAGAAGAATGAAATTCCCTTCTGCTAATCCTTTTTCTTTGCCTATTGAGTCTTGTGTAACTTCCTTCCATGGCAAGTTGTACTTTCACGTCTTTGAATTATTGTAATTGTATTGTATTATAATTGCATTCATATAGCACATACTACACTTGACAAGACGTTGAAGCGCTTCACAGGGAGTAACACGCTACTCTGAAACAACTTAAGGTCAGTGTTTAGTCCAGTGTTCATTGTTTATTATTGGGATTAGTTGTGCTCTTAAGGAAAACATTCCATGCATTTACTCCAGTTTATTTGTGGTACATTAAATATATAGGAGTTAGATGTAATCATTAGTGGGAGCTATGTGGGAATATGTAAATAGTTGGTGAGATAAATGGGTAGGCTGGCGAAGATTAGGTATTGTCAGCTTGCAGCGATAGGGTTTTAAAAAAAGAGAGGTTGTGATCTATGAAGTGTGGTGTGAGCCATTTTCAGAAATACAATAAGAGAGATTACGACAGGCGTGCATGTGACAGAGAAAAGGCTATTCTTGAAAGAGGATATACAACATTGGTTCCCTTGGGAGAAGTATATGAGCCTAAACTTTTAAAGCAGAAGATCAAGATGTATTACTCATCTTTAAGAGATTAAACAGCATATTAAATTACTATCAAATCATATAATTTAGACAAAAACATATGCAATAGGTGCTCCATTAAACAGAACAGTGAGAATGATTTGTGACAATGGTGAATACAGGTGTGCTGGTGCTAATTACATAGTACAATCCAACAACATTGTTGACTGAGTACTGAAACATTTTCTAAACTAGAGGATTCAAAATTTGCATAGACTTTGGTTACTAAACTATTTGGTAGTCAGCAATACGTTGACGTTTCGATTCTTTGAGTATAATAAAGATGGGTCTTCATCAGGACAACAATAGAGGAAGCAAATTATGGGACTGGAAAAATCTGAAGCAGTCCATTATTTTTGTGTGTATAGACTGTGAAGTATAGTTCTGTGTGTTTATTTGGTAATGCTTTACCTTAGCTCACCGACACGGAATAATCATGCATGAGACCTCTATGAGTAAGTAATAAATCTCAGGATAATAAATGGCAAAATTATCATCCATTTAGAGGGATGTGAAACCTCTAAAGAATACAAAATGTCTGCCTATGTTCTTTCAAAAGCTTATTTAGAGTTGTGCAATTCTAAGTAAACAATTATATTTCACTGTGCATACACACAAAAGTAATGGATTGCTTTTGATTTTTTCAATCAATACATCTTGTTCTTCTGCTTTAAAAGTTTAGGCTCATAAATTCCTCCCAAGGGAATCAATGTTGGTTTTTGTATATGATGAACCCAGGTTCCTATGGAAAGTGGGCGTCCACATTGTAAGGTTAATACTTGAAAGAGGAGCCATGAAAAGGATGGTCGGTTTTTCATGTGGGAGGTTAGGAGTACAACAGGGAGAGGCTTTCTGACATAGAATGCAATCTAAGGGTATAAAGCTGTAGAAATGAACAACATTATGCAGTGTGCTATGTATAGAGAACATTGCTTAAATATTTGAGTCTGAGTGTGCAGATCATTTAAACATTATGAGCCAGAGCCTGCTGTGTCCTAAGCAGAGGGAAACCGTTTAAGCACAGAGCCAATCAGTCCAGTTTCGCCAGATGTTCAAGCAAGATGGAATGGTTTGTTGAAAGCTGCAGAGGGTTCCCACAGCAGGTCAGTGAGGGGACTGTGGTCTCCGGCGAAACGTAGCTCTTCGAAGATGTGTCAGAATCACTTCCTCTGTGCTATACCTTGGTATGACAACTGGAAGTAAAGTTTGTTGCGTAGCTGCCTGAGAGAGCTTATTAGGTGACCCTGACTTGAGCTTTATTAATGAACAACATGCCTCAGGAAAGCTCAACAGAGGAAAATTGGTGATCTCATATCTGTGAGTCTTAGCGCAGAGATGCAAGAGACAAGATGACCATACTTTCTGAATTTGGAAGTCAGATGTGAGTTCTTGGTCAAACCAGACCCTAGATGTTTAACTATAGCTATGGGGTTAGGAGGTTCTCCCAGGGGCACAGGAAAAACCCTCATGACCAAATAATATAGTCTCTGTCGAGACCAAGATCTGCATCTTGTACCATTGACCTTTAAGAAATTCATGACCATCCGTTACTCAATTGCTGTAAGGCAATCTCCGAGGTGCACAATCCTATCAGAGGAAAGATGGTCACGTTTCAGTAGCAGTTGCATGTTATTGGAATATGAGTGGACCTTGAAACCAAAATTCCTAATCACCTTGCCCAGTGTCTGAACATACACTTTTAACAAAATGGGGGACCCCAAAACCAAAGACATCTCCTTAGATCTATATGGAAGGCAGTCCATCACCATTAATAAAGGTCTTAAACCATTCTAATTCCCTAGTCGTACAGTAGAATGAAACTCGTAAAGGAAAGTTTCAGTTCTATTAAGGACACAGAGCTGAGGATTATGCATAACGTTTGTGCTTTATTTTACTCTAGCAGCTTTAATAATAAACAACAACAACAGTACCCATAATCATCAGCAAATGAAGGAAGAAATCAACCAGTCAGCATATACTGTCCCCATGAAGAGGCAATGTAACTTCCTGCCCCTCCTTTTTCTTTGCATGACAGCCGCCATGCCATGAAGAATATTCATGATGACTGTAGGAAAGTGGATTATTGGTTGAAAGGGGGTGAAACCCTATTCAAGCAACAACCACAACTCCTGTCAGGGTGAAACAAGCTAACTCCAAATTAACCTGTGCTCAAACCTGTGGTAGCTTGGCACAAAAGCAATCAGGCAATAGGTAAAGTGCTTATGCAGCCCTTCAAACAGTAATAAAGTGAAAACACAGCACAAGAAAAATCCCACACCAATTTAGAGAAATAGAGTAAAATGTAATAAATTATTTGAAACTAAACGACAAAAATTCTATCAGTGTTAATGTTTATGTTTTGTAAAGCGCATGGCTACCCAAAGGCTTCCCCGCGCTGGTGAGTACTGTGCTGAGAGTCGGGCCTCTGGTACATTAACGGGGTTTCTTCCTGAAGGAAAGATCGTTCCACAACTTCGTTACTACGTGTGCAAACGATCTTCCTTCCCATCGCTTCCTTTTTACCCTGGTTGTACTGAGGAAATGAAGATGCGAAGATCTCAGGTGTCTAGTTGGAACATAAATGGTTACCAACTCTCTGAGCTTTACTGGGCCCTTGTTATTTATGGCCCTATGAGCAATACAGAGGGATTTAAACTTAATCCTTGTCTCAATTGGGAGCCAATGCAGCTGTTTGAGGGGTTCTCTTGCGGAGACATAGCTAGGAACCTTTAGAAGGAGCTGTGCTGCGCATTCTGCATAGTCTGAAGCATCTTTATTGCGTATTTGGGTGTGCCCACATAAAGTGAGTTGCCATAATCCAGATGGGAAACTATGAGGGATTGAATGACCGTTTTCCTTAGATGCTCTGGGATCAATACCAGTAGCTTCCTGAGCATTCGGAGTAAAGAGAACTAAGGTAAAGAAAAGCTACTCACAAGATCTATGATATGTACTAATAACGCAATATCAGGCCTAAATTTCTATATAAAAAACAGTGCTCAGCAAATACATTTGTACATATGACCGGAAACAATTCCTTTTAGTTGAAACGATGTATTTCTTTATCTTTTTGATATCAATTATTATTTTTTATTATTATTATATTTTATATTTTTCCAGATGAAATGTTCTTTAAATCTCTTAGATACTAAACATATATGTACAAAAGTGCACAAAGAATTTCTTCACAGACAATACAAAACAGTGCTATACACATAAAAATATTGTATGACAATTAAAAACCAACGGAGAATGTCTTTGTATTATCAAGCAATTCAAAGGCTGGCGGTCAGTGAAAAACACGACGCGCGTTTCGGCATTTAAGCCTTCGTCAGGAAAGACCGTCTCACATTTCTCTAAAAATGAAAATACAATAAGTGTCATAAATAACATAAAACAATACTTGCGGCCTGACATTCAGATACTGATATATATATGAGCACACCATGCTTCTATTGTTTTACGTACTGTGCCGATATCAGTCAGAGAACTATCATAATAACATCATTCATAACATGCATACTTAACACCATGACTTTTACACCCAAAGTGTTAACACATCAGAAGAGAATATAACCTTATGGCCCTTCAAATTAAAGAAATTGAATCACCTATGTATAGTTGTGAAAAAATGCAAAGAGTTGAGCTAGAGACACCCCAAGCTCGACAGATAGAACCAAAGAGTTTCATAGGGTAACAAGGTGGAATAATATAGTGTACCTATAATCCTAGTTTAAATTAGCGGTCTATATTTCAAGACCATCCGGAATTCCTGTTTTTCTATCCAGAGAGGTGTCTTATAAATTCTGGAATATCTGAAATATGAAAACACTGAAGTAGATAGAGGGTAACAATTGTATTATGCCCTGTATAGTTGCTTTCATTAAAAATGGAGGGTAACTTCATCAAATTTACCTCAATACTTGAGCTGTTAATTAGTTTGGAGTAAAGAGAAACAGATGCCAGACAATTTATTTGCTTGGTGGTCCATTGCTAGCAAATTGTCCAACTAGATTCCCACATTTTTTATCAACGGTCTGGGAACGGGGGGGGGGGCATGTCAACGGGCCAGCTGATCAGAGGTCTGTGTATGGCCTGGTTTCCAGGGATCATTAATTCCGTCTTATCACCATTCAGCTTTAGGCGGCATCTTGACATCCAGTGGCGCAGTTTATACAAACAGGTTGCCAAATGTTTATTTCCTGGATTAGGGCCTTCTGTAAGAGAAACAACCAGCTGGGTGTCACCCGCATAGGAGACCGCTGACAGGTTAAAGTCCTGCACTAAGGTGGCAAGCTGGTGCACATATATATTGAACAACGTGGGGCTGAGAGACGATCCCTGAGAGATACCACAAATCATTGGAAAGCAGTCAGAGAGGCAGTCTTTGTCCATGACTTGGTAGGATGTTTTCCAGATACGAGGTGAGCCAATCTAATGCTTTGCCCTGAATTCCCACCTCACAAAGTCTATCTCCTGGGATCTTGTGATCCACTGTGTCGAATGCCGCACTTAAATCCAGTAGTAGGATGGTGGCTGAGCCTCTGTTATCCAGTATAGCTTTGAGCTCCTCTGTGACCACCAGAAGTGCTGCTTCCGTGCTATGGTGGGTACCGAAGCCCATCTGGGTTGGATGAAGAATGTTGCTATTTTCCAGAAAGTTTGCTAATGTCCGATTGACATGTTTCTCTAGTACTTTTCCTAGAAAAGGGAGTAATGAGATGGGTCGTAAGTTGGCAAGGATTTCTGGATCTAGCTGAGGTTTTTTCAATAATGGCCTAATTGCTGCATGCTTCCATTGCTTAGGGACCAAGCCCGCATCTAGTGAAAGATTAAAAAGCTCCATAAGTGATGGCAATATGACCTCTGCCACTTTGGATAAGGTATGTGGGGGAGCGGGATCTAATGGAGATCCGGATTTGGTTGCCTTTATAAGATTAAGGATTGTCTCTTTGTCAAGTGTAGGGAATTTTGCTAGAATTGGAGGCGGTGGCAGATCCCTGCCCTTAGTTACCTCCCCTAGCGCAGGTTCGGGATTGATCTGGAATTGATCATAAATATCGGTCACTTTTTTGTGGAAGAAGGATGCTATATCGTTGCATCTTTCTTTTGTGGCTTGGGGAACAGTGTTACTATCAAGTGGAGTGGATAGAGTTTTACCACTCTAAATAGTTCTTTTGGGGAGTTCAAAGCTTGAGTGATTTTTTCCTCATAGAATTTGGCCTGCGCTTTCTTTATTTCATTGTGATAGGATCTGATTGAAGCTTTATATTTTATTTTAAGTGCCGGGTCAAATTCCTTTCTCCAGTTTCTTTCTAATTTCTTGCAATGTTTTTTTATTGCAAAGAGGTCGTCATTGTACCAAGGGGCTTGTTTTGTATGTGTTTTAGGTCTGGAGTTAGTTGTGGGAATGCATGCATCTAGTGACTGGGTGATCCAATTTTCCCATTGCTGATAATCCTCTTCTAGATTACCTACAAATTTAGGAGTTGTATCCTTCAGGACGGTTTCCCAAGTCCTAGGATCTAGCTTCGACCATCTTCTTATGGCCGTCATCTGGGTCCTTCCCTTGATCTGTTGGGCAGGTTTGGGAAGTTTAAAGAGAATAAGACAATGATCGGACCAGGGGACCGGGATTATTCTAGAAAGAGTAACCAGAGGGTCATAGGAAAAAATGAGGTTCAAAGCATGCCCTTTCTCATGTGTGGGGGTTGATACGAGTTGGGTTAGTTGTAATGGGCTGGCCAGTATGTCTGGGATTGCCTCTAACAATTTGGAGCTAGTACCCGGAGGTCTGTAGATCAGGACATCTGAGAACGTATGGGTGGGGGAGAGTGTGACCTGGAACTGAAGGCTTTCACATTCTAGAAGGGAGAGGGAGGAAGTAACACATCTAAAATCAGTTTTTAGAATGATGGTAATTCCACCCCCAACTTTTCCGACCCGATCTAATCTGTGGATCTGGTAGCCCACCGGGAGGGCGAGGTGGATATCAGGATCTGAGCTGTCATTAAGCCACGTTTCTGTGACAAATAAAACGTCCAGCGGATCCTCTTCCAGCAGGGTTCTAATGTCAATGGCATGCATGGACAGTGAGCGCGCATTGATCATTCCCAGATTCCATGTTGCTACTTGTAGCTCCTGAGTAGTGAGATGAGAGTCCTTATTCCAATACAGTTGGAACCTGCATTGACTGCAGACTCGTTTGCTATTAGTCTGAAGTTCATTATTTGAACCCAGCAATGACGAACATAGAGGTAGTAGTGGGGGTCTCAATGCTAGTAGCTGATTTGTGGTGTACTTGAACTGACCTGTGCTGGAAGGTGCAGGGGTCCTGGCCCCTGGGCCCGGTTGGGTGCTGACGGGCGCAGACGGGCTGGCCGTTGGCGCGCCTGCGGCGCGTCCGCTGCGTGCCTGGCCCGCACCCGCCATTAAATGGGAAAATGGAGTTGGCAACTAGAACGCCAACCTCCCGCCTTCTCTCTAATTCTATGGTTAGAGGAGGCAAAAGCGTTACTCTATGGTCAGCAGATTCAAATTCAATTTCATACAGTTCAGTTCTAACAATCCTTTCAAGTGATGCATTCAAACATATAAAGCATAAAAACGATTTAGGAAAAGTTTAAAACAAGCGCTAAAAACAAGTTATTGCACATGAGGCAGAGGATAGAACAGCACTCTCACCCAGTGGAACCGGAGATATGCAACTTTAAAGATTTCAGGTAAGTAAAGCGCCTAAAAGCACAAAGCACCACTCACAGCTTTCTGGTCGTGCGAGACCAGGTAAAACTCACAAGTTCAGACCAACCGCGATGGAGCATGGGCCAGATATAGCGCCCAGGTTAGCCCCTCTGAAAGAGTTACCTTCAAAGTCTTGCGCAAAGAATCCAGTTTGCAGTGGAGGGGGACCACGAGAGGCAAGGAGAGTGTTGTGGATGATCGTCGCTGTAGCATGTCATGAACAGACATCGCTGTAGTGTGAAGATCCTGTCGGGCGTCGCGATCAGTTGTTGCTGGAGTTTCGTGAAGGTGGTCACCGCGGGCTGTCAATGTAGCGCGAAGTGCAGATCTTGCTTTGCTGGTGGTCGTTATAGTGTGAAAACTCAGGCTCACCTGAACATCGCGTTGGCGGGCAGCAAGATCTTGATGTGAACAGACCTATTTGTGGTCACAAAGAGCCCAAAACTTCAGGATTTCTCCTTTTCTTTGAAGAGGAACTCCACTGATGCCACACCAAGGGTCCAGGACCTGAGGGGCACCTTTTGGGGATCAACAACTCACTCCAGCAGGGGCCAGCACAGCTCAGGCAGGTCCAGTTGCAGGTCCAGGCAGCAAGCCAGCTGGGCAGATGCAAGGAGCCTGTGGAGCTTGTTATGTCCCTGTAGCTCTGAACAGGAGGTCAGTCAGCTGACTTTTGGGGGTCACTCCAGCCTGGGATGAAGGGTGCGGGTTCAGTATTCTTTCTCAGCAATCAGGGCAAAAGACAGCAGAGTAGCAGGAAAGCAGTCCTTCTGGCAGCAGAGCAGCACAGCAGTCCTTCTGTAGTATCCACAGGTCCAGATGTGTACTGAAGACTTCTGTTTGAGGGTCCAATATTTTGACTTGGTGCTAGCTTTGAAGTAGGATAAGTTTCTAGAGGATTCCACCCCCACTGGGATTTTCTGCCTCTTTACCCTGGCCCCAGCTTGTCTGGGGGCTCAAAAGACTACTGTCACACCCTTTGTGAGTATGCTGAGGCAATGGCTTTATGAGGTGCAAGTGCAGTAGGTGACAGCTCTGCCCCCCTATCAAGTCAGAGATGGCTCATACTGCCAACATCTATTCCCCCTTTGTTTCACTGTCTGGGAGCAATACACAGAGACCAACTGCCAGCTACACCTAGTCATGTGACCTAAGATACAGGCTGCAGACACCAAATGGTTAGGTCAAGAAAATGCACTTCCCTTGGCTTGCTGATAATTCGAACAAGCATGCACCATGGGAACCTTGTGCACAACCCTGTGTAGGATTTATTAGCGGCAGAGTTATGTAACACACAGAGTAAACTTAGATCACCACCCATGCCCTTGCATACACATATAGAACGGCACAGACTGCGTGCATGCAACACCTAAAAATAGAAGAATGCTCAAGCACGAACGAGCACTCCCAAATAGTAGATTCCTTTCTTCTGTTTCCTCCTCCCATCCCTATAGGACATAAGAAATATAAGAAGAGGCGCTCAGCCTGTAGGAGTACCATATGGAAGATTCCCTCCCATGAAGGAGCTAGCCCATAAACCAGTAGCTAGTCCACCTCTGATAAGAATACACAGTATGTTCATAAAAGCATCATGACACAATACAATATTTTTAACTTTGCCACTGTAAATTATTGCATGTGACTACACAACATAATCTATATATTCATTGATATACCTACAGTGTCCATACTAAGAACCCTTGGCCCTGAAGAAGACCTTCCATTAAAACATCGTTGAGGTCCCCATTTGAAGGTCGAAACGCGTCGGCGTACATTGCTTTAGGGTCAAGAGACTAGTTGAACCATCAGCAAGTGCACATAAGGCACGGATTAGTAAGCGTAAGGAAGGGCGCTACCTTAAACCATCCATTAACATCTCTGACCTCACCAGGACCGATATAAAACACCAGTACTTGAAAGCATTAGAGGGCGTAATGCCATTAGGTCCCAGTACACACGAATAAGGACACATGACACTGTTTTTTAAGTAATGTTTGAAAAGCAATGTCTGTAATCTGTGCTACCATGAAGCAACAATGATTTAACTCACAGATGAATGACAAATTGTTTTTTCACCATAAAATGTTAGGCATTAGCGAATATGTAATTTAAGTTGATGTACCCAGTCACAACAGATTTTGGTTTACTTGTATTACTTGTTTATGTTAGTAATATTTGTCACTTGTCTACATGTTTTGATTGAATGTCGACAAAATGATGTGATTGTATATATAAATGTTTGTCTTTGATCATTTCCAAATTGAAAAATTACTTTTTGGTATAAAGAATTGAAAACAAGTCCCAGTGTAGGCCTGTTTACTAACTGTGTGGGTCTGTAAATTAATAACATGGAAGTGGGGACTTTTTGAAAAATATCTACACTAAAAATTAGTTTCTGCAAGTAGAAAGAGGTTAACGAGAGAAACCTACTAGGGATAATGTTTAAGATCCTTAACTATTAAACCATGATAATTGATGGTTTGGGAGGCAACCTATTATAGATACGTTACTTTCTGATTCCAGCCTCCACAGTCCTGAATTGAATCACTCCCCATTAAGAGACCAAACATTCTAAAAGTGGCATTTTCAGAATTGTGACTTAAAATCTGACTTTACCATTAAAGAGGTTTTTAAATTACAATTCTTTAGACACCAAACTCGACTTTCCTATCTGCTCCCAATTGAAAGTTACCACTTATTAAATGTAATAAGGGAACACAATGTTATCCTATGGGAGAGGTAGGCCTCACAGTAGTGAAAAATGAATTTAGGAGTTTTTCACAACCAGGACATTTAAAACTTAAAAGTACATGTTCAACCTTTAAATACAGTGCATCCTTCCCTCTGGGCTCTGTAGGGCCTACCCTAGGGGTAACTTATATTTATTAAAAAGGGAGGTTTGGGCCCAGCAAGAGGCTTATCTTGCCAGGCCGATCTGGCAGTTTGAAACTGCACACATGGGCTGAAAATGGCAGGCCGGAGACACATTTAAAGGGCTAGTGAAGTGGGTGGCACAATAAAACGCTGCAGGCTCACTAGTACCATTTAATTTACAGGTCCTGGCTAAATGTAGTTCCACTTTACTAGGAAACTTACAAGTAAAGTAAATGTGCCAATTAGGTGTAAGCTAATTTCACCATATTTAAAGGAGAAAGCACAAGCAATTTAGTACTGGTTAGCAGTGGTAAAGTGTGCAGAGTCCTAAAGCCAGCAAAAACAGAGTCAGCAAAAACAGGAGTATTGAAGGAAAAACTTGGGCGAAACCACACCAAGGATGTAAGGCCCAACAATGACGTATCAACCATTATCATAAATCAGAAATATTTGGAAACAACATATTTGCAACCAACATAAATGCAAACCAATGTTCATAAGCTTTATTGTTATAAGTATTAAATCAGCATTGTTGACCATACGGAAATAGGATTACTTACTTGTGTGATAATCCTTGCCTCTGTGTCTGTGTAGAATCGAAACAGTGGAAACTTTCCTTTACGGTTGCTAGGATTTTGCAAGTTTACAGCTTACTTACCACCATGGAGGCAATATCCACAGTGGGTTTAAAGTAAAACCTCTTAAATGTGAGTTCAGAGTACAAATCCGCTGCATTCATGATGTCCTCTAGTCTTGCTCTGACGTAAAAAGCCTTAGATGCCAAGCACCTCTTGTGGAGTGCGCTCCAAACAAGAAGGTGTTTATTCCAGCTTCCTGCATGCTCCACCTAACCCACTGGGCAATAGTTGGGGGGAGCGAAACCGCCTTGAAAGGCTTCCTAATGGAAATGAGCAGTTGACGTTCCCCCATGGGCCTGAGTTTGTGCGTCATACTCTCAAAAGCTTTCCAGAATTCCACCATACACAATTTTGGGCAATCATTGAAGTCCTGGTAAGATATCACTCTAGTGTGTGTTTTTATGCGCCTGCAGACATTGAATGTGACTACCTCTGGTGTATACATTCTGCCTGAAATGTCTAGAGCTCTGACATCAGATCCTGCACGAGATCAAACAAAGCAACATTGACGTTTTTCCGGCTGATTGTTTCCTACTTAAATACTTGCTGTGGTGCTAGGATAGAAATAAGTTGACCACACAGTTAACATCCAAAGTTTCTGGATAACAGGGCCCTGGAGGTAGCGATAACATAATACCTCTAAGTAATTTCCTTACTAGCTGTGTTCCCCCATTTGAATCCCACCAAAGAGTAAGTGTCCTGCAGATATGGCCACAGAAAGGTATTTACTGACCTGTAAGCAAAATAAAGGTTAGTCAGTTCCGAAAGGAAGTTCAAAATGCGAACAAGGCTGGTTCCACAAGATCCAGGTTCTGTTGCAGACACCAACCCAACCAACCATTGTTTCCAAGTTTATCAACAGCGTTTAGCTGTGCTATCTGCCCATGCCTTGTGGATAAGATTCTGAGCTTGTTCCGAAAGTCCTGGGATCATCCATCTTCCCTTTTAATCCTCCAGGCCATTAGGTGTAAGTTGCCCTCCAACACCACTTGGTGTGACGACCTTCGGGGTTCACTAGAATGAGGATAGGGGGGAGTCGGATTGGAGATTCCCAGGAAAGTTCCAGAACAAGCAGAAACCACACGTGATCTCCAGATCGGTGTGATGAGGGTTAAGTCTGCTTGTTGACGCCAGACCTGAGCTATCATTCTTGCAAACATTGCAAGGGCGAAGATGTAACCTTTTTCCAGCTGCCAATCTTGAAGGAATGCTTTCATTGCAGTCGCCTCCTGAACCGTCCTTCAGCTAAAATATTTTGGCATCTGATGATCCAGATGAGATGCGAATAGGTCAGTCGAAAATGGTCCCCAAATCCTGGGCAGTGAAAGGAAAACTTGCAGATCTATTTTCCACATACTTAAATACTTGAGGTATCTGGAGTTCCAGTCTGCCATCTTGTTGTCCAGTCCTGGGAGGTATTCTGCCATCACTGATACCTGGTTTGTTAGACAGGAGTTCCAAAAATCCCATGCTATGTCAGTCAGTATATTAGACCTCATGCCCCAAGGTGGTTTATGTACCGCACAGCGGAGATGTTGACCATCCTCAGGAAGACGCAGCACTGAGCGCTCTCTTTGGTGCAGCATTTGATTGCTAATGAGCTAGCTAACAGTTTTAGACAGTTGATGTGCAGATTTCACTTCTGGTCCAACCAGCTTCCTCCTGTTGATATTTCCACATCTGGTGCCCCAGCCATGCAGGCTGGCATCCGACTAGATGACAATCTTCGGGTCCGAGTTGAAAATGGCTCGTCCATTCCACGCCTCCATATGGTTCAGCCGCCATCTGATTTCTTTGCCGTCCTCTGATAGGATAATCGATTCTGAGTTTGTGAGGCCTCTCCTAAGATGAAAAGCCTTGAGGCGTTGAAGAGCCCTGTAAAGGAGCGGCCACTGGAAGATGAGCCTGGATGGAGAAAAATAGCAAGCCCTCTATCCAGGCTATCTGTCTTAGTGAGGATTTTGGTTTGGAGAGCATTATCCTGAGCTCTTGTCAGATCTTGGAGATCTTTTTCATGGGACGGCTCAGTGAGGCCTGCACCGAGTCGATCACAAAGCCCAGAAACTGGATCACGTGCAATTGGAGTTGACACTGATTTCTCAGATGTCAACTCCACTTCATTGGTGGGATATCAAGGTCTAATTTGACTGGTCCATAAGCAGTATGTCGTCCAGGTAAACAATCAAGCAGATGCCTTGCATCCCGAGGAATTCCATTGACGGTTTGAGGACCTTCGTGAAGCACCACGGTGCTGATGACATGCCAAAGGGAAGGGTTGTGAACTCAAAGACGAACCCCTCCAAACAAACTGGAGGAATTTGCGATGTGGTTTGAAGATCAGCATCGAGAGGTAGGCGTCTATTAGGTCGAGGCAGACCAGTCAGTTTCTGGGACAGAGAATTTCATGCAGGAGATGGATGCCCTCCATCTTGAAGTGTCGGTGTACCAGCCACTTGTTGATCTCCCACTGGTTTATGATTTCTCTGAATCTATTGTTCTTATTCTCCATCAGGAATATATTGCTGATGAAGCCTTTGTGGTGGAAGAAGGACCTTACAATGGCCTGTTTGGACTCCACATCCGCCACCTCTTGGTCGATTAGTCTGGTCTGGTCATCAGAGAATGCCACTGGTTGGTGAGGATTTGGTTGAAAGGGGGACCCATAGAACTCTATGTGAAATCCCTATACGGTTTGGAGCACACACGCATCTGATGTTAATTGGTACCAGTTGTGGATGAATTTTGCCAACCTGCTGGCCACAGGAGTTACAACTGTGGGGTTTGCACTTAGCACCATAGGTGTGGCCATTCCCCGCTAATCTGGACATGCCTTTGTTGGCAGGTGCTCTTCTGGCACCTCTTGACCGGAAGAAACTCCAGAACTTGGGTCCTGCCAGTACCCACATCTTAAGTATTCATCCTGCATGGGAGCGTTGTTGTATGGATGGCCAACTGACTGCCACTGTCCTCTTCTGGCCCTGCGGAAAACCTTGGTAGAAAACACTTTATAATAGAAGCCTGGGCTTCATCCAAGGACGTGAATATAATGACAAATTTGCTGAGTTCCTTTATTAAAAAAGGATCAACAAAAAGCCCCTAGGGCCACTGTGCCATCCTTGGTAGAGGCAAGGTCACCCAGTTTGAAGTCTATCTCAATGAGTAGAGATCTGTGTCTCTCGGTTGATAGCACATAGTTGGCATTGCCAAGAACAATTATAGTCCATTGGGCTCACCCAGATAGGGTTTCAGGTGAGATTAAAGATCCCGATTGCTTAGCCTCTTCGTCCATGTCCAAGATTTTTGTCAAGTGACCTGCCAAGTCTAAGAGTTTATCTTGGAATGGCCTCCATGAATGGTCGATGCTTTCTTGCGACCCTTTTTTATATTTATCCAGAAAGGTTGCCATTTTGGCATCAGTCTTGGGTTGAGGGAGACTTTCTCTTCCAAAGATGGTCACGTGCATTCTGCCTGCAATCTGTTGCAGACAATGGTTTGCACAGTCATCCTACCATGTAGGTGTCCATTTTCTCGGCAGGGAAAGCAAGGATAGGTTATGTCATCAGGGTGGAGCTTATCCGCTGTCAAGGGTTCCCCTGCAGGAGCAGGGTCATTTGCGGGTGCCGAGATGTCATTTTGGGCACCTAGGCCGATTAGGCTCTTTGTTGCCATCAGAATCAGGGGGAGAATCATTTGGGTAATATGAAGGAGAATCTAGATCCCCTGCAAAAAAGTCGGTGAGGCCTAGGCATGAGGGGGACCCTGCATCCCCAAGATTGGGGTGGTCTTTGACTAAGAATGCCTTCTTAAGGCGATGAAAAGCCCAGTCCCTGGGGCGTTTAGACAAGAGTTTGGGCTGCCTTGGAGGTTTTGATGACCCCTGAGTGTCTTGATTTGTTTCCCCCCCTGGGTAGGGTTCTGGGCAGATAGTTGCTATTTCTAGGAGTTTCTTCTCCAGAGGCGCCAGTGCTGAGGTAATGGTTTTTGGAAGTGAGGTGTCTACTGCCTCAGAGAAATGGTCATCCCATGCCACCTATTCCTCCTCCTCTTCCTGAAGGTAGGTGTCCTCCCCTTCATACATTTTATGGGGCATGGTAAGGCCAATTTTTAGTGCTGGGTAGGCAAGATTGGGGTTGTTCTCAGCCAACAAGAATGTACCCCACAGTGTGTGTGTCTAAATACTGTTATGGAGGCTGCAGGCCTGTTATAGGGTTCAAAGCTGCTTCTCTACGGCTACCCCGTTAGTTCTGCAATACAGACCCCTGTAAGGGGCGTCATCCTCCAGGCTCCAGGAGGCCGGGACGTGAAAGCCAAAGCTGCTGGCAATTCAGCTGAGGAAGGCGGCAGGGCTTGAGTTCAAAGGATCGCAGCGTGGATCTCAGTCCTTTGAGGAAACATGAAGGCCTGCAGCAACGCACTGTGATTGAAAGATGATTTGAAATCAGGTCCATGAGGGGAACAGTGCCCTCTAGTGGTCAGAGTACTGCGGCGCATAAGCGCAGCCCCCACGCTATGTCACAACCAACAGAGAATCAGAGAACTGATCCAGCAGTCGAGAACATACCAGAAGGAGTGCGCGAAGACCCCCGCACCGCACAATCACAAGCAAACTGTCCAATACAAAAAATAGACTCATAAATTGGCAATACAAAATGTAAACGTGAGAGAAGTATGAGGGAATGAGGGAGAGCATCTGAAGGGATACTTATCTCCTGCTGGAGCAGCAGTGAAGAAAGAGGAGGGGCAGGAACCTAAACCCGCCTCTTCATGAGGACAGTTGATGCTGATTGGTTGATTTGTTCATTCTTTTCCTGATCACTATGGGAAATGTAGTTGTTGTTTATTATTGAAGCTGCTGGACTAAAATAAAGCGGGAAAGTTCTGCATAATCCTCGCCTCCGGCCTTGACATAGAATCCTCTTGGAACATACAGAATAGCACTATTAAAATGCAACAATTGTTACTCACCATTGGCGTGTCCTGGTCTCAGATTATAAAGGTCCATGCAACCTTCTTGTCACATCAGAAACTACTTCAGTAGCTGTTGTGTAAGGTACTTTCTTGTGCCAGTACCAGATATGCTTCCATACAGGCGCGCAACGCCCATTGGGCTCAAAGGGCTTCAGCCCCCCGTCGTGTGTGGCAGCCCGGGCTGAGACAGCTTCCCGGGCACACACACAGCCGCACCCGAGTACTTCACAGGTCTTTAAAAGACCATCTGCTTGTTAATGAGGCTTTGTTGTTTTTTCACCCCTTTTTAGAGCCCCTGCATCCCCACTCTGCCTATTGCTGGAAGAATTTGCCCCCCCCCGAAATTTTTTCTTAGCCCCGCCCCCGAAATTTGGCTTTAGTTGCGCCTCTGCTTCCATATGTCTTTGGTGGCACACCCCCATCCCTATCCATATGCTCAATCACCAGGTCCCTTTTTTCTGGCAATTGAAGTGGGCGGACGTGTGGTTAGCTAGTTTCTAGCAGTTTTTACGTATATTCTTGCAATGTTTCCCTCATTCATCTTTTTCCTTCAGATCTGGTAAATTATGTGCCAACAATCCAACTTTAAACCATGTGTGTCGTGCCCATCAGCTGTTTGCAGCAGCCAATTCACACATCATCTGTATCTCGTTTCTAGGGCATAGTCTTCAGATGCATGCCTGTGCACTGTGCGCTAACAATGGTATACAGAGCAAATATGACCCAACTCCAAAACAGCCATTTCATCACCGGCAAGAAGACTGTGATGGTAAGTACTTGTCTCTGCCACTAGTCAGTGCTGTGAAACATTCCATTGTGTAAGGGTTGAGACATCACCCAGGAACCCTCCTTTTCACATGTGGAATTCACTCTCACTGGTACTACACAGGTGGTGCGATTAATCCTTGGGGTGGTAAAACTCCCAGATTAAAAGACCATCCTCCCTCGGTATCTGATGGTTTGTTCCAGTTAGACCCTTCGCCGCCATGGCCCAGGAGAAGTAGTGAAAGTTCCCAGGATTAGAGGAATCCCCATAGTTCACAGTTAGACACTTTTGCTACTAACTGTGTCTTTTACCACCCAGTCAACACAGCAAACAGGCTCCCTAGTCCTTTTGTTGCCACGAATGCGGTTCCCACAAGTCCCGTGGGATCCAAGGCCAGAGATTCGTCCAGAGCCACACCCTTGACAACTGCAGGCTCCACATTTCTTTAATATGATCTCTCACAATTATGGGCAACTGGTCGGCATCAGGATCAAGCACCACCTCCCCAATCCTGAAGAAGCAGAAATTCAAAATGCTCAGGTTGGTTCAGGTCCTGTCTACCCTGGAGACTTGCAGGACATCTATTTTCACATATCCGTCCTGCCGGCCCACAGACGTTACCATCAGTTCATGGTGGTCCACAAGCATTTTCAGACTGCTGTGCTTCCCTTTGGCCATATCAGCACCCCTCAGGTGTTCACAAAGGTGGTGGCCGCAGTTGCAGTTCATCTGTGCAGGTCAGGGGTCCCAGTCTTCCCCAACTTCAACGACTGGCTGTTGAGACAGGCTCACCCTAGGTTGTCATTACCCACCTCCAGACTATGGTGGACCTCCTGTATTCACTGGGGGTCACACCTGACTCCCTCTCACATACTCCATTTCATCGGAGCCATTCTGGATACAGTGAGTTTCGGGCCTATCCTCTGGAGTGGCATGTCCAGGATATTCGGGCTATGATTCTGATGTTTCATCCGCTACCCTGGATTTCAGTGAGACTGACTCAGGCTGCTGGGCCTCATGGCCTCCGGCATCCTGCTGGTAACACATTCCCGCTGGCATGTGAGGGCTCTCCAGTGGGACCTGAAGGGCCCAGTGGGTGCTACATCAGGGGAATCTCTCCGACATGGTCCAGATCTTGGAGAGAACTGCAAAAGATCTGTAGTGGTGGCGGACGAACTGCGATTGGGTCAGTGGCAGACCCCTTTCCTTTCCCCACCCATAGCTCACTATGGTGACAGATGTGTCACTCCTAAGTTGGGGAGACCATCCATCCTGGGAGAGGTGGAGATCAGAGGATTCTGGTCTCTGGCGGAGTCTCAGCTCTACATAAACCTGTTGAAGTTGAGAGCGATTTGCCTGGTATTGAAGCCTTTTTTCCTTCCTTCATTGGAAGCCTGATTCAGTTGTTCACAGAGAACACCACCGTCATGTGTTATTGCAACAAGAAGGGCGGGTGGGGTTTGGGACCCTATGTCAAAAGGCCCTGCATCTCTGGACATGGCTGGAACTTCGGGACATTTTCCTGGTCCTACAACACCAGAGCGGATGGACTCAGCTGTCGATGCCTCGCAGATCATGAATGGCATCTCCATCTGGAGATGATGCAAAGTCTCTTCAATGACTGGGGAGAACCTTGGTTAGATCTGTTCGCCGCCACCTAGGGTGCACAATGTCAGCACTTCTGTGTGCTGGAGTATCCAAGTTGGCTCTCGCTCGGAGATGCATTTCTTCTTGAGTGGACTTAAGGCCTACTTTACGCATTCACTCCGATCAACTTCTGCCCAAAATTCTCAAGAAGATCAAGAATGACCAGGCACACGTCATTCTTGTGGCTCCAGATTGGGCACGGAGAGCTTGGTATCCCGAACTCCTAAGCATCGGTCCTCCTATCAGGCTGCCCCTTCAGGAGAATCTCTCCTGTCTCTGCAACAGGGCAGGGTCCTGCATCTGAACCTGCGCACGCTCTGCCTTCATGCATGGAGATTGAGTGGCAGCTGCTGACAGTCTTTGACCTCCCTTAGGAAAGTCTGTGAAGTCATTCGGGCAGTCAGACGGGTGGCCGATCAACACTTCGTTGGGTTTGCTGAAGCAATGAAAGGGAAAGACGTGCAGAAATGTTACCAGGCGTTACCAGATAGATTCTGTTCAGCATAGAAATCTGCTACACATTGGCCAAGAAGCAACCCCCTGATGGTTTGTGGGCTTATTCCACCAGAGCAAAGTTAGCGACCACTGTGTTAGCTTGCAGAGTCCTCGTCCTGGACATCTGTCAGGCTGCTTCGTGGGCATCACGTTTACTAAACACTACTGCTTGACCGTCAGGTCCATTGCGGTGGGTGCTTTGCACTTTCAGTCCTGCAGGACATCTTGGTCAAAACCTGTTCGCAGACTGTTCTCTGGGGAGGTATTGCTTGGGTATCTTCCTAATGTAAGGAATCTGCAGCTAGAACTCTCTATCAAATAAACAAGTTATGTACATTTGGTAACACCTTATCTGGTGGAGAATCTATCTAGTCGCAGACTCCTTACCGACCCTCCCATCCTCCCCGCTTCTGCAAACATTTTTATCTATCTAGAATGGTCCCCGTAGGTCCTTAGGGTCTGTACAATGGTCCATCGACTTTCTAACGTGGCTCCCTGCTTCTGGCATGGAAATGTCACGCAAATAAACTGATGTCAGTGCGCTGGGAGTGGCGCCTATATAAGCACTGCACACGTCACTTCTGACACATAAGATGCCGATGACGCTGAGCCAATCAAGGCCACCTACCAGCATGCGGAAATACTACTCCTGGTTTTCCAGATCCAGTCTGACTCCTGGGAAATTTTCTACGGTAAGGAATGAGTGGCTAGATAGAGTCTCTATCAGACAAGGTGTTACCAAAGGTAAGCAACTTGTTCATTTGTGATGAAAAGAAGTGGTGATAGGCCGTACCCATTGATAACCGTGCATAGCAGTGCCTTCTCCATGGGTACCAAATGTTCAAGGCGTCCTCACTTTTGTCCATTAGTGAAAAGTGAACTAATCAGTTTGAGACCATTGTAGTGTATTTACAATTCTTTTCTGAAGTAGACAAGAAGCAACCAGTGGTCTATGATGGCAGAGCCCATATATAAATCCAAAGGAATCATTGCAACCCTTTGTATTTTATCTCAGATTTCCAACAGTTGCTGTCTGACACCAAGCACTGCTGTTTGGGCCTAAAACGTGACTGAAAGTCAGAAAACAAGGGGACACCTTCTAGGGATTCTTGGAGATGTCCTGTGACTATGGACTCTGCTACGCTTGCAAGAAAAGGCAGGGTAGAAATAGGTTTGTAGTTTGCTAAGAAGTTAGATCCAGGTCAGGCTTTTTCAATAGGGGGGGGGTGGGGGGTTTCAGAGGCCCAGGGTGAATCCATCTCTGCAGGGATGCAATGATAACCTGGGAAATATTTTCATCTCTGGGAGCGATATTTTCTTTTATCAGAAAGTCAGACCTGGAGCTCATTGGGCTTAGTTTAGTGCTGTGCTTGTGACATCGTTAGGTGGCTCCAGGACCTGTTATTCCAATTCTATTGCGGAAAATTTAGTAGGTTATGTCTTGTTGTTTATAAAGAACTCCACAAATCTGGGCGAGATCCCCTTCTAACCAAAAGGGACAGGGTCAAATAACACTTAAAACAAGAAAGGATCCCTTTTGTACCTCACACTCTCTCTGTCAATACCAATCAAGCAATCTTATAAACTGAATTCCATCCTACACTTACATGCACTATGCTCTCTAAGCAACGAACACTGTTTCATGTAAAGATGTCTGGTTTATTCAAAATTAATAACAAACCTTTACAAATACAAAGCTAAATTATACTGTATACAATATTTCATCTAAATAATTTCATTTAAAAAAAAAAAAAAAACAAGGGTCAGATGTACGACCCGTTTTGCATGCGCAAACGGGTCTGCGACCCATTTGCGCATGCAAAGACCCTACAGGGGCATGTACAAACGCTATTTAGCGAGTCCCAATTTATTTGCGACTTGCTAAATAGCGTTTGCGACTCGCAATTAGGAAGGGGCGTTTCAAGTGCGTCCCTTCCTAATTGCGACTCTGAGCCCTATGTTTGACTGTTTTGTGACCGCAATTGCGGTCGCAAAACAGTCACAATTTACCACCTACTTCAAGTAGGTGGTAATTCAGTCGCAAATGGAAAGGGGTCCCCAGGGGACCCCTTTCCCTTTACAAATGCATGCGAAAATATTTTTAAAGGGCAGGCAGTGGTTCTAGGGACCACTGCCTGCCCTTAAAAAATGAAACGCTTTCTGCCTGCCCATAAAAATGAAACAAAAATGTTTAATTTTTTTTTTTTAAATGCATCCCGTTTTCCTTTAAGGAAAACGGGCTGCATTAAAAAAAAAAGCTGCTTTATTTAAAAACAGTTCCATACATGGTGGTCTGCTGAGCCCAGCAGGCCACCATCCGTGGAGGACAGCCATTCTCAATGGGGTCGCAAAATGCGAGTGCCTCATGAATATTGATGAGCCTCGCATTTTGCGACTCCATTGGGAATCGCTAACAATGTCTCTGACACTGTTGTACATTTGGAATTGCGACTCGCAAATTGAGAGTCGCTGTTTTTCGCAATTTGCGAGTCGCAATTCCAAATGGTCGTACATCCGGCCACAATATTCATATTCTGTACAAAATGTCATCCCAAATACATCTCAATATTATCTAAAACACTTTTGTTTGTTATAAAAAAGAATAAGAGAATAACTCTTATCTAACCAACCACAAATCTAACTATCACTTTCATCTCCCGAAAATTACAAATCTTATCACAAGTTGTTGACGCAGTGTTTCGGTGGTTTTACGTTGTTCACTCCACCTTCTTCATGACATAGTATTTTTTTAAATGTATTCATCTTAAAAACAAGAGATTAATCTCCTAATGCTTTCCCTTTTTGGTTATCACACCTGCTGTCTGTCGGTTTCTCTATTTTTATCCTCCAAGAGTATTCCTACACTTCTTATATTCCAATCTGTATATATTTAATAACAATCCCAATTGTCTTGTTTTTGCTCGCTTATCGTCGGGTCACACCTCACTTTTTGATTACTGGGGCACATTGGATAGACAGTGCTCTACTGCCTTGATTTTTCTATTGGGGGGGAAGCTCCATTTACTCTTCCAATATGGTGTCTTGTCAATAAAGCGCGGGGTTGCTATGTTACGTTCTCCCTCGTCTTCTCTACTTTCTTTTAGCCCCGTCTCCTCGATCAGGAATTGAAAATGACGTTGTTTGTAAATATATCCTTTTCCATGTTAGACCTGACAGCTGCGCTCTTGTGATAGGGGAAGCCGCTAACACAGCTGCCTGCGTCTTGGGAGGTTTCACTGAGCATAGATTCCTTTGAGCAGCAGTGAGTACTCTTTGTAAATCTGAAGTGTTTGCTGGAGTTTTGAGCTTCAGTACTGACTTGGTGAAAGTGCATTGGGCAGAGAAAATTGCTTTTTACAGATGCATTTTTGCTTGCCTTCAGCAGAGGTGGTGATTTTTGCCACTTGCACTTTCATTGTCTGCCTACTTGTTTCATTCGTGAAGTTCCAGGGAGAGCCAATAGTTAATCTGGGACCTACGTGAGGCACTTTTCACTCTTTTCAGAAGGGCCAGTATATCTAAGGCGAATTTATTTTTCTACTGAACTTGATGCAGGATCTCAGTTGGATTCTTAATCAGGCAAGTTAGATGGATAGAGAGAATTATGTCATGGCATGTAATCTCTGGTGACAGACCACAGGTTACTGGCTACGATGTATGGGATCTGGCTACACTGAGAATCGGTAAAGCCGGCTAGTGCGATATGCATCCAGAATTTGATCACGTTCTTGTCTTACCAGGTTATTGAGGTAATCATGGGCAGAGATTGATGTCCAGAACAAGGTCTAGGAAAGAGCCAGCTTCACGAGTGGTCTCCTGTATGTGCCGAGTCAATCCCTCCGTGTCTTTCAGGTTTAGAAGGTCCCAGGCTGAAGCGTACTCATCAAACTGAACGCTGAAATCACCTCGAATGAGCTGAACTATAATATACCCCCCACATCTCTTTTCAGACGGTCACTAGAATATAGTGATTTGAAAGTTGTTCTCAAGCCCTTCATGCTTCAGAGCTGTTCACAACATTTCACAAGGACAAGCTGTTTTTTTTAGTCCTTGCCATTCCTTTCTGATTGTATTTTCTGGGTTCAACCTGAATGAAGAAATTGTCCCCAACCTTCTTTCCACATCTCCCACATCCCCATACAACCTCGACTGAAGAGACTCTCCGTAACTCGGTTGTAAAGTGCACACTGCACTTTATTTCTGGATGGATTGACCAGTGGACTTGTGATTCTCAAACTAGCTTTATGTGATCTTGGGGACTTAATAATGATGACAGACAACCAACTGCTAAAGCCACCACTGTCAGATGCATGACCTCTTCCATCATCCATTGCAACAGTCTACCTAGAACCCCACCTTCACCTGGCACCAGGGCATCCTCCACTAGGGCTAAGGTGGTATCAGTTGCATTCACCAGGATTGTGCCTGTCACAGACCTAGGCCAGGCAGCCATGTGAACTACTCACATGCATTCTATCTTCACTAAGCTCTTGAAGGCAGGAGATTCTTTGAAGCCTTTTTGCCTGAGGTTATGAAACACCAGGGGATGCACTGGTACCAGCAGCACAAGCTCCACCTGAACACGGTACAGGTTCCCCCTTTTGCTACATAGAATGGTGGAAGAATTTGATAAGAGGTTCCCAGAACCTTGTAATGAGCCTTTAATGAGCCTCAGAAACAAGATCCTAAAGCGTGACTATCCAAACCTTTCGCCTCTGGATCCCAATCCCAAGATCCCTGATCGGACCCTCTGGATCCCAATCCCAAGATCCCTGATCGCACCCTCTGGATCCCAATCCCAAGATCCCTGATCGCACCCTCTGGATCCCAATCCCAAGATCCCTGATCGCACCCTCTGGATCCCAATCTCAAGATCCCTGATCGCACTCTCTGGATCCCAATCCCAAGATCCCTGATCGCACCCTCTGGATCCCAATCCCAAGATCCCTGATCGCACCCTCTGGATCCCAATCCCAAGATCCCTGATCGGACCCTCTGGATCCCAATCCCAAGATCCCTGATCGGACCCTCCAGGCCTTTCCTTCCTATTTATTTTGCCTCCACTATCAAAGTCTCTGCCACCTAATAAGAGGGCTTTCCATGGGCTGGAGAACATGGAAGATGGGATCCGAAATCAGGAGCTGAACCCAATGAAGCAGACAGGGCGGAAGGAGAGAGGAACGCGAGGTGAAGGCTTTATGGAACGGCTCGCGTGGACTTCACGCCAGATGTAACGGGTTCCTTACTCCCTGTGAACACAGCTTCAATGATGTTTAAGATCATTGAAAATCCAAGTGAAAATAAGTGTTTTTGTTTCATGTTTTGGAGAATCCACAGTATACGTTTGCCAAGATTCCTGTTCGATATTTATCATCAGCCATTGTAGGAAGAATGGAAATTCAATGTAACTGGTGAAAATCTTCCCTAAGTGTCTTACTGGTCTATCCAAGCCCAACTCACTGATCCCTGTGACAGCTCAGAGTTGCTACAATAACCTGTTTGCATCGTTTTGTAACCCCAAGTTTGGAGGGAAGGTAGCAGGATGCTTTTGGGAACAAGGGTGCATCTGCAATGGCCACCTCTGTTAAGGTCTTATCAATTACTACCTGATGCATGGCTTGGATGTGACATGAAATGCTTACATCTTGGGATACTTGTTTTCTGATAAGATGAAAGAGGCAGTTGTGCTCCTGAAGCATGGCGTGTCTGCTTCTGGGTGTATGGTGCGTCTGCTTCCGGCCGTGTTATAAAACATCCGTCAATATTGCAAAGAAAGGCTTCCAACAGTTGGGAAGCTATGCAGTTTTGCAACTAAGAGGTTTCGTGAGGGCTAGCAATTTTCAGTTGAATTGTGAACATGGCTACTACATATCTGCCACAGGATGGTGATTTGTGTTTTCATCTAAAGATCCACAGAGTCCTACAAAGTGTAAGCAGTGATCGAGATGGCAGAAGCCGCGCACTCCAACCAGAAGTGAAAGTACGCGAGAAGTGGAAGTCCTATAGAGAATGAGTTTCAGGAAATGAGCTTGGACAAGCCTTATAAACTGTTCTTGCCAGGGTAGTCTTCTGTCCATTGGATGTTAGCCAGGGTTCCCAGTCCAAGATGAAGTAGAATCTTTTTCCTGTGATGTCAGTTCCTGTTTTAATCGTATATAATTTGGCATTTCCAAGTAATGGATGAGTCTGAACTCATTCATACCATATTTGTTGGTGCGTTCCTCATCTATGTGCTACTATTTTTATTCCTGATTTTTGCTTCTACTATTTTGTACTTCTGCTCGCAAGGTTTGCTAATTACTTCACTAATAATTCTCATCTTCAGTTAAGAGCTACGAGAGTTCAAAGGAGGTTTTTTTTACTTTTTGTGTTTTTCCCTCATAACAGGGACACTCAAAGGAGACACATTTCACTTACACTATTCTGTGTGGGCCGGCGTAGTGGCTAGCGGAAGGAGCCGCCTTTCCTCAGGTATTCAAGAAGAGGACTAAACAGACCCTATCAGCATCCTGGTATCAGGTCTTTGACCAGAGAGGAACATACTTTTACCACAGTTTGAAATACCAGACAACTGACCCCAGTGATGGTTTGTAAAAGCATCAAGCTTTTGTCCTTAGTTAGCAGAACATTTGGCCGAAAAACCGGTGCTGCGGCCACACTTCAAAACCCATTATATTCTGCATCCAGACCAAGTAGGGGGTCTGCTAAACTATCCAAGGGAGCTTCATGACTGCAGGCAGTACATTGAACACTGGATTCATGTCATCCCAGACCACTTACAAGGTGCATCCAGGACCTGCTGGCCACGCCCAGCAAGGCAAAGATGGCTGCCACGAGGAGGGTCTGAATAATAAACAAGTTCAAGAGTTGTTCTCAAGGTTTGTTAATCCCTGGGTGGTTCTGTTTGCTGCAAGGGAGAAACTAAAATTCTGCAACTTCACTGGCAGTTGGGGAAGCATTTTTAGTACTATGATCAAAGACATTTGTATATGCACTATCTTACATTTCTTCTAAGTTATTTAGTTGCAGCAAACCTGAGATTTAAAACTTGCAACATTATCTTGTTTGAACCAGTGCTGGGGAGGCAAATGTGGGACATGGGCCAAGAGGAAAAGTCCAGTTGAGCCATTCAAACTCTGGACTGATATCTTCTAAACATCTGGGGCCATATTATACATGCGGCCCATTTTCCTGGATTGCGCTGGGCGCACCTTTCAAAAGGTGCGCCCAGCGCAATCAAGGAAAATGTGCTACATTATGGTGAATGTGCTGTCCCCGGGGCAGCCGTGACCTCGCGCTGCCCTGGGGTCAGCGTATTAATGTGAAAAACAGAGCGGCTGCTTTAAAGCCGCTCCGTGTTCTCACAGTGCAGGCAGCAACCCGCCTGCACTTTAAAGGGGGATTAGAGATCTCCTAGCAGGCGGGTGCAGTCAGTGACTGCACCCACCTGCAAGGGAATGTCTGGGGGGTCCAGTGGACCCCCTTTCCTCCCTTTAGAGGGCTGCAATCAGGTGGCGCACTGACAGTGCGCCACTTTTTTAGGTGCCTTCTGAGAGCTTCTTTGCCTCTGCACCCGCGTCTGTAATACGGCGTGGGTGCAAAAGCAAAGGGGTTCCCTCATTTGCATGGGGAGGCACCTCCATGCAAATGAGGGAAGGCCCTCTGAAGATAACGCTTGTGCTTTATGTGCGCCAGAGCTATCGGTATTACACAAGGGGCCGCACAAGCGTCTGCGGCCCCTTCTATATTACCAAAGTGCCCTGGGGCGCGCAAAGCTGGCACAAGCACCAGTTGCGCCCCCAGGGCTCTTTCATAATACGGCCCCTGGTGTGGAGGGAGTGGAGGGACAGATTTTACATCATGGGCCAGCATCCCTGAGCTTCCTGACCTGGCACATGAATTCATGGTCCTGATGACTACATTTTCCTGCAGATTCCTCACATCATGAATAGCCCTTCAGGTGCCACTTTGGTGTAGAAACTCTTCCAGAGCAGGAGCTTTCCAGTGCTGCCCAGTGGTGCCATCTAGCTTCAGACACAACTCTGTCCATCATGCGCCGTATTATACATGCAGTGCATTTTCCTTATTTGCCCTGGGCGCAATGTAGGAAAATGCGGCGTATTATGATGAATGCACTGCCCCCAGGGCAGCCGTAAACTGGCCCTGTCCTGGGGGCAGCGCATTCCTTTGAATAACGGAGCTGCTTTGTAGCCGCTCCGTGTTTTCTCGGTGCAGGTGGAAACCCGCCTGTACTTTGAAGGGGCAATGGAGATCCCCCTTTCCCCACTCCAGAGGACTGCCATCAGGGGGCGCTCTGACAGTGCCCGGTCAGTGTGCCTCCTGAGAGCTTCTTTGCCTCGGCACACGCATCTGTAATTTGGCGCTGGCGTAGAAGCAAAGGGATTCCCTCATTTGCATGGGGCCACGCCCCCATGCAAATGAGGGAACGCTCTCTGGAGATAGCGCTGGTGCTCTATGTGCGCTATCGGTATTACAGAAGGGTCCGCACGAGCGTCTGCGGCCCCTTCTGTAATACCAAAGTACCCAGGGGGTGCGCAAAGTGGTTGCAAACGCTTGTTGCGCCCCCGGGGCACTTGTATAATGTGGCCACATATGTGTCACCATTAAAGTATATTAGGTGCCATCAAGCTCACTGATGTCCATTCTGTTTTTCTACAACTCATAGCCGCACTCTGTTTCACTGCTGAAATTCTTAAGCATTTCACAGCTAGAGGGGCAAATGCCTCCTCCACAAATCTCAGGATTTAAAGCCTTTGCAAGAAAATGATCTTGTCTGCCTCAAATAACATTTTGCATGTGGAATTTAGGCTCAGAACACAAAACCACAAACTGCAGCTTCTCTGCATGGATCTACCTGGACGCCTTCATGAAGCAGGAGGTCAAGCTATTTTTGGCCAAGGCCCACAGGGATATGCCAAAGCATTCCCCTTCAGGTAAGCCTCCTGACATGGAACAATCTTCTAAAAGATCTTCCAACAAAAAACACAAAAAATGCCATAAGAAGGAGGAATTCCTTTCTTCTTTTAGGAAATAGTCCCACTCCTGGGACTGCTGAGAGGTCTCTGTGCTGTTCCATAATGTCAAACACTTCCTCATTGTCAGAGAAAATCCTAATGTTAAAAAAGATGGACCTGTGGTTCTCAAAGCTATCGACCAACCCTGCCCAAGTTGAGGCCGCCCAGCTGGTGCAGCTGGAGTTGCTCAGGGTGGCTCCTGTGCCCTCTGGGCTGCTCCCCCAGGACAAGGCTGATCCTGTAGCCTCCCATTCACTCACAGCCTTCCTCCATGCCGACACAGACGCAACTCTCAGAGTCGACCACAGTGCAATCTGTGATCCTTCAAAGTCTGCCGAGATTATCCGAGTAGCAGAAGGTAAACTGAAGGCATACTTGATGTTTCGGAGGACTATAGCCACATTCCCCACTATAACACTGATGTTGGCTTGTATCTTGAGTTACATATTACAAATGACCTGAACACTTCACCATAAGGAAGCGCCTGGATACCCTCTTGGGTGATTAGTGCGCTAAACAAATCAACATAACATAACATAACGAGACATCCCTTACCCCTCTGGCCCTCCTTAAGAAGTCTCTTCATTCATCACTGTGGTACAAAAAGAAGTAAAGTCCTTAGAATGGACCCTGTCCTTGGTGGAGGCACAGTCTAACATTTTGTTGGAGATCTTGCAACCCTCTTCCACTGGTGCCACGTCTGCTTCCACAACTCTCGCCAGAAGCATGCCGGTGGCTGACTTCTGTTGAAAGGCCACATGGTCATCCTTGCTTACTTTTGCTAAACGTTGCTGCCTCGCAGCCCAAGCACGCAGTGGCGAATACTTTCCAAGGGTTGTGTTGCATGACTACTTTGGTTAATCAACTCTACTCAATCCCCTCTCGCAGGGAGTTTTTGCTGTAGGACTCATTATTAAGAGGACGATTCTTTGGGAAGATGCTTCAAACAGAAGAAACAGTTGCCTCTTTTGGGAGAACACATCATCTTCCTGCAGGTTCCTCACCACCCTCCCTTCTCCCTTGATGAGTTAGCGCCACGAATAATGAAACCCCAAGGTAGATAAACAAGTTATGTGTTGTAATTGTCATTGTTGTTTGGTGCTCTATTGGTTCCTCTCTGCAAGCATTGATGGGGCGTGGAAAAAGTACCAGAAACTGACGTCAGCGTGCCTGTTGGTGTCTAATATACTCTGATGCTGCCCCATCTGGCGGACAGTTGAAGCTGCATGGTACCACCTGATGGTGCTTGAGCGACCCTTGACCTCTGGGTAGGTCGCCCCCCCATCCGCACAGCGCCACCTGTGCGTCCAGCTCCCTGCTGCTGCTGATCTGAGGCCCTCCTCCACCCGCAGGCTACCACCTGCGCCTCATCCCTGGTGGCCAGTGGTAGGCCGTAGGTAGGTTCTTGCCTTGTGAGCGTCACTGTTACTGTCTCTCCCCTCTATATTTGTGCCCCCACTGTTTTTCCACTGTTTTTGCCCTTTTGTTCTGTGCCCCCACTGCTGTGACTGTTTTTTCGTTCTGTGCCCCCACTGTTTTTCCACTGTTTTTGCCCTTCCGTTCTGTGCCCCCACTGCTGTGACTGTTTTTCGTTCTGTGCCCCCACTGTTTTTCCACTGTTTTTGCTCTTCCGTTCTGTGCCCCCACTGCTGTGCACTGTTTTTCGTTCTGTGCCCCCTGTGCCCTTTTGATTTCTGTATCCCCTCGCCCTCCTGTTTCCCGCCGCTGTGTCCCCTGGGGCCCCGCCCCTCGCTGACCACTCGCTGCCCCTGCCTCCCGCCTCCCAGCTGCTCCTCCCTCCCACCTCCCCATATATGGCGGCCGCTGTGCGGCCGCGCCGCTGGTGCGCCGAAGGCGCGCCTAAGGCAAGCCCGTCTGCGCCCGTCCGCGCCTGGACCGCGCCCAGCGCCAGAACCCCTGGCCCCCGCATCCGCCACGAAGACCACCTCCGATACGACGCCAGCACCCTCATCGCTCTCAACCCAGGACGGACCTCCACCTGCTTCAAGGCCGCCCCGAAACACACCCATGGTCCCTTCACCTGCCGGAACTGCAGCTTCACCTGCCTCGGAGAGCCCGAGACTCCCGCCAAGAAGGACCTCAACCATCTCCGGTGCATCCTACTAAACACCCGCTCCGCACGCAAACACGCCGTCGAGCTATGGGACCTACTCGACACCTCATCACCGGACGTCGCCTTCCTGACAGAGACCTGGATGAACGAATCCTCCGCACCCGACATCGCCATAGCCATCCCCGACGGCTACAAGATCACCCGCAGAGACCGCACCAACGGAATCGGAGGAGGAATCGCCATCGTCCACAAAGACACCATCAAGGTCTCGAACAGCACCGACGACACTCTCAGCACCGCCGAACACATGCACTTCCAGATCCACACGAATCCCAACACCACCGTAAGAGGCACCCTCATCTACAGACCCCCCGGACCCCGACCCCAGTTCAGCGACTCCATCGCCGACTTCATCAGCACGCACGCCCTGACCTCCACCGACTACATCCTCCTCGGAGACCTGAACTTTCACCTGGAGAACAACAACAACAGCAACTCCTCCACCCTGATCGACAACCTCGCCAACCTCGGACTGAAACAGCTCGTCACGACGCCGACCCACATCGCCGGACACACGCTCAACGCTATCTTCTCCTCAAGCTCCCACGTCTCCTTCAGCCACACCTCCGAACTTACCTGGACCGACCACCACTGCATCCACTTCACCTTCCGGAAACCCGCCGCACACCACCGCACCCTACAGATCCCCGCAGATGCTGGAGCAAAGTCACCGAAGACCAACTCCAGACAAACCTCGCACTCAGCCCACCCACCGACCCCTCCAACCCCGACGCCACCGCCCGCAATCTCAGACGATGGATGGACGACTGCGCCAACACCTTAGCCCCGCTGAAAAAACCAACCTACAAAGACACCAGCAAGAGAGCCAGCTGGTTCACCCCAGAACTCCTAGCATCCAAGCGCAGCTGCCGGAAACTGGAGAACAAATGGCACAGCGAGAAGACGCCGGACAGCCGCCCAGCCCACAAAGACGCCATCCGCAACCACCATCACCTCATCAGGTCCGCCAAGAGGACCTCCTTCAAAGACCGCCTCGACAACAACGCACACAACAGCAAGGAGCTCTTCAGCATCGTGAAGGAACTCTCCAACCCCAGCTCCAACTCCAACGACATCCTGCCGTCGCAAACCCTGTGTGATTCCCTCGCCACCTACTTCCACCGCAAGATCGCCGACATCCACGACAGCTTTGACTCCCGGACGACCCCAACAGGCCCCGGCACATCAGACCCGCCACACCCCATCGACCACGACCCCCTGACAGCCTGGGTCAATGTGAACACCGAGGACACAATCAAGACCATGGGCACAATCCACTCCGGCTCCCCATCAGACCCTTTTACACACCACATCTTCAACAAAGCCGGCAGCTCCATCGCACCACACTTGTGCAATGTCATCAACCTCTCCTTCGAGACCGCGACCTTCCCAGAGAGCTGGAAACACGCCGAGATCAACGCCCTACTCAAAAAACCCAAGGCGGACCCGAGCGACCTCAAGAACTTCCGGCCCATCTCCCTGCTTCCATTCCCAGCTAAGGTCATCGAGAAGATCGTCAACAGACAGCTCACCCGCTACCTCGAAGATAACAGCATCCTGGACCCCTCCCAGTTAGGATTCCGCAGCAACCACAGCACCGAGACCGCCCTCATCGCCGCCACAGACGACATCAGGATCCTGCTGGACAACGGCGAGACGGCGGCCCTCATCCTCCTGGACCTCTCCGCCGCCTTCGACACTGTTTGCCACCGCACACTACACACACGCCTCCACGACGCAGGGATCCGAGACAAGGCCCTGGATTGGACCACCTCCTTCCTTTCCGGCAGAACCCAGAGCGTCCGCCTCCCCCCATTCCGATCCGAAGCCTCAGAGATCATCTGCGGCGTACCCCAGGGATCTTCCCTCAGCCCGACACTGTTCAACATCTACATGGCTCCACTCGCACGCATCGCCCGACAGCATGACCTCAACATAATCTCCTACGCCAACGACATTCAACTGATCCTCTCCCTCACCCCCAAATCCAACCTCCACGAAGGAATGAAAGCCGTCGCCGACTGGATGAAGTGCAGCCGACTTAAGCTGAACACAGACAAGACGGAGATCTTCATCCTCGGCTCCAACCCATCAGCCTGGGACGACTCCTGGTGGCCCTCGTCACTAGGGGCACCCCCGACACCAACCGACCACGCACGCAACCTGGGAGTCATCCTCGACTCAACGCTCACCATGACCAAGCAAGTCAACGCAGTCTCCTCCTCCTGCTTCAACACCCTCTGCATGCTCCGCAAGATCTACAGGTGGATCCCGACAGACACGAGAAGAACAGTCACCCAGGCCCTCGTCAGCAGCAGACTCGACTACGGAAACGCCCTCTACGCAGGAGCCCCGACCAAGCTCATCAAACGACTGCAAAGAATCCAAAACGCCTCTGCACGCCTGATCCTCGACATTCCACGCCACAGCCACATCACCCCCCACCTGCAAAACCTGCACTGGCTCCCCGTCGACAAGAGAATCTCCTTCAAACTCCTGATCCACGCACACAAGGCACTCCACAAAACCGGCCCAGCCTACCTCAACAATTGACTCTCCTTCTACGTTCCCAACCGTCAACTCCGCTCCGCCGACCTCTCCCTGGCCACCGTCCCGCGCATCCGGAGAACCACCACCGGAGGAAGATCCTTCTCTCACCGCGCCGCCAAGATCTGGAACACCCTTCCCCTCAACCTACGACAGACCCAAGACCTGCTGACCTTCAGGAGACGACTCAAGACCTGGCTATTCGACCAGTAGCGGCAACACCCCCCCTCCTCTCCCTCAGCGCCTTGAGACCCTCGCGGGTAAGTAGTGCGCTTTACAAATCTTGTGATTGATTGATTGATTGAGTGCTATTATTCACCAAAAGTTTCCAGATTGGTCTGGCGCCTGGATGAATATTCATAAGGTAGGAACATGCAGTAAGATGTGGACAGACATGAAGTTACTGAAGGTAAGTACATTTTTGAATTGAGACATTGAAACTTCTCTGAAGACTGCAAGAACGTTTAATCAATACTACAGAAATTTACTTCTAAGTCAAAATCCAAGAAATGACAAATGTTTTGAGTGTGGTGCATGTCCAAATGCCATCACCTGTGTCACCATTGCACATAAAATATCCTACTTTTTTCAAGAGCAAAACCAGGCCTTAAAACAATTCCCTAACAACGCACCTACTCTAGATTCTCTCTGGTTCCACACTGACCACACTAAAAGCCTCCTGCCCAGGCCCACATCTTCATCAGGACCAGCTATTTTATACACAAGGACACCAGAAACACCACTGCTGCATAACTCACTGAAAAACACAGACACTGAGACAGCCCATGCCACCCAAGAAACTAAGACTTCACCTGACTGGAAAGAAAAAACTGGAATAAATAGAAAATCAGATGACAGACCTTCTACATCTATACTTCTAGGTTCTGGAACAGCATCCTGTCAATATTAAAATTGCACACATCTCCTGCAAATACGTAAATATGTGCAAACCCACCTCTGCAAAGAATGCTACATCTCCGAATGTTTGAAAATCTTCCCTAGAACATCCTGCTGCACAATAAAACATCATGAATCATATCCCTACCCTACCACCCATGTTCATTGCTCTCCTTTTCTCCAGCTACTTTTTGTGCCGTGCCTGGCCAAAGAGATGTGACACCTCTTTAAACTCATGCACAAAAAGAACTTGATATGTCTAATGGGAAATTTCCTTTTTATGAGTCATAACATTTGGTAGGTAGTTCATAAGCTCCAAGCAGTTCCTACAGGATTTTACATCATACAACCAATCATCACTGTGCCATCTTACTTCTAGAATAGCACATTAAAGACAGGGGAATTGCTGGACACCTTATGTTATGTGTGTTTGTATAGTGAGCAACTCACCCGGGAGGGTATCCTGGAGCTGATAAAGAACTGTATGAGCAAAGCCAGTCTTGGAGTTAGTTGAAGTTTCTTACAGGATTCAAGAATCGAGGAGGTGGCCTTCATATGTGGGCATAGGTTGATCAAGGCTTTAGGGGCGAGGCGGGAGAAGGCATGACCTCTGGATCTGGTTCTGCATATGTGATGGTGAGTGCAAGTAGGAGTCCGGCTGAGTGGAGGTATCTGGTAGGTTTGTGAAAGTTTATGTGGTTGCTGAAGTACGTGGGGCCAATGTTGTGTAAGGGTTTGCATGTGTGTGTGTGTGAGGAGCTTGGACAGTGCTCATCGGTGGATTGGGCACCAGTTGACCTCTTTGAGGTGTTGAGGGGGGAGTCTGGCCATTCATTCTTATATGGTCTGGAGTCTTCGGGTCAGTTGAGTGTTGATTCCAGCATAGAGCAAGTTGCCATAGTCCAGTTTGCTGGTGATGAGATCTTGGGTGATGGTTCTGCTTGTGTTGACAAGGAGCCATTTGAAGATCTTCTTGAGCATCTTGAGTGTCTGGAAGCAGGAGACAGAGACAGAGTTCATTTGTCTCATCATGGTGAGCTGGTTATTGATTACTGTTCTGAGGTTCTTTGCCTGGGTTGCCTGGTGAAGTGTGGGTCTGAATTCAGCAGTCCACCAGATGGAGTCCCAGAGCGAGGTGTCTTTACCAAAGATTACTACTTCCGTCTTGTCTGTATTGTGCTTGAGGCAGTTGTTTTTCATCCATCTGGCGACTTCCGTCATGCTGGTGGAGAAACTGATCTGGGTGTTTGGCATCTTGTAGGATTGGGAGAGTATGAGCTGTGTGTCATCTGCGTAGGATATGATGCTGAATCCTTGGGTGCGGATGATGCTGGCAAAGTGAGGTCATGTAGGTGTTGAACAGAGTGGGGCTGAGTGAGGATCCTTTTGGAACTCCGCAGATGAGGTTGTCCGCATCTGAGTTGAAGGTGGCCAAGCATGACTGGGTTCGGCCTGTCAGAAAGGAGCAAATCCAGCAAAGTGCGGTTCCTTGGATAACGGCTTTGTGCAGTCATCGGATAAGGTGGGGTGGAAGACTGTGTTAAAGGCTGCGGAAAAGTTCAGCTCCTCCCCTTCGCAGCCAAGGTTGCAGAGAAAACAGTCAACAGGAAACTGACACGATTCATTGAAGAGAACGCCATCCTCGACCTGTCCCAATCCGGATTCCGAAGCAACCACAGCACAGAGACCGCCCTACTCGCCGCCACAGATGACATCCGCACCCTCCTGGACCAAGGCCACTCCGCAGACCTATCAGCGGCCTTCGACACCGTCTCCCATCGCACACTAGTCATCAGACTACACGACGCAGGCATACAAGGAACAGCCCTGGACTGATCCGATCATTCCTCACTGGAAGAAGCCAAAGGATCAGACTCCCACCCTTCCTCTCCGACCCCACTAAAATCACCTGCGGAGTCCCACAGGGTTCATCACTGAGCCCCACCCTCTTCAACATTTACATGGCCCCCTTGCAGCCATCGTCCGACAACACGGCCTCAACATCGTATCCTACGCCGACGACACCCAGCTCATCCTCTCCCTCACCAAAGACCCCACCACTGCCAAACTCAACTTCCAGAAAGGAATGCAAGACGTCGCAGTCTGGATGACCAACAGCTGCCTGAAGCTCAACGCCGAGAAGACAGAAGTCCTCGTTCTCGGTACCACCCCTTCTGCATGGGACAGCACCTGGTGGCCGACCGCCCTCGGAAGCCCACCTACCCCCTCAGACCACGCCAAGAACCTCGGCATCGTACTCGACTCATCACTCTCCATGAACCGACAGGTCAACGCCGTCACCTCCAGCTGCTTCAACACCCTCCGCATCCTCCGCAAGACCTTCAAGTGGATCCCCCCTGAGTCAAGGAAGACAGTCACCCACGCACTCATCACCAGCAGACTGGACTATGGAAACGCACTCTACGCCGGCATCAACATGTTCCTACTCCGCAAACTCCAGACAGTACAGAACACCGCCGCCAGACTCGTCCTCGGCATCCCCCGACACGAACACATCAGCCAACACCTACGAAGTCTCCACTGGCTCCCCGTGGAGAAAAGAGTCACTTTCAAAATCCTCACTCACGCCTACAAATGCCTACACAACAACGGACCCAAATACCTCAACGACAGAATCAACTTCCACGTACCCAAAAGAAACCTCCGATCTTCCAACCTCGCACTGGCCGAAACCCTGCGCATCCACAGAGCCAGAGCAGGCGGAAGATCCTTCTCTCACATTGCAGCCAAGACCTGGAACGAGCTACCGGCAGACATCAGACGCGCCGCATCCCTGAACACCTTCAGGAAGACCCTCAAGACCTGGCTCTTCGGCTAAACAGATCTGCGGACCCCCCCCCCAGCGCCTTGAGACCCTCACGGGTGAGTAGCGCGCTTACAATTCCCTGATTGATTGATTGATTAGTATAAGGGCCGTGGTGCCACTCCTCTCCATGATCCAGGATGCCATTCGTGGCAGTGATGAGGGTGGTCTCTGTACTGTGGTTAGGCGTGAATCCGGATTGAGAGGTGTCGAAGAGGTGGTTGTCATTGAGGTGGGTGGCTAGGCATTTGTTGGATGCGAGGAGAGCATAAAGGAATGTTCAGGGCAGGAAAAAGAACTTTCGTAATTCATATCAGTTGTTAATACCCTTACTAACATAAAAAACTCCTTTCGAAGCAGGGTATCTCCAGACAGTTAATAGTGGTTATTGCAGTGTGCAGTATTGTGGCTACTTGAAGGGTATAAGGACAGGGTAAATGAAGTACCACCAGAGAATTCACAGCACCTAGAGCTCTCCAGGCAGGAGTGCTTGTGCTGGATAGCTATATAGTGGCACATGCTGCCCAATGTAATTACCAGTGGCTTAGATTAATTCGAGCATCCTAACCATCACTTTGTTGAATTCCTCAGTGCGATGCCCTAAGTATGATGGTTATGCCCTATGTTGGTCCCATGCTCTCTTGTCACTGGAACCAAGTTGCACCCTACTGATGAGGTCCAAAAAGCCCCAAACCGGTGTGAGGTTGCTTGTGTTCCTGTCAGAGGGGATCTGACCGGGCAGTGTGGGATGAACTGTTCATATTGGAACAGGTCCAATGTGCACGAGGTGGCATGGTGGGCAAAAACGCTGACAGGCTGGAATGTGCCCATTAGCAATTGCTAGTGGATGAGATCAATTTAAGGATTTCCCATCCCTTTTTTCCACATAACAGACATGACATACTGTCAGCGAGCATTACTGCTTCAATATCCAGTTAAGAATAGAACTATGGATGGGATTGTTAGACATGACATGCTTGGCGTGGTATTCCCCCATACCTTTTGCCTTCACTTCTCATGTGTTTTCTGAATTAATTTTTGTTGGCTTTAGGACTCTTTGCACTTTACCACTGCTAAGCAGTGCTAAAGTTCCTGCAAACATGGTAATATTAGACTACACCTAATATGCACATTTAATTTACTTGTAAGTCCCTAGTAAACGATACTACATGTCCCCAGGGCCTGTTCATTAAATGCTACTATTAGGCCTCTGGCACTTAATGTGCTACCCACTAAAGCAGCACTTTAAAACATGTGTCAGGCCTGCCATTGCAGGCTGTACTGCATTTGTAAACTGCCATTTTGACCTGGCGAAATCAGCCTTTATCCAGGCCTAAACCTTCCTTTTTAATACGTATTCTTATTACTTAAACTTGCTATCATGCACAACTCACTCCAGAGGAGCATCTTGGCGCTGGGCACAGCAGGTTGGCATGAGTAGTCACCAGAAATTTAGAGAGATACATTAAATAGCCATGTTTTTAATAACTTTTGGGGGCAGATTTACAAGAAACTGACGCATCTGTAGAGATGCATCAGTTTCCCTGCACCAGCCTGCGATACCCTTGCGCCACCATGGATGCGCTGTATTTACAATATGGCGCACCATGGCGCAAGGATTAACAGATGTCAGAAATTCTGACGCATCTGTTGGCCCAAAAGTCACACATTGCTGGAGTCGAGTCGCAAGCATGACGCAACTCCAGCAATGCATGTTGAGACCTATACTTATTGTACTGCGTCACTCCTTACACCTGCTTCAAGCAGTTTTGATGCAGTGACATCCTAGAAGTGGCGCAGTATGGGGGGGGCATGGAAAAGTCTTCCTTAAGAGCTGCCTAGTGGCATAGCAGGTACCACAAATAGAGTCAACTTGGCATTTCATAGCTAAAGATTGATTGATTTTGACCCCCAGATTTTTTACTACATGTTTGAGGGCGGCACTGGGCCAAGCTCAGGTGGCCACCAGCCAGCTGACCAAATTTCCAGGGCCTTGCCGAAAACTAGAATCTCCGTTTTATCTCCGTTCAACTGAAGACAATTGTAGGTCATCCATGTTGCAATTTCATGCATATAGTGGGAGAACTGTGACTGAATTTTCCTGGAGTCACGTCCAAAGGAGATAAGCAATTGCGTGTCATCCTCATAGGATAGGATCTCAAATCCATAGGTTCTCACAATCTGTGCTAGAGGCACAATGTAAATGTTAAAAAGAGTCGGGCTCAGGCACGAACCCTGTGGAACTCCTTTGTTGATTCTTAAGGTTTTGGACCTAAAGGAGTCAAGACAGATGTTTTGGGTTCGGTTGTCTAAACTAAAAAGTCCCTGAGCCAGAGCAAGGCACTGCCACATATGCCAGCCTCATGCAGTCTATGGATAAGAATGGAATGAAAGACCATATCAAAAGCTGCAGACAGGCCCAGTAGGATCAGCGTGATCGCGGTCCCAGCATCTAGAGAAGTCTTATGTTATCAGAGACTGCGACCAGGGCTGTCTCTACTATGGGTTGCTCTGAAACCTGACTGTGAGTTATCTAAGATTTTATGCTCTTCCAGAAATGCCGACAATTGGGAGTTGACATGCCTTTTAACATTTTGGCAAGTGATTGTAGCAAGGAAATAGGGCGATAGTTAGAAAGAACCTCTGGGCTAGCTGAAGGTTTCTTAAGGATGGGCCTAACTTGTGCACATTTTCAACTTGCTGGAAGCTTGGCTGATGTTAACAAAAGATTGAAAAGCTCCCTTACAATTGGGGCAATCACCAGATTCAAACTAGCCATTATCCTAGGGGGACACGTATCAAGAGGAGATCCCGATTTGGCTAATGATAACATCCTTTGCACGTGCTCCAGGGAGCATAAGTCAAAATTAGTTAGTGTACTGGTGACATTAAGGGGCTTGATTAACATATTCTTTCATGCACCCTTCTGGGGCCATTAACAAATTCTTATAAATGAGGTTGATTTTATCCTCAAAGAATTCTGCCAAAGGGGTCACACAATTGTTGAGAGGCTAGGTTAGACTGGGTGCAAGCTCTGGGTTTTAAAAAGCTATTCAAAGTTCTATAGAGTTCGTTGGTTGAACTGCTTGCATTATCAATAGTAGCCAAGAGGTAATCTCTATGAGGCGACCTAAACGGCTTATGGTAGAGTTTTAATATCAACTTATAGGCTTCATCAGCTGGAGATTTGGTGGTACGCCATCAACGCTATATGCATTTACACTTGGATTTAAAACCGTGTAGATGGTTAGCATACCAAGGGGTGTGCCGCTTTGCTGCTATGGTGGAGACATTTACGGTCAAAGCCCCTAGCCATGGAATCATAATATAATTCAGTAGCCTCTTCAATGTCCTTACATGATGTAAAAGAAATGGGTTTATAGAGTTCAGCTACAGAATCAGGTGCAACTGTTCTCCATGAACGGAGGAATTTGGAGGGTCTTGGTCCAGTCATGGCTAAAGTAGGTTGGCAAGAAATTTGAAATTGTATTAAGTAATGGTCAGACCATTTAATCGGCAGAGGGGGAGTACAAGTTACATCCGCTGAAGTAGTAAAGATGAGGTCAAGGGTGTGCCCTGCCTCATATGTGGGTCCGACACAATTTACATGAAACCAAGCGATTCTAAATCTACCAGAAGTTGCATTACACCCCCATCCTCCCGATTTTCCCCATGAAAATTGAAGTCACCCAATAGCAAAAAGTTATTTGTGGCTAAAACATGTGGTGCAAGAAAATCAATTAAGGACTGACAGAAGTCCTCCTTTGTCCTTGGCGGGCGGTAAAGTAATGCTCCCTTCCAGGAGTCTGTGGCCGAAATTGTGATTTTAAACACACAGAGCTCCACCCACTCTGACATTAAGGTATCAATCAGCTCCCCCTGAAGGGAATCATGAAAGACTATGGCTACTCCACCACCAGCTCTGCCTTCCCTGTCAAGCTTAGGTATAGAGTAATAATAATAACTTATAGGTCAGGTCGCCCCTAAGGTAGGCCCTAACAGCTCAAAAGGCAGGGTGCTTGGTATTTCAAAAGTAGGACATGTGGGTTTAGGTTTTACATGTCCTGGTAGCGACAAACTCCTAAAGCTGGTTTTCACCACTGAAAGGCCTGTCCCTCCCATAGGCTAACACTGTAGATCATTCCATGCAATCACCTAAACTGCTGCTTGTTTGCACCTTCTGTTATAGCCAGTCAGATGGACAGATTAGAACCCCACCACAGGAGACCCTCTTATGAGTTTAAAACACACGTGTTTCAATGTATTCACGTAAAGCGTCCCTGGTTAAAAGAAAAGAGCACAGGAAAATCTATGACAGATTCCAAAGCTAGAGCTCTGCAGTCGCAGGTGAGTCCACGCTTCTTCTCCGGCACTGGATCCTACGTAAATTTACAGGCTTTTGAAATGAAATAAGAAGCCATATATAGAAATCTGAGACGCCAATTGTGATCTGTCCTTGTAAGAAATTGGGTTGTTAGTTGTGAGGGGTGGAAACCCCACTCAGGCAACAACCGCAATCCTTGTCAGGGTGAACACCAAAAGTCACTAAATAACCACAGGTAGTTTGCCACAAAGTCGGCACACTTAACTCAGAGGCAATGTGTAAAGTATGTATGCAACACACAAACACTAATAAAGTGAAAACACAACATTAAAAAATCCCAAACCAATTTATAAAGTAAATGTTTATTGATAAAATAATTCAAGAACAACAAAAATCCAATCAGTAGAACCAGAGATATGCAATTTTAAAGTTTTAGGTATAAATAGTGCCTAGAAGTACAAAGCGCCACTTGTGGTCATCTGGTCATGCTTGAACGGTGGAAAATCACAAGTTCAGGTGGACCGGGCTGGAGTGCGGGTCAGATACAGGGGCCAGGTTAGTCCGGCTGAAAGAGTTACCTTTCTGGCATTGAATGACTGTATTCCGTTCTGTGATTAAGAGATATACCACTCCAGGAGGGCTGTAACTACAGAGTACTAACTTTTTCATCCTTATGACTCATCCTATTTAAATTAATTCTTTATTTGTAAATTCGATCTGTGCCAATTCTATATAGTTGTTAGGTCTGCCAATGCTGCCTATTGGGGGATTCTTTGTGCTGTTAGAATGACCTGAAATCTAGAAGTACACATTATCTTTAAAGGGTAACTGTTTAGGGTAGGATGGTCGATGTCACACATATAAACTGCCTCTTGTAATGTCTACTTAACCTGTCCCTCCCTCCCACCTTCCTGACAAAAGTAGAAAGCTTGGTGCCCTTTCCTGCACATTCATTCACATACATTGAGTGTAAGTTGGGTAACCAGATAAAAGGGAAGCGCATGGCTAGAAGCTTGCGGATACTAGAAAGTTACTAGAACTTCGTACGCAATCTAATTTACATTGTTGTTTCTTGGCCCCTCATTTGACAAGGCCCTGTGGATTCTGTGCTTTACAATGCATAGATACACAATGTACAGTACCCATATATGCTGATGTACTGTACGTCCAGGTGAGGCTTTAAGTGGGCCGGGTCTCATTGAAAACGGATATTGATACGGGTCCCTACTGGGCCCTATATTCATATCTTTAACTTTAATGACAAAATACTGATCGATTTCTGATCAATTAGTGTAAAAAACGTTAAGGTTATACATATCAGTTATTTAGCTCCTGTTTACAGTTCTCAAGTTTTAGTTAGTCTTGCATTCTCTGAGAGAGTTAACTATTTCCAGGATGCTGGGTTTCTGTTTTTTTTCTCTTCGTGCCGCACACTACTCCTATATGGGGCCTACTTTGAAGTGCCTCATCTACAAGTGATTATAACGGCCCCGGCCACAATTCAGAGCTCTGGAGTTGAAGCTGAAGGCAGTGCAAGTTTCTCACAGTGTCTGTCAGTGGGTCAGAAAGGTGTTCAGAATGCATGGTCATCCAATCTTTGGCCTCTCTGCAGAGCGCACAGAACAATGGTCACATATTCCAGTTGCAGATGTGAACATTTTGACAATGCAACGTAAATGCAGTGCTTAGAGGTGGGTGGGTTTGTTATGTGTTTGGGGCGGGTGAAGTGAAGGAGATGTGAGGAAGTGCATTCAGGAGAGGGTGAAAAGAGGGTGCTGAATAGGAAAGACAGGATGTTTAAGCTATGCAGATGGACATGATCTGGAAAGAAAAGGGGTATACAGGTCTAACATCGAGTGAACATAACAGAGGTGTTTAATTCAGCCTCACAATTTCAGTACTGAAACATTTTCAATATTCAATATTTACATAATTGTCGTTGCTTGTTTATCTTAAACAGCTAACAACCACTGACAAAGCTAGCTGCCCTGGCTAGTTTTAGGTGCATGTCCGTTGTGGTGTTTGGTATCTGGATGCCATAACAAAAAGCTCAGACAGGAACCAAAATACCGGTCAGGTGGTGCATTATGGGAATCATAGAATTGTAGTTGATGTGTTTAAGCCACACCCTGGAGTGCATAGTTCATGTCCTTTTCAGAACCCCTTCCCCCACTTTTTTCATCCCACTGAAAGCTCTGTGTACAGGGTGTCACACACACTTTATGCCCTTTTGTATGAAGCCGAATGCAGGCATGTGCTGGGGACTGCAGACCGTTCTGAACATGACGGCAAGAATCACTCGCAACCTCCCAGGCTGCACTCATATCACACCTGACGTAGCTCCACTGGCTCCCCATACACAAACCAACACAATTAAAACTCCACTCACACTACAGCATACCTCAACAATCGCATCTGCTTTCACAAAACTTCCAGACACCTCAGCTCATCCGGACTCCTGCTTTCACACATCCCACGCATACAGAAAATCTGATCTGATGGTCGAGCCTTCTCCTACATCGCTCCTAAAGTGTGCTGTGACCTGCCGGTACACCTAAGAGCCTCCTCCTCACTTCTTGAATTCCGCAAGAAGCTGAAGACCCGGTTGTTTTGATTCGTTCCACTAGGCCCTAGGTGTGCCTAGGCTCACACCTGGTCAACGCCAGAATACCCTCCCGGGTGATACTACAAATCTGCATTGCATAACCTAACATGCGCTCATTACAACATTTTCCCGCTCTCACTCTGACTTACATCAAGAAACGCCTTTGTGAATCTGCCCCTTTTAGGTCATGATGCGTGGGCGGGCGAGGGACTTTGAGGCTTACAGACATGATTCATGACAGATCTGTCCCTGATGGACACATCTGAGGCCACTGAAAGGGTCCTTCAACTGGACGCTAACACCTCGCCTGAGCCTTAATATGTGGAAGCAGATTTCAAAGAGCGACACGACGCGATGCATCCAGGAAGAGGCAGAAACCTGGCAAACCAAACCCGTTCCCCTATCGTGTACACCTTTCCACGGGGCTCAGAAAAGCAGCATCATTTTTAATTCATATGGACTTGAAAAAGACCGAATTGATCAAATTGCAGTGAAAGCCCCCAGAGGAACGAGCTTTTGGAAAGAATCATCTTTAGAAATGTAAAAAAAATACTCCTTGGTCTTAGCTCAAAGTAAGATGTGACAATCATATTATTAAACATGTTATCTTGCAAAAAGGCGCGCAGGGCCACCTCCGACAGGGTCAGAAACAGACGCCTCCTGTAACATGCGACATTGGTCTGGGTTTGAGTGCGCTCTGGTGTAAGCCCTTTTCTAGTGGTGGGCGGAATTTGCGTAGTCGCGTTACGCAAATCTCTGCGAAATTGTAAAAAATCTCCGCGAGCACGCAGAAACTCCGCGAAGACGCGGAGTTGCTTGTCCCGCCCGTTCGCGATGTGTTTTTGCGTGCTCGCGGGGAAATATATCGCTAACTTGCCCATGCGGTCGCTAATGGGCGCGGCCATCTTGTTTTTCACTTGTCCCGCCCGCTCGCGATGTTTATTTCCTGTTCCGGGTCACGTATTGCATGCTCCCGCCCGCTCGTGATGCTTATTTCCTGTTCCGGGTCGCGTATTGCATGCTCCCGCCCGTTCGCGATAAGTATTTCCTGTTCAGGAACGCGTATTACGTGTTCGCGATGCTTTTTGCGTGCTCGGGGGGGAAATATCGCGCAAACTTGCCCATGCGGTCGCAATGGGCGCGGCCATCTTGTTTTTCACTCTATTGCTATGGTTCTGGGCCTGCTTTTCAATCCTCCCTCTATCTTTTCAATCCTTTGTTTCTGGAAACTTTTTTGGATCTTTTTTATTTATTATCTATCTCTCTATTTTCCTGATTCTATATTTTGAGTTTTTTTCTACTTTTTGTGTGTTTTTCACTACTTTTTCACTCTTTTTCTATTACCTGCTCTTTTCATTTCTTTTACTTACTTTTTTAATTCTTACCTTTTCTTTTCCGCCCCCCCGCCTACCCAGAACCATGGCAAAGGGCCACAGGGCTCGTAGCCGTAGCCAGAGCCGCGACCGCCTTCCGCAAGGAAGGCGGCGCCAAAAAGGGGTGCAGGCACGGGCCTTATTTGGTGAGGCGGAGGTGGCCACACTGGTTTTTTTTGTGCAGCGCCACCTCCCCTTAACCCTGGCAGCAGGCGACAGGCCTGGGTCCGGGTACGGGCTCCGGGAGCGTCGGCAGCGGTGGGGCAAGGTGCGTTGGGCAGTGTTTCGCTGCTCTGGTGTCCGGCGCACCAATAACCAGCTGACGCACCGGTGGTCCAATATTCTGGACTGGGAGCAGGACCTGCTGGACCTGCTAGGAGTGGAGGTCCCGGGGCTTGGTGAGTAGCTATTTAATATTACTACTTTGTGTTCTTCTGCTCTGTGTTATATATTGCGAATATATTTTTTTACCGACCAGCAAGAATGCTGCTGCTTACATTGCAGGTAAATTACGTTTAAAAATCTTCTGTGATTGTTATGACACAGGTGCTCGGCGCTACTAATCTTACTTGTTTGCAACTTTGCGCTCGCTTGGCCTGATTATGTAAGAGTTTACTTTAGAGAACTTAAGTTAGGTAATGCTAGAGAGACTCTAGTCCTTCCTTTGTCCTCCTGCCACTAAGAAGAGATAGTGGTGGATTGATAGGTTTAGTTACTTATTAGTATTAGTTGGTAATTTTTAAGTGGTCTGCGTGACGCATCCTCTGTCACGTCACGTGCTGCTGAGTGCTGCTTACCCCAGTCCTTAGTAGAACCTTTTGTAGTTTGTTTAGTGAGTGTTAATAGGCTTATCATCACTAGCAGAACATCAGCCGCAACCAACCAACAATTTGGTGTATGCAAAAATGTATGCATGTGTCCTCCATCTATGCATTTTTGAGGACTAAAATAAATGGGAATGCAGACTTAGTGAACAATTGGCCCGTCTGGAATAGGTGGGCTAGGTCAGGTGGTACTTAGGCTTACTAGACGGTCCGTGAATCTCGCAATACTACTAGTCGATCAGATTAGATAGGTCAATTTTATTGCAATTGTTGTTCACAAAAATGTTTTTGGAGCGTATTTTAAAATATTTTATTTGTTTCACACCAAACATTAATTTTTGTTTCTTTCTTTATTAAATCTTACATGATCAGCACCCAGGGGCAAGAAGACGGGGTCTGAGTCAGCGGAACCAGAACAACATGCCTCCCAGGTCAAGGACCACTCCTCTACCGAGGGCTCTGCTGCTGGCCCCAGTAAGTCCTCCACTGGTTAATATTAATAATTATATTTCCCTAACTTTTCCTGCACCTTATTTTTTCCGAACTATTATTTCGGTTTCCTAATTCTATTTTTTACAAATTCTTCTTTGATCTAGACTATCTGTTTCTAAATTCTTGTTATCCCTGCCTCTAACTGCCTCTGCTATGACTCTCTGTACTACTACTATTAGTCTGTCTGTAGCTAAGCTTGCCCAGTTGGCCACTCTTTATTTAAACGGTTTTAAATAAAACTCAGATTCACCAATAGCTCTAGCCATTGAGTTGAGTCCTTTGGGTTGTCCTCTTCTACTACTTCTAGTCTTCTTAATCTTGAGGCTTTTCGACAATTCCCACCAAGAAAATGCCCAACCAGATTTTATTATTTTTGATAGGATAGGACCTACTACTACTGTTGTAGGGATTCTGCACATACAGAACTTTGCACAAGAAAATAGGACGTTGGTGATGGGAGGTTGGACCTTCCTCACACCTCAATCAGAACCCACCACAATCCCCTGACTGACTAGTTATAGTGTCTCATTAGCTCTCCGAACCCCCCCCCAAGATACCCAATGAGTAGACAACCCAGAACATAACACTCCCGACCTCTCAGTCGCGGAAGCAATGCACACCCTTTCGCTCACTCACTCGTGTAAGTCCACACCAAATACCACCGAGTCTATGTAAGTTAAAAAGGTTTATTTTCAACTGACAAGCTCTGTACGTTGTTCTATAATGCAGCACCAACAGCAAAATGCATAAGATTAAAACAATAAACATTGTTACACTTAGTTACACTTACAACTACAAGTCCATAGAAGACAAAAGGCGAAATCATGATAACTGAACAGTGGTGGAAGAACCACCGTCCCCTTGGTAGGAATATAGTTTATATAAAATTATAAATGAAGATCTCTGAGCGAATTCTGGGGACCCCTCACCTTAGAAGAACCTAGTACTGGTTACATCATAAGCTCTGCAAAGCTCTGGTTCGTAGAAGGGAATCTTCCGTCTGTTATGAGAAAAATGGTGCGCGTTAGTATATTGCAAGCATTTCTCAGTCGTGCCAAAAAGTGTAGCATTTTTATGGATAAGCAATATGGACTAACACCAGAACTCCATAACAAAGTGGCTTGTTTTCCGACCTTGTACGCAGCGCTCAGGCAGTAGCAGTATGAGCTCATGTGGGCTCAAAGGCGTCTTACACAACAAGCTGCGAGGTAACATGCGCAAAAATAAAAGACACAAAGCTAAAATGGTTGCATGGCTCGGGCTAACTTAGCAAAGACTAGAATGACCCTAGGGACCATATAACACTACTAGTGTCTACTCTACTACCTGATTTGTACTAGTGATGTATGTATTAACTTTTTTTTCAATCTTGCTAGTGAAAAATAGGGGGAGGTGTATATGGCATCTAAAAAATGTGTAATGTTTTTTCTAGGCGTACTACCGACCACCAGTACCGGGGCCAGCGGCGAAGGCGACGCGGCCGCTGAGGGTGTAGGAGGAGATGTGGCAGTTGCAGGAGGAGCTGCAGGGGGTGAGCCAGCAGCAGTGGCGGGCGGTGGTAAGTTATATTCCTAATCCTTACTTATTGACATTACACTCGCTGCAAGGGTGTACTGTATACTGTACTGTTGAGACTTATTAAGTAAGAAGTTGTTGTGAACGGTTGAAGACGACACCCTTTACTTAGCATTAGCAATAGCATTAGCGGCGGGAGTGTACTGTTGAGTAACCAATGGCCTCTTCTATCTGACTTCAACTCAGCTGTGAAAGTTTTATGGAGAAGACTAAAAGTCAGATCAGATGACCTTGATGGATGGGTTGAACGAAGAGGGAAAGAAGGGTGGAAGGAGGAAGGTCGGGCGAGATTTAATATTTATGACTGGCAGAGAAGGATACGTGGGATGCATGCATGCATAGGTGGCTGATAGGAATCAGATGCATGGGTGGTTGAATGCCTGAAACTCCCACAAATGTTAGAGGCCGAGGAAGTGGGAGGATAGATACATACCACAAATGTTATGTACTGTGCTTGCTAATGCTACTGTGCCACTATGTGTAGAATTAATTTGTCTTACTGCTTTGCTAAGAGTATATTTTACAATAGTCCTGTTTTTTCTTCTTGATATAGCTACTCCTTCCAAAGGGAAACCAGACAGGAAGGAGTTGGCAGCCAAGGCCCGGCGCCGGAAGCTGGAGGCCATACAAACGGAATACCAGCGGCTGGTGGTTCTGGCGAAGGCGGAGGAGGAGGAGGCGGCAGCAGCTGCAGCCTCCTCCAATGCCCCAGGCCCCAGCCACCCCCCTCCAGTGGTACGGCGCCACTGTCTGGCAGCCGCAAGCCGCCGGACTTCATTTATTAGCACTGCTGCCCCCCCTGTGGATGCAATTGCCGCGCATTGAAGCGCCGCATGGCCCGCCTAGAGGAGCGTATTCGTGTCCTGCAGAGGGGAGCCCGCCGATGAACAGACCCTGTTGATTGTCCCTTTTTATTGCTTATTTTGGTGGGTGGGAATCGGGCGTTGGGGTTTTCACTTTATTTGGACAATTGGACATTTAATTTGTTGGACTTTTTCGTTCCGGACAATGGACATTGGTTGGGGTTAGGGAGAGGGGTGGGTCAGGTGTTGTTGTGGGATTTTTTACATAGTTTATTTTTGTTAGGGGATTAAATTATATATTTATACTTTACATACGATGTTGTTAATGTTTTGTGGGTGGGGTTACTGTTTTACGTCACACTGTTTCCTTGCTGGTGCAGGGCCACAGCCAGTGTTTGATTTAAATAATTGGCTGACTTTGTAAGACACAAACAGATAGATGCGGTACCCCTCACTGAGTGACTTGTCCTACTAGTACTGTCAGTCTCTCCTCCTAGTCTATGCATTCTGCAACTGGACTCAAAGGGGAGTGTGAAATTGAATTAATGAAAAAAATTCCATTATTAATTATGCCTCCCCCAAACTTCTTCTCTTACCTGTGCTTGATGTTTAACTTAGGCACAGCGATGGCTGCATGGTGATGATGGTTTTCTTTCCCAACATGCCATGGATGTGGTGGTAGTAGTAGTGGACACTGTCAGTAGCATTTGCAAAAAAAGAAAATGAGACAGTCAGTCGCCTGAGAGAGACTGTGGGAGGAGTAGTAGAACGAAGTACAGTACAGAACTTACTGCCAAACAATAATATGCCAAAATACAATAAAACATAATGGTGGCGGCGATAGCCTAGTACATAGAGTTACAAACTCTAGTTGTGTCGAGTCACTCGACTAGGCCTACAGTACACTCGACACAAGCGTAACCGTTAGTGCTGTGTAGGAGGATGACAACAAATCCAATCAATGCCGGAAATTAATGCTGATGGATTAGGTTCCTTTGGTAAAAAAATTACCTCGCAAATATACTGCTCATGGGTGGGCAAGCAGAAGAAGATCCTCGCCCTGCCTTGAAATTGAATTAGTGTTGCTTTTGACACATCCGCCCCAGCAAGCGTGTGATAAATTATTGGTGTACATTTAATTTAGTCACACCTCAATAAGTCACACAGCCCAGGGGAAGAGGGTTAGGGTTTGATGAATGGTTGGGAAGAGGGGTTTGGGGAAAGGTTTGACAAAGAAAAACAGTACGCATGGACAACAACAAAACGCAATCTTGGCAGACGACCATATCCATAAATCTGTTTAGGGAGAAAAAGGAAATGCATGCATGATGATGATAACTTGATGGTTAATGATAAGTAGTACTTACTAACTACTACTAGACAATTAGACAGTACAGGGCAGCAGTATATTATGCAATTTGCCTTGCCTGTCTGCCCTCCGAGAGACCCGAATTACATACAGTTTCTGTTCTGTTGTACCGGCCCAGGCTTACTATTAAAGATAGCAAAGAAAATTCAAAAATAGCTGTAGGGATGAATTGAATTATAAGCAGAGAGCAAACATAATAATAACAACAACACACAGTAGTAATGATTGAAGACAAAAAATGAATCAAATTATTTAAAAGATGATGAAAGTTGATACTGTTACTGTATGTTATCCTGGTCAAAATGGGGAGTTGCATCTCGGCATTCCTCTTGGTCCTCCCTTCCATGGACGCTCCGGCCATCAATCTTGGGTGACGCCACTGCCTGCCTGGCAGATGTAGATTCATTGGTAAGGTAAGTGTGAGTTGTTTTTCCCAGTATAGCACAGGGTAAGGGCCGGCCTGTAATTGTAGATGGAAAAACAAAAGGGATATTGAAAAATCAAGTAGAAAAAAAATGCATAAATTACGGTGGAGTGCAACAAGAACACTTTCAGAGGCGGCATGGTTACATCATGTCTACTCTAGTCTGTTTCCAGCATTAACCTCCAACAACAACAGGACAGAGCTGGCCCACGGCACCCGTGACCCATCCTCCATTTAGCGTACATTTTTTGACAGAGGCAGATAAAGCAGATATACAGCAACATAGCATTTTACAAATTAAGTGACTAAATCAATGCAGCGCTGTCAGTCATACCACCACACTCGACTCCACCACTACACAGACATGTAGGTCTGCAGTGGTTGTTGTTGACTTGTTTACCTTTTATGCCACTCATGAAACGCCTTGAGTTATTCCATCAATCATCTCGGATCCTACTGAGTGACTGCGAAGATATTATGTCACTGTGGTCATCATCGTGGTGTGTTGTCCAACTCAGTGTGCAGTGTACAGATTGAGTCCCCTTTCCATATTCAAAATGCAATGGATCGGCCTGCAGTAGAAGTACAAATTTGTTATTAAAAAACAAGAAGGGAAACAAACATTGCCTTGAGTTACTTTTAGTGTGTAGATTAGATAATAGTACACAATGAATTAACTTCATGCACTACAAACAACAACACAAATCACTCAGTCAGCGTCCAATGCATGTCATCATTCATTACCTGTTCCTTCTCATCTTCAGTTAATGGGCAGTCTCTCTCGGCTCGGAAAGGAGGATAGCTATAGTAGTCATCATCATGTTCCACTTCTTTTGGAGGGACTCAACGAGGCAGGATTTTCTTTTTTCTTCTATTATGCTACATCCAATCATCATCTGGCTTGAGGGCAATAGATTTAGGGCGATTCAGGAGGATGGAGGAGCAGGACTCGGAGGAGTGGACTGAAATGCAGACAGCTGAAACTCATATATGGCAATAAAAGACTAAAAGATGGTGGTGATGGATTTGTTGTGATTCGAAGTTTCCAACCAGAAAGACACACACACAAATAAAAGTAAATAAGGGAGGATGACAGTAAGAAGTGGAAGCCTAGTTGTCAGGGAAGTATAGCTCGTCCTCAAACTCTGGGGGTTCAACCAGAAGTAGGTAATCATCATCTAACACGCTACTTCCGTCACCTGAGCCGCTGTCCTCATCTTCCTGCGTTGATTCATGTATTGTGTAATTCAGTGGTATAAATTGCTGATTCATTTTGATCATGGTTAACCTCCACGTTTTTGGGTGAGAGACTGGTCCTTTTCACTGTTACAATGGAACCAGCAGCACTGAAAACACGTTCAGAAGAGACACTTGCGACAGGGCAAGCCAGATAGTTTATCGCCAGCCTGATGAGCACTGGCCATTGGCCCCTTTTGCCATACCAATACCGCAATGGGTTTTGATCAATGTAGACCTCTGTTGGGTCATCCAGATAGGCCTGGACCATCCGCTCAATGTTCAGGGGTGCTACATTTTGTTCGGCCTCTTTTGTCTTTGCATCAGCACTGGACCTAGCAAGTCCTTGCTGTAAATACCAATCCTGTGCCGTTTTTACTGGGGCTGATGATCCGGTTCTTGCTGTTGTCGATAGTGTTGGTGACAGCTGTGAACCAAACGCACTGCCCTCAGGCTCTGAAGTTGAACTTGATGCCGGATGCCCTGCTGCAGTACTTGTTGTGGGTTTGAGTAGCGGGCCTTTAATTACCAGCCGTTCATTTTCCAATTTACTGGCTGCCTCAGCTATCCAAGTTTTGTACCGGGCAACATCCACTTCTGAAAAAGGGAGTAATGTCTTACTGTTCAGTGCCGATTTGTACCGTCGATCTAGAATTGTGGCACAAATGTAATGTTCTTGTGACAAAATCTTAGTTTGCACCCTTGCATTTTCAGTTAAGCGACATGATAAGCTCTCCACCAACTCATATGCTTCTTTTTTTTCCTCCACACCTATGTACGCTTCAGACACCTCCTTCAGCTGTTGCTCTAGCATGTGCAACAATGGGATAGCTTGGCCCATAGTACAGTCCTCCTTGCTGACTTCACGTGTGAAGACCTCGAAAGGAAGAAGCATCTCTGTCAGGCATTTAACTAGGTACCATTGGTCCATCTGAAGGGTCATGCCTTTCACAGTAGCATCCGCCCTTCGGATGACATATTCATTGATTGGTCTGTACTGCTCAAACAGACTGTCAAGCATGTAATACGTTGAGTTCCAACGTGTTGCCACCTCCTGGATGAGTGCTTTGACTGGCATTCTATAGTCACGTTGAATGATCCTCAGCTGCTTCCGGGCTTTAAAAGAATGGCTGAAATGAGTGCATATTCTGCGGCAGGTGGTCAGTAAGTTGCTGACTATGGGTTCTTTTTTCAGAAAGTCTTGAACTATAATGCTAATGCAGTGCGCCAAACACGGGACCCTGAAATAGGCACCAACCTCAATGGCCTTAAGTACATTACTGCCATTATCCGTGGCAACAAAACCAATGTTAAGCCCTCTTGGGTGCAGCCATTCAAAGACCTTGCTGTTAAACTCTTCCAAAATGTTTGCAGCAGTATGAAATTTCTCCATGGTGAACATGGCTACAGTTGCATGTTTCCGAGTAGCATTAAAAATCTCAGCCGTGTCAACAGCACCTACTTCAGATAGCTTTTCTCTAACCCCCACAAAAGAGACCCAGTGTGCAGTGATGCACATGTAATCAGTGGCTTGGCAACTGGACCACATGTCTGTTGTCAGGTGGATATTGTGAACAGCACTCTGCTGCAAAGCTTGTCCAACCAATTCCAGCACATCGTGATGTAGTGCTGGAACAGCAACTCTGGCGAAATAGGACCGGCTGGGAACCTTCCATTTAGGGCAGATGGCTGACACAAATTCAAGGAAACCCACCCCTTCCACAAATGAAAAATGGAGAAGGTCCAGCGCTAACATTTTAGCCAGCTTCGCATTGTACAACCGTGCCATTGGGTGGTTGCGTTGGTACTGCCCCTCCGACCTAAGCATGCTGTCAATGGTAGGCTGGAATATTTTCCTTTGTGGTGCATCTGTCTTCTTGAACCCAGTTACGCTCAACGACGACACACTTTTTCTCATTGCAGTACTCGGTTGCCTTGGTGTCTCAGCCTGACTCTTACTACGGTGCCACTGAGATGTTGCTGAGGATGTGGGCGGTACCACTACACTGCTGGGGACAGGGCTAGAAATGTCTCCCTCTTGTTGACCTTCCACCGCGATCATATCTTCCCCTACTTCTTCATCCCCAACAACAGCAATGGGTCCAGTTTTACTTTTTCCTAAGCAAAGTAGGTGAGCCTCCCAAATGATACTGTGGTGTTTTTTGAGATGACTTGTTTGGCCTCCGGTACCATAGTTTGTACCAAGCTTACCCCGCCTAACAGCCTGCCGACAAATTGAGCATATAGCAATGTTCTCCTCCTTACTGCTAACCGAAAAGAAGTCCCAAACTGGGGAGGAGAACTTTCTGGCGCTGCTGGAGGTGCCACTTTCAATACCAGATGAACTGGAGGGTGTGCATGGAATTTGACTCTGTGCAGTTACAGTACCACTACCTACTGAAGTGGTGGTTGAGCTGGATGTAGGTCCCTGCCGGGCCTTTGCAAATGCAAATATGGAAGCTGGAGGTCGTGTTGGTGTTACCTGTGTTGGTGGTATCCGTGCTACATCCCTCGCAGCGATTTTGGATAGTCTAATAATGTTGGTCTCCATCTCCTCTGGGCCGGGTGTGATGTTCATGATGACTGGCTCTTCATCATCATCAACCCCCTCGTCTAGATCTACCTCCCTAACTCTAAGGCTTTCTGGAACCTTTCTTTTCACTAGCCTTGTCTTGTGGCGTACATCACTCTCAGACTGAGCTGGTGGCTTCCAAGTGGCATCTAGATCATCAGAAGCGGGGCTTGAAGAAGAAGTTGATGGACTAACCCACCTTTTCCTTGCTGGGGGTCTGGAAGACAATGGATCTTCTGAAACAGTGGCTTGCTCCTCTTCATCTGCAAAAAGCTCGATTTCCTGAACTGCCCCTACTTCAGGTGGAACAACTACTATTGTAGGCTGTGGTTGCGGCTGTGGTTGTGGCTGTGGTTGCGGCTGTGGTTGCGGCTGCGGCTGTGGTTTCGGCTGCGGCTGTGGTTGCGGCTGTGGTTGCGGCTGCGGCTGTGGTTGCGGCTGCGGCTGTGGTTGCGGCTGTGGTTGCGGCTGTGGTTGCAGCTGTTGTTGCCCACTTATCTGCTGAGTTTCCACCTGCGAGTGCGTTGATTGGGTACTACTTTGCGATATTGACATTTCACTGCTCGTTAGTAGACTGGCTACCTCTGCCACACTCATGGGTACTGTACATTTGAAGCATTGCTTTTCATTACAGGCATATGTTTAAAATAAAATGCAATATGAATGAAAGAAGCAGTAATATTTACATGTGACAAAAAAATGATCGATAAGTTGTTCAAAAATCAAAGTCATTTCATGTCATGAAAATTAATGAACTGTTTTAGACACACAAGATGACTAAGTGTCCGTGGAAGTACCTTCAAGTCTGTATTATAAGGCTAGTTCTACTTTATGCAGATTGAAGTGCCCTTTTCATTCGAAAAATGGGAAAAAGTTTAATTTTGGTAGAGTTACAAGTTATTTTTGAAAAATGAAGGCCAAATTGTTACTGCATCTCTGGAACACTTTATGCTGAATCAGAGTCAGTTTACGGGTCTGGTGTAAACATGAGATCATCTATTTCTATAGACAAAACATCATCCACTGTAGTTGGTGTCAGTTGGAACACCTCGTGTAGTAGATTAATTGCACAGAGATGAGAAGCTGCCAGCATAGGTTGCCTCAGCAATGTTCACGTCCGTTGTTACCTGTGTGCCTGTAGATCTTTCTCGCACCTCAGCAGCAGCCGGAAGCGTCTGTGAGATCTCAATGAATGCTGACATCAGGATAGGAAGCCTCTGGGGACAACACAGAGCATGGGCCGTTATCGGGACCAGCAGAGTATCGACATCCGTTGGCGTAACTGATGGAAATGTTAGACAGGTGTCCAACACGCATTCTTCACCGCATAGCAGGCATCGTAGAACAGGTAAGATGCAATCTTGCCAGATTGGTCTGAATGACAGGATCCAAGTTGTATTAAGGTCCCGTAGACGAGTCATGCCCAATAGCTGTACTATTCGCTCACGGCACTTTCGTTCAAGGAGAGCTTTTTCCATTTCGCTCGGAGTGATGTCTGCGAAGAGGCTGGCCATAGCGCAATAGCAGGAAGAGAAATAGAATTCCGGCAACAAGTGCTAGAATTAATGGTATGCCACCAAACACCGAATGTGCAAAGTTCGGGATGATTCCGAGTATTGCCTGGAAAGGTGCTAACAGACCGGTACAGATGCTCTTAAATACATGTACAATTCCGGTTGTATCAGACATGTTGAAGATACGTGTTATCATTGCTACGAAATGTATAGGGCAGTTTGTACGTATTAAAGTCTGTATCTCAGCCGAAGTCCTTGCTACTTGTAGATCATAGGTTTCTTTGGCCGAGGTCAAAGGCTCTTTTTGCTGTAAAAGCATGGCTTTCATTCTGCTCAAAGTATCAAATCTTATAAAAGAGACGTTCAGCGAAGGCCATAGAGGCGATTCCATGTCTGTGTCTATTGGGGCAAACAATACTTGCATACAGCAAGTGACCCTGCAGTTGACCGTTACTAGATATGGGATGCCTGGCAGCATGTCGCAGCAACTCTGATCATTCAACATGAGGTAACTCCCATTAGAAAGTTGTCCAAACGTTGGATTAATCACAGCAGCTGGTGTACCCTGCTGATGGCAAGACAAATTTGCCACAGAACCATTACAAGCCCCTTGTAAAGAAATGTCCTGACATATAAGTGAACCGCTCAGTGCAAGTTTACAGTGTGTACCGCTTAAAAACACTTCACGATCCCCACTCCAACATCTATATGTATACGGTAAATCCCAAGATGTCTTAATGTATTCCTTACCCAACCTTTCATATTTGCCTGCTTGCATTTGTCTGAGGCAATACTGAAACTGAAAAGTACTCATAGGTAATGTTATTTTGCCATGAATAAGCCATTCTGTAGCTGGTTTTTCTGCTACTGTGAATGGTAACTTTTCCAGTTTTTCAATGCTCAGCACTGTATACCTTGCTCCTCTTTGTGCCAGTTCGATCTGTTTATCAGTTAGATTGTATTCTGCAAACAGAGCCGATGTGTTGATGAAACGCCAAGGCACATAGCCCACTCGCAAAGATTGCAGCATCCAGCTTAATAGCATAATAGAACGTAATTGAGACTGGCCTTGCTGTAACATCGCCAAATCTTGTTCTAGTATGTCGATAGCAGAGGATACAATGCCATCCAATGAATATATTCTGGAGAACAAAGTTGTTAACCCATTGTCGACTATAGAGAGTGTTTTCTCTAAATTAATACGATCAAGTTCACGTATTCTCTCTGCGGCCTCCATCTGTGATACTTTCCATGCTTCATTATAGGCAGCATAAATGCCGGCATATATGAAACGTTTTTGACGCGGTTTTCTTGGTCCAAGCAAGAATTCCCTAAGGTCTGCGTCCTTTTTAAGTAAGGTTAAGTGTTGTTTCACATCCCGTAGTGTAGACTTATGCAGCCAATCGAGGCATAATTTTCCTACACTGTATGTTGTTACAACCCCCGGATGTTGTCTTTGGACGTATCTTGGGTCTGGCCTATTAATAGTAAAGCCCTGAGTTTTATTCAGGAATCTTTCCTGACAGTTATTCGTGTCTGTGGGCCAGATCAACCATTTTTTCCATTCAGGATTCGATCTGTTGAGTTGTAGTATATCGTCAACTGTCACCACTGCCTGTGTATCGTTATCTCTGGCAGGTGTTGGTACAGAAGGTGTGTTCATTTCTTTGATCTTGGCTAATCCAAGACAAGATGTTTGTTGGATGGTTTCATTCAAAAACATTATTTGTTCAGGGATGATACAGGCTCTAAATAAAGCTTCTATCCCCTGCACTTGCCAATCTTTAGTACCCCAGACTGTTTTGGTGTCTATTGTGTCTTTCCAAAAGTCGAAACCCTGTCTAGATAGTTGGGCATTAAATAATTCAGAGTAAATCTGTTTTGTATTTGTTAACATAATTTTCAGCCCTGTCTTGTTTACATTTTTATAGTAAAACATTTCTGGATCAGATGTATTGTAACCTGAAAAATATGGAAACTTGTTGGCAAATGTTTTTGAACTTCCGTGTGGTGTTGTAGGACAATGCTCCCATTGGTTAAACATAAACACATTTCTTGGATATGCAGATTTATGCAAATAATGATGACCATAGTGGTTATAACAATACATTTGTTCATAGTCTGATGAACCCTCTAAATATTCATGTTTAGAAAATGCAGCAGATTTTTCTAGGTCAAACATTATGTCATTCACAGTCTCAAAGTCCCAATCATCTGAATAGGTACTGGACGTAATTAGATCACTTAGTGAAATTTTAAACGAATGTGGAATGTTCAATTGTTCCGTCGGACCGAAGATTTCAAAATCTGTTTTGTTCCACACTATACCATCCTGTATAGGAACAGCTGTGATGTTCACTGATGACAAGCCTCTTGCTTCACGATGGGAAGATTTATGAGGTTTCAAAAGTACGTTCACGCCTTTTCCTTCAGTAGTTACATGGATGTATCTGCCACTTATAAGCACGCTCACAGTTGTTACCAAAGCTAGCCAGAGCAGGAAAACAAAAAGTCCAGATGTAATCCAGAGTTCAATCCATGGAGAAACCAAATAAGTTTTTTTCACAAAATGAAGAAAGTCTTGTACTTGCTGCTTGAATTTGAATGATGCTGGCGTCGTTTCAGTTTCACTCGGATCTTCTGAGAACGTATCAAAGTTAATGAAGTAGCCAGAAGCAGTTCTATCAATTGTTGGAATTGCATCAGGATTTGTAGAAATCACTGGAACCAGTTCATCACTTGCCACGTTGGTGTAGACAGGTGTATTTGGACGAACTCTTACTTGGTATCAAGAGGGATGAGTTCCATAGCGTTGTTGCTTAGTCCTCCATCAGTTACAGCTGAATTCTCGATAGTTATCAGTCTTTCAGTCTGAACCTCTTGGATAGTAGCGAGAGGAGTGCGTCTGTTACTAGGGCGGAGTCCACGAGGCCTACTATTTAGTATTGGCCACATACTGTGGTTTGATGAGGTCGATGGACACAAATCTTTTCTCCTTTCTTCCAGCAAGGGGCGGCAGAAGTACTGTTCTTGTTCCTTGAACTGCTAGTACAGGTACTGGTTGTCTGTAAGAAGGTCCAAATTCCTTCTTGTCGGCAATTTTTTCTCTGACTAGATCCCCAACTTTTGGAATCCAGACAGGCCTTGCTGGGACCGACGATTTTTCCCCAGTGGTGGTTGGCTGTAGGAATACGTTACTTTGTTGCGTTCTTAATTTATTGAGTTCCTGTAAAACAGCCAAACGATCTTTGATATCAAACGGTTTATTTTCCACCACTGTGCCTACGTGTTCAAGGTCTGGTACCCACATTCTTGTCCCAAATAGGACCTCATATGGAGTGACCCCCCCTAGAGAACTTCTTGGCAGATTATTTAAAGAGCGTTGAACCCCACTAAGGTGTTTGACCCACCCATCACCCGAACCTAATACCCTAGCTGTTATAGACTGCTTTATGTCCCGGTTTTTCCTTTCCACAACAGAATTTCCCTCAGGATGGAATAGAGAGGAGTACCGCAATGCAACGCCCAGACTGGCCATGGCTTCTTTGTAAGCCCTAGAGCTAAACGCAGGACCCTGGTCAGAATGTAGCGTGCCTATTGCGTATGTGCCGATAAAGACTCGCAAATCTTTTATAACAGTTCGAGCGTCAGCCGAGCGCTGAGGCCATAACCATAGGAACCTAAATTCAGTATTTGTGGGAATGCCTTTGTCCAGTAGGACGCAGGCGCGTAGATAGTCGAATGCTGTCTAACAATGGTGTCTGTACTGAGTTGCCGCATTCGCAGCATGGTGTCTGGTGGCTCTCTCGCTGTAATTTACAGTCTAAGCAGTTGTTGATGAATATGTGAATTTCTGTATTCATTCCAGGCCACCAGTACATCTCTTTTAACGTCAAAATTGTTTTAGAGATCCCTTGATGTGACAGACCCTCCCCCAAATGTGTTTCATAAATCAAGGCTGCTCTGCGTTCCATGTTTGGAATTACCCTATCCCCCACTCCAGGGATTCGAGCAAAAGGAACGTTGTTCGCATCAATTACATAAGAGTACTTGAGTGGAAACTTTTTGGTAACGCTGCACTGCTGCCTTTGCTTGAAGCATTGACAGCCAACATTATCTCACCGTCTATTTTTGTTTTTGAACGAGTGATCGCAGCTACGGAAGCCGTCTGAACAGCCCCCTTTGCGGCTTCGTCAGCCAATGAATTCCCTGCAACGTGAACGCCATCACGTTGATGACTCAGTGTGTGGATCACGTGAGCCTTTGGTAGTTCGTTTTTCAACTGAACTACTTGTTCCCAAAGCATTTTGTGCTTTATTGTGCCACCTTTCGCATCTTTGAAACCATTTTCAAGCCAGTTTTGTATATAGTCATTATACGACTGAACACAGTAAAAGGAATCGCACACTATCAGTGTGGGGAATTCTCGATCTGTACTTACAAGTGCCAGTTTGAATGCTTGTAGTTAAGCTCGCTGAGCCGTACAATCTCCTAGAGATTGTGTTTTAGTGACCATAGGTCTGAAGATGCCATTTCGCATGCGACCTTTAACGATCGCACACGCTGCACTGTAAGCTTGCTTACTCCCTATTGCAGGTTGTGCGGATCCGTCAGTGTAAATTATGAATTCGTACTGATCGAGAGGCAGAATTTCAGTAGGCAGAGGACATTCTTGTTCATATTGCAGGAATGCTTGTGTTTTTAAATCTGGATCAAAAACATATTCAACATCTGTTGCAGCAAGAGAATTAACCCATTGTATCCATCTTGGATGTAATGCTTTAGCATTTGGAATGCTTGCTTTTGTGACCGCTTCTAAAGCTGGTACCGGGGTTACGACAATAATGCGTTTCCCTTGGGCTAAGGCTCTTTCTTTTGCTACAGCGGTTTGAACTGCTGTTAGAATTTTTTCAGTTGAACTGAAGCGCATTTCCGCTGGTGTGTACAAATGGGATTTGTATGCGATTGGTATTTTCTCACCCTCATTGAAGGTTAAGTAGGTGAATCCACATTGACCCGAAATTATTCGGATTACCAAATTGCGTTGACTTACGTGTGTTTGTAAGTGATTTGTTGCTAACATGTTAGCCTGGAGTGAACGCAAGATTTCTGTGTGTTCCTGTGTCCAGTTTCTGATCGAAAAATCAGGTTTGATTAATGCGTAGAGAGGTTTAACCCTTTCTGCGTAATTTAGAATGTATGTTCTTCCAAAATTTAGGAAACCCAGGATTGATTGTAAGTTTTTTAGCGTTTTTGGAGGTTGGAGCAGCGCACACTTTTCTAAAAAGTTAGCTGCCAAGCTCTTGCCTTCACTTGAAAGCTCATATCCTAGAAATAGGACATTGAGATGGGCAATTCTGGACTTTTTAAAGTTGAACTTGTAGCCCTCAGAGGCGAAACCCAGTATAATGGTGCTCACCCTGTTCAAGTGTTTTTCCAGGTCATCGTCTGTCAGATAGATGTCATCGACATAGGACAATGCCTCATTGTCATAAATTTGTAGTAACTCCGTTACCCTCGCTGAGAATAAACCTGGGCTGTTCTTGAACCCTTGTGGGAGTCGACAAAAGTGACGCTAGATCCCCATTATGGAGAATGCTGTTAAGTACCTGCTTTCAGGTGCTATGTTTTGACAAAAGAAACCATTTGAGATGTCTAATGTTGTTTTATATTTTTACGCACAATGTTATTCATTAATGCTGTGCTATGTGCATTTTGCACTGCAAAAGTTTTAGAACAAGTGTTTAGGTGTCTGTAATCCAAAACTAGACGATATGTATTGTCTGGTTTGGAGACAGGAAACAAAGGATTGTTCATTGAGGAGGTGCATGTTTCAATCACCCCTTGATATTCAAGTTGATCTAAGATCTCCCTGACCTGTTTTTTAGCTTCTTGCTTTATTGGGTACTGCCGTTGTGCAGTTGGTTCATGTTTCAGATGTATTTTATGGTGAGGTGAGTCCTCATCCCATCCTACATGAATTTTATATAATGCTGGGGCCTGGGCCACTGCCCATTTCCTGGCATATGTATATTTTAGGTGAATTGGAATATGGTTGGAGAAGGCAGGCATAATAATGTCCTCGCCATGTGGGCACTCCCTGACAAATTGTGGTGGCCAGTCTTTTTCTGCTAGAAGTATGTCATAGCCCCTTGATAGTCTTTCCCAAAAAAGTGCTTTCACCTGTCTAGGTTTGTCTCCCTCCATCCGGAGTGTTATTTCATATAACTTTTGTGGAGTACTAACCCTGGTGTCTACAGTCTCGACTGTAATGTACTCATTCAAGTCCACTATCTCCAGAAGTTCCTTCAGGTTCTGGCGAACTATTGTGACTTCTGCTGCACTGTCCAGCATTGTCTGAGCCCATTCTCCGTTCTTGAGTTGTGTTCTCAGTATTCTCGGCATGTCTAATCTTTAGACCTGCTACTTTCTTTTTGGAGAATTGAGGTTTTACTTTTGTTTTTGGAGCGTGTTTGTCGTTTTTCGATTTCACCCGTTCTTCTCTATGTTCTGATCGTCCTCTTCTTTCCGAAGTCTGTGATGAGATCTGAAAGGGACGAGAGGAACGTGTATCAGTATCTTGATACCTGTCAGGTTTTCTCAAATTATCCCTATTCCTGAGGTTATACCTCCTTTCAGAGGGCTCCTTTTGAGGAGACCTACCTCGGGATTGAGAATGTTTCTCGTTTGAATTTTGTTTATTAGTATCCCACTTCTTTTTAGAAGATGTAGGAGTTTGTTTAATTGAGTCCTTCTCAGGACTTTCAGATAGTTTCGGCTTCACTGGTCTTCCACCCAAACTATCTCTGCCTAATTCTGCATAAGATTGTTCTATAATTCTGGGTAGCTCTGTTTGATGTTCTGTAACATCAAATTCCCTTAATTTTTGGCGGATCGCCACTGCTGCTGCCTCCCCTTTAATATTAGATAATATTATTGTTGAGACCTGGTCGAAATTTTTCAGTAATTTCATACCTAAATTTAGAGCAGGCTCTGCCCTGTATTCGTTTTGAATTTGTTTCAGGACATCAGGTATTACCGCAATTGACGGAATGCCTTGTGTTTTGGTATACATGGCAGCAAAGACTGAGCCCCAAGTGGTGCAGTCTTCCAGTTGTGGTGTGATCCCCATTGGTAAACTGATTGTCAGTATTCTGTGTTTCTCATACGGGCTAGTATTTGGAAATACTGCTTCGATTTGAGTAATTTTTTGAGCTATCCAGAATGGAATTTGCTCACGTTTTGTGGGCATTTTACCCATGACTGCGTATAGAGTCTGTGGTGTAATTTTTAGTGTATTCCCCTGTTGGGGAGTTGGATTTGGAAGTGTTAATGGTTGCTGGACTGTAAAAGTCCGCATGACATATTGGACCAATTGTCTGTAAATTTTTATTAATTCTTGTATTTGAACAAGAAAGTCCTCATCTGACATTATATCCAGTTCAGGATGAGGTGTGTAGCCGGCTAGAATCGGCCATGTTGCTCCTGGTCTACCTAGTGGACCGAGCCTGGTAATGTTTCTGTGATGTTTTAGGGCGCCTTTAAACCAGAGCTGATGCTCCTGGTATGTTAATGGAATTTCTATATCCTCGAAAGGAATGTATTCCTCTGGTGGTTCATCTTCTTTGTAGAAGTGAAACATGTGTGTTACTGGATTGGATTCAGGAAATATTACCCATGAATAGAATACCTCTGTCTGAAAGGATTCGTGTGCCTCTATCACGAAAACTGCTCTACCGCCTCTTGGTGGTAGGCCATGTTTTATAAGTTTTAGAGTGATGGCTCTTCTTAAGTTTGGAGCGATGTCTATAACACCCTCCTCGGTTTCATTTAAACCTGTAATGTTAAAAGCTGCTGCTTGGGCTGGATCAGCCGCAGCTACACCGTTTCCGGCGTCTTCAGTCATTTTGTTTTTTGAAAAATGTAGAACAAGTTTCAAGGAAACAAAGATAAGGTGCACAATATTTTGGAACACTGTATCCTTCAACGTTGAGCAAACCAAACAGCTAATATATAGGGTACTGCCCTATGTAGCCATGGCGGATACTAAACCCTGCCCACTCCAGACGTCTTTTGGAGTATATGGGTAGGGGTCTCTTGAGAGAAAAAGCACGGCTGAGTTACTCAGTATCTAACGTTGAATTACTGCCTTACCAAACCGTTGGGCGCCATGTAGTGTAGCTCCAATTTCCCTAATAGGCTCTGCGCATTGGAATAATATATCCTATAGGTTTGACATAGGACTAAGGTCAGTATGTCCCTATCGAGTATATCAAACTTAATTACTTGTGCCAGCTAGCTCAGAGGCCAGTAGAAACTCCTTGACAACAAGAAGGGAGTAGTTTCTGGCAGCCGCAAAACATGACCACGGTGTTTCCCTTTAGAATCAGAACGTGTCCCAGAGTCGTGGAAACAATAGATAACTATTTCACTCAGCTCAGTCGTGCATGCTTAGTTTTCTCCAAGTTACACAGAAAGAACAGACGCACGTTTCAATAAAAGATTTATTGAACAGTCTTGTTTCTGGTGTAAGTAAAATGTGCTGTTACGATCACAAGACAGTATGCGAGATAAATAATGTACAGTGTGAGCAGTAGAAATAAATAATACTGCTAGAGCATTATCTTTTAGTACATATGCTTTTACATAAATAACACAGTCTAAAAATGCGAGTACTCATACGATGCATTTCTAATGTAGTTCTACCCCAATGTACCTAACCTAACCTAGGTATAGGACGAGGTATGAAGTAGGTGAAGTATTCCTTACTATGGTATACTAAGAGTACGCTAACCCCAGTATGCCTAGTATGCCAAGAGTCCCTCTAGGTTCTAGTCTGCTCCATACCTGAAGAATGAGAGAGGTAGGAATCTCTTTGCCGGACTCGAACTCCAACACCCCGCAAGGGAAGTCAGATCACTGGAAGCTGGACTCTCTGCGTGCAGGGATGACAGCGTCTTCTCAGTGCGTCAGGCCGGGAAACAGGCTCCTCTGAAGTCGAGGTCTCCTCTGATTTACAGGGGCTAGGGAAGGTATATTTATACCTGAGAAGCACCTACGAATGTTAGTATTGACGTGAGTCGGACAGCGGAAGACGTCATGAATGAACCCCTAAGGAATAATGGTTCATGCATAATATATGAGTCCTTGAAGAAATCAATAGTCCTGGACTAGGGAAACTCCCGCAGCCTAAGGGTCTGTTCTTCAAGAACTCGTTGTGACGTTAGGGTGGACGGATGTCAGAGACCATGCCTGTATTTGGAGTGCACGGTTTAATGCCTAAATAAGGGCTGGGACTTTATGCCTATATAAGGGCAGGGCGAATTGTGCCTATATAAGGACATGATACTGGAAAGCCCGTTTATGGACACCCTAAAAGGAATACAACAGTTGGTGGGGTGGGCCCGCTGATGCGGAGGTGCTGCTCCCAGCTTGGTCCCCGCCGGACACCGCTGCTGCAGGCGTAAGTTTCTTTTCCCCAAAAAACACATCGGGCGGCACACCAGTCTTGGCAAGTGCCACTTCCTTTTTCTGTTCCTTCTTCTTCTCACTGGCAATTTTCTTGGTACTGGAGGACCTGGTACCTTTCTTTGGGGCCATCTTTTTCAGATGTCAGCAGGACGCAGGTGCACAAGTTGCAGAGATGTCTGTGGTCACACGTGGACGTGACGTGGTGCGCAGCAGGACTTCTGTCTGGCAGTACAAGGGGTGATGATGATGACACCTCCTCCTCTGTCTTTTTGTGCACCTAAAAGCAAAGAAGCCAGGAGAAGAACATCAGTGAAATGTTGCATTTGTTGTTGTGGTTCAATTACTACTAGTAAAAACAAACAAATAAAATATATAACTTAGTGTAGCCATTTGTGAGACTTTGTCAACAAGGGCTTTCATGGTATACTGTGTACACTCTCAGGAAGGATAGGAAAGAAGAGGAACAACAACAAAAATACAAATGTAATGGAAGTGGACCCTGTTTGGCATTAAATTATTTGCTCATCACATAATTCAGGGAGCTGCAGCTGGCAAAGGGGATGGATGGAAGCAGTAAGCCAAGAGGAAAACCATGCAGGCCTAAATGGCAAAAGCAGCACACTTATAACTCCCACCAGAAATGGCCACCAGCCACATGGACACTCACAAATCACAAGCAACAAGCAGGAGGCCTGGAAAACAATGTACTGAAAACAGGCCTATAATAGCCAGGCAAAGGCTGCATGCTAAACCACACTGCTTTGCCTGTAATGCAATAAAATGCAAAAACGAAAATCCACAGGGCTAAACAAGGTCTGCAACACACCACACACAACTAAGGCATTTATTTAACACACACCGAAAAACTGAAATACACCCAAAAATACACATTTTGCAATTCAATCCAATGCCATCCATGCCCTAAATGATGTTTGAAATAAATAAATACATCACACAGCAAAGGAACAGTTGTTTCATCATGCACCCACCCATGACTAGCTCTGGGCCTACTGGCTACCCACAACTATTTTTTTTTTTAAAATGATGAAAAGTACCAAAAGTGTATTTGCAGCAACTGCAATGCCCCAATCAAACAACACCAACTTACTTGTAAAATCTCAAATCCAAAATTCCTCAAATCCAATGATTATGATGCAGCAGACACAAAGAGTGATCCTTCCAGCTCAAATCCAAATGAAAAATGAACAGGAGATGGACAAAGCACTGGGAGGAGCCTGCTGGACAGGAACAGGAAGTAGGAGACTCTGTGGCACTTCCTCCCTCTCCCCCCAAAAAAATTTGACAAAAAAGGACAGCCAAATATCAATCTGAGGAGTTTTTTTCATCCAAATCATCATTTTATAGAAGGTTTTATGCTGCTCGAGATATTATTCTTCTCCAGATTGAAAGTTTTGCGTGTTCGGGATCGCGAGCTTCACCAACATTCCGCCGGATGTCCGATGGCGCGCCCGAATGACGTGTTCGCGATCGCAATCTCTCTCGCGGTGCACGATGGCGCGGTGAATGATGTGTTCGCGATCGCACACTCTCGCGGTGTCCGATGGCGCGGCGAATGACGTGTTCGCGATCGCAAACTCTCGCGGGATCGCGCGGCCGGCTACCAAAATCTCGTGGCGCACGCGAACGGATAGGAAAACTCATCGGTGAACGCAGGAATCCCGGTAAGTCACTATCGCGCGCGCTAGAATGCATTTTTAAAGCGCGAACACGAAAATAATTCCGCTACGCCGCGGATCGCGGAATTGTTGGCAATTTCGCGTTCTCCGCGGAATGCGAAATTGCCTAAATTCCGCAAATTCCGCAAGCGGAGCGGAATTTGACGCCCAGGCCTACCCTTTTCCCGCAGGGTTAGCTGGGGCCTCATACATGTTACATGAAGCCTTCCACAGATGTTGTGCATGGATTGTAAAGTGAGCCTATGTTAATTCGCTTCTTTCTGAAGCCTTATCACAGACCGCACTCCCTGGTACCTGCAGCCTTTCATCTTTGTTGTGTCGTGTCTCAGACACTTCTTCTGCAGCACAGACACGCCAGCAGCTTTTTGAAGTTCTGTAGCTTGGGATCTATCTGGAAAAACGGACCCTCTTACTGACCCTCATATTGAGACCCCCCTGCGCCCCTCTGAAGTCTGGCTGTGGCACCACTACGTGCCCTGTGCAATGAACCCTGGACCATATTTATGGCCAAGTCACGCAGCACAGTGCAGCAAATCACCTTGCTGCGCTGCACTGCATGACAGGGAAAGGGTGGGAATGTGCCGTATTTAAGGCAATACAGCGCATTCCTGTCCTTTCCCCTGCGCCCTTTTAGCAGCCTAGTGCCAACGCAGGCACCCTTGCACCATGGTTCAAGGGTGCCTGTGCTGCATGCCGGATTGTTTTTGTGCAGGAAGGGGCATCTTCCTGCACAAAATCAATCCTGGGAGGCAAAAAGAAACGAGGAGAAATAGAGATATTTCTCCTCGTTACGCCTTCCCTGGGAAGGTGTAAGATTTTGGTGCATCCCCAAGTTTACAAGTGCTTGTAAATCTGGGGATGCGTCACAGTCCATGGGAGGTGCGTGGAAATACCCATGCAACGCCTTCCCAGGGCAGAGTAACGCAAAGCGATGATTTGCATTACTCCAGATTTTTGAAGCCACTCAGAGCCTCGAAAAGTGGCTTTGCGTGGATTAAAAAATCTGACTTAGAGGTTTGCGTCACGCGTGTACTGCATTGCGTGGTGCAAACATTACCTCTCATTACCTCTTCGGCAATCCTTTTACATCGACCCTAGCGCCAAGACGCCTCCGGGCAATCGCGCGCTCTATAAGTTTTCAAATCAAATCAAATCAAATCAAATCAAACACGATGCAACCCTCTCATAAATACGCCCCTCTCTATTTAGCAGCTATTTATGCCAATTCTTTCTGTTCCACTTAGCCAGTAAAAATATTTAACATTTTAAATACATTATTTCCTTTTTTACTTTAACTAGTGATGAAAAAGGATCGCTTCAGATTTTTTAGTAAAAGCAAAAAGGAAACGTCCAGTTAAGCAGCATTTCTGCTGTAGAATAGACTTATTTAATTTTCAATGGCCCAGGGAACTGGGCGCCTGCCAGATCTTTAGAAAATCCACATATAAAAAATAACATGCAGTGAATCAAAGAGGACTTATTTGAATTTTCACAGTGTTTTTTGAAGATCCTGCCATGGATCAGGACCAGTTACCTCCTGGATGTTTTACTTTTGGTCTGCCCAGTTTGGGACTTTTACTTTGTGTCTCACTCACTATAAACTCTGCTTGGTGCCAGCGCCTGCATTCTAAAACAAGGTCTGCTGCTGTGCAGCTGGGATAAAAGCCTCTGAGTTGGCTGCACGTGAACACGTGCACACACATGCAGAATAAACGAGAGGAACTACCGTCTTCTCATCCTGACATCGGCACCCAGGTAACCTGTCGCTGAAGACCCTTCATGGATCAATGCTGACCTGATGCAGGAATTATAATGTGAGTGGGCATTCATAGTGTAAGTCTCTAGTGCTTCACTGAAAAGGGTGTTAGCTTTAGTGTATTATACATTTTGGGCAAACTCTGCACCAAAACTGTTTCACCATAGGTAGTCCTAGAGACTAGCGTGACGCTCCAATACTATGCTAAACATGGATCCCAAGTCCAGATGTGATGCCACTCTTGTTCTATCTGCATTCTTTGTGACATGTGAGATTTTGCATATATCTTTGACTCAGCTCCTAATTTCATTCTTAGATTTTGTTCCTCTTGATCAGCCAAGACAATTACTCTGCTGGCCAGCTGGAGGATAAATGGCCCCCCACAAAATTGGGCCATTTGCCAATGACTGGATCCGTTCGTCAGAAATAAATTGGTAGCAATGGAATCTGAATGTGCTAATTACTTTTTACTCTGCACCAGGTCTGGGATGGCTCACCGCAAGGAGAAAAAAGAGAAGGCCAAAACCCTGGAGTCGATCACATGAGGGGCTCCCCTTTGACATTTTAGAGGGAAGGGACCAGGCATCTGTGGAAGTAAAAATACCTCTAAGGCTGTTATTCAGAGGCCTGTGTAATTAGCCACAAAAATGGTGGAAATGTGCGTTGCCATTACTGCATCTGTATGGCTACTGCTAGATCACGTAAAACACGTCAGTGAAGGGGATTTTGCACAGGTGGAGGGCAGTTTTTGGTTGGTTAAATGTCATTTTTGCCTTTGTCATAGGTGCAAATGTCACAAAATTGCTCCATGCTGGTGCCAAATTTCCCACCCTAGGTGTAATATGCATGATCCGGCTCCAGCACATGGATCATGTTTGACCAGGAACAGATTTAACATACTCTATTATATACCAATACTATAGAAAAAAGAATTTCCTGGGCTTCTGATATGGATGCTGCCATCAACAGGTGGTATGTGATGTGTCTTTTGTAGAGAACACAGCATTACTCTGAGGCACAACATTATCCCCGGGCTCAGTTCTCCCTTAAATTCCAGCCGATAGGGGACCTTGTGCCTCAAGATAAGATGGGCCATATCCGCATACTCAGAGTGACAGTGGACGCCTTCTTACCATGACCTGGCACTCGTAAGATGATAATAGAAATGGTTGTAGTTAGGTCTCTGAAATTCGATCGTATGATCCCCATCCTTTCAGAACTTCATTGCTTCCTCTTGAGCTGAGGATGTCATTCAAAGCTTGGTGACGGGCCCTCAAAACACCCTACCTACCAGTGGCGGCTCGCATAGGGCGTGCTGCGGGGCGGTGAGGCGGGGAAGGGGCAGGGTGGGGGGTAGTAAGCTCGGACATACGACGGAACGGAGGAACGTAATATTACTTTCCTCCGTTCCGTCGTATGTTCGAGTTACTACCCCCACCCTGCCCCTCCCCCGCAGCACGCCCTATGCGAGCCGCCACTGCTACCTACACATTCTGTATTAGCTATTGAGAAAGCTTAGGATCTCTAGGGGTTACATAGACAATCCATCCTTCGGCTGGAGGTGCCCAGCATTCACCTCCGCGGCTGCTCCCCCCTCCTCCCACCCAAGGCAATGCATAGTTGTTTACTGGGACACCCACCAGCTTTTGGGGCCATATCATGAAGAGCTGCACTGGCTCAGCACTCAGACACTGCCAGTTTCTTGCTCTTGAGATGTCTAAAGTTCACACTGCACCTCAGAAATGCTCGACGTTAAATCAAGTAGCACAAGTCAGAAACAGTCAGCATAGGCTGCCTCTCTCTTTGTGTTTCCAACTTGTTCTGTCTAAAGTTCATGGATTAACTCAGAGAACTTATGAGGTATATGAATGAACTTTATATGCCTGATACACTAGATATATTCCTCAAGACAGCCAATGCACTGCCGTCCCTCCGGATCATTCTCAGATACTTCTATTCTGTTCTGTTCTATTCTATCCTAACTTGTATACAGCACTAGTTTACCCGAGGGCCTCAGGGCGCTAAGCAGGCACAAAGAAGGATCACATAAAATTTAAGCTGTAGGATTCTAGGAGTGGAATCTCATGGGGCTCCTTTCTGGCATCCCTCTTGCACAGCAAGAACACAGTAGGAACCTCAGAGTGTGCAGTTTCTCTGTCTATACCCATCTACATCCTCCAAGTTGCACGACCTCCCTCCGAAATGCCTCCCACACTGCCTTCTCACCTGCAATAAAAGAGCTCTATGATGCAGCCAGCACTGGCTGCGTCATAGCTTGCTTTGTTTTACACCATGAGTCATCCTGCAAAGCAGCCTTGCTGCCATGCCACATGGCTAAAAACATTGACAATGCGTGTTCCGACTTTGCATGTGTGCTTCATTGTACAGCACACATATGAAGCCAAACAAGTGTGAAAGGATAGTTTTTGTACTGGAAGGCTCTCTTTCCTATACAAACTATTCTCTACAGAATGCACACAAACTTGCTCTATGGCGCGTGGGAGCCTAAAGTGCGCTAGAGCAGGGAGAGAGAAAACTGTGCCATTTCTTATGAGATATGTTGCTGTCCTGCTCTCTCCCTTTCACACAAGGCAGAATTGCCTTACAAGAATTTTTTGTAAACTTTTGACTTTCTTTCTGGTGTGTCTGGGAGACTAGATGGTATGCAGTTTAGACTATATTATATTGATATTTATTTAGCAGAAACCTACCTGGGGAACTCCAGAGAACTGTACACTTTGGACGGTGCTGGGAGACTATACACAATTATGTACATAAAGTAGGGATTTACATGTTTGAATTATGGAACAGGAATGCACATATTTACTGAAATATTAACTGATGTGCCCAGAATAGTTTGATATATTCAGAGTAGTATTTTGAGAGAATCCTCATACATTTGTGGAGCATTACAGTTTGCAGGTCATGGCTGGGTATTTTGTAGGGGTGGGCGGAATGTGTCATTCTGTCCCACGGAATTTGGTGACTCAGTATTAACCTTGTAATGCAGAGTTCCGGCCAGAATTCCGCCAATCGCCGCATGGTGGAATTTATTCCCCACAAGGCTCCAGAAATGCGAGATTTGCCGTACCCTATTTTTTATTGCTGGCCGTCACGAGTGGTCACAGTCAGAGGGCTGCTTCTCAAGTAGATTTGCTGCCTCTTGAGTAGAATTTCTACTCGAGCAGCAGCATAATAAACTCGAATGGCTGTGCGCTCTTGCACATCGCATGGTGCCGCTCACGCAGATTTTTAGTGCAGCGTTACAGGCGCTAAATTGCAGCATGAGCAGTTCTACATGCATATTTTCCGCCCTTTGACCGAACTCCGCGGACTCTTGCAGAGTTTTTGTAACTCCACAGAGGGAAAATCCGCAAGTTCCGCCCACCCCTAGTATTTTGGTAGCTGAGAAGTGAATTCTGGAGTTTTGCTTTTGGGTACATTTTGCTATTAATAATTGTGGCATAATTTGGTGTTTCTGTGTTCTACACACAGGCCCTAACCCTGCTTATGCTTTAGTACATCTAATGAACGAGGATTGTTTCGGTAGATGGTAGTAAAGCCAATATTACTTACTGATATTTCTCTTTCTTCATCATCTTCCACTTTCTCCTCCTACTCCTTGCACTCTTTTCATCCTGCTCTCTCTCCCAGAACTATATTGACCTCCGCCTTGTAGGGAGCATGAGTACATCTCCAGATGAATCATACATTTTATTTCTATTAAATGCATTTTTGATATTTATAGAGCATGGAACTGGTCCAGAGAGGAAACAGAGAACACAGAATGTAACTGTACATTGCAGCATGAGCAGGCTGCATGAGCGACGTGTGTATTCCTGAGTACCTTAGAAGAGGTATGGGTTTAATTTGTTATTTCATGAGGAGGCTGACCCTCACAAGTGAGGACTGGGCAAAGAGCAGGACGAGGAGTCAGAAGCTGGCAGTCTGTGAACAGAGCATGAAAAAGTCAGAAAAGTGTTCTACCACAATATCAACGTTTCTCTGTTGATCTATACTTCGGTAGACTCCATATTGTCGACTAACACTGTATTGTCACGGTAGGTAGATGTGGAGTTAAGAATAGTAATCCTTACTTCTCTCTCTCTATACATATGCTTTCCTTGACGATATGTTGTTAGTAGATATTGCAGAGCCGATGTATGTAGAGTTCAATATAAATGACCTTGAAATTGTGACATAACCATCACTAGGTCATGATGTTGAGATTTTGTTTAAATGTTTGGATCCAATAAAAAGGATAGAAGGCAGTTCAAAGGTCGCTCATGATGGATGTTGCTGGCATGTTGGAAGGCTGGCTACGTTTAAAATAAATTATTTATAGCAACTCCATGGAAGATGGTGTGAAGGGTGAGGGGAGATCTGTTTTTGGGTGGCATTTGGACATGGTGTTTCAAGTGGCATGTGGGGTGGGTTGGCCGTAGGTAGATGTTTTGTGTATAGTGAAGCACTTGGTTGGTTTAGTTAAGATTACTAGATTACAGCGTTTCTTCAGGGGCACCATGTTCCAGTGCTGAGCATTCGTTTTAAAACCCAATGCATGGTTGGGGTTGCAGTTTTCAGTCACCTCAATTGAACCAGTTCCATTTAATTTTGAAATTCTGATGACTTTTAGATGGAAAATTTGGATTGGAATATGTTATCCCTTATACTATGGAATCATCTGGCCATTGCTTGATGAATGCATAGAGGCTTAAAGTAGGGATGATGGATGAGAATTAAGGATGATGGATGAGAATTAAGGATGATGGATGAGAAGTAGGCATGAGAAGTAGGGATGATGGATGAGAAGTAGGGATGAGAAGTAGGGGTAACAGATGAAAAGTAAGGATAAGAAGTAAGGATGATGGGTGAGTAGTAGGGATTTTAGATGAGAAGTAGGGGTGAAAAGTAAGAATGATGGATGAGAAGTAGGGATGAGAAGCAGGGATGAGAAGCAGGGATGATCGATGTGACATAGGGATGATGGATGAGACATAGGAAAGATGGATGAGAAGTAGGGATAGGGAGCAGGGATGAGGGATGAGAAGTAGGGATCATGGATGAGAAGTAGGAATCACGGATGAGAAGTAGGGATCAGAAGTAGAGATGATGGGTGAGAAGTAGAGATGATGGATGAGAAGTATGGATGGTGAATGAGAAGTAGGGATGGTGAATGAGAAGTAGGGATGATGGATGAGAAGCAGAAATGAGAAGCAGGGATGATGGATGAGAAGTAGGGATGATGGATGAGAAGCAGAGATGATGGATGAGAAGCAGGGATGATGAATGAGAAGTAGGGATGGTGAATGAGAAATAGGGACGGCGAATGAGAAATGGGGATGATGGATGAGAAGTAGGGATAAGAAGCCGAGATTATGGATGAGAAGTAGGGATGGTGAATGAGAAGTAGGGATGATGGATGAAAGGTAGGGGTGAGAAGCAGGGATGATGGATGAGCAGTAGGGATGATAGATGAGAAGTAAGAATGATGGATGAGAAGTAGATATGAGAAGTAGGGATGATGGATGAGAAGTAGGGGTAATGGATGAGAAGTAAGGATAAGAAGTAAGCATGATGGGTGAGAAGTAGGGATTATGGATGAGAAGTAGGGATGAAAAGTAAAAATGGGTGAGAAGTAGGGATGAGAAGCAGGGATGATGGATGAGATGTAGGAAAGATGGATGAGAAGTAGGAATAGGAAGCAGGGATGATGGATGAGAAGTAGGGATGGTAAATGAGAAGTAGGGATGATGGATGAAAAGTAGGGATGAGAAGCAGGCATGATGGATCAGCAGTAAGAATGATGGATGAGAAGTAGGGATGATGGATGAGAAGTAGGGGTAATGGATGAGAAGTGTGGATACAAAGTAAGGATGATGGGTGAGAAGTATGGATTACGGATGAGAAGTAGGGGTGAGAAGTAAAAATGATAGGTGAGACGTAGGTATGAGAAGTAGGGATGATGGATGAGAAGTAGGGATGAGAAGTAGGGATGATGGACGAGAAGTAGGAATGAGAAGTAGGGGTAATAGATTAAAAGTAAGGATAAGAAGTAAGGATGATGGGTGAGAAGTAGGGATTATGGATGAGAAGTAGGGATGAAAAGTAAGAATCATGGATGAGAAGTAGGAATGAGAAGCAAGGATGAGAAGCAGGGATGATCGATGTGACATAGGGATGATGGATGAGACATAGGAAAGATGGATGAGAAGTAGGGATAGGGAGCAGAGATGAGGGATGAGAAGTAGGGATCATGGATGAGAAGTAGGAATCATGGATGAGAAGTAGGCATCAGAAGCAGAGATGATGGGTGAGAAGTAGAGATGATGGATGAGAAGCAGAAATGAGAAGCAGGGATGATGGATGAGAAGTAGGGTTGATGGATGAGAAGCAGAGATGATAGATGAGAAGAAGGAATGATGGACGAGAAGCAGGGATGATGGATGAGAAGCAGGGATGATGGATGAGAAGTAGGAATGGCAAATGAGAAATAGGGATGGTTAATGAGAAATTGGGATGATGGATGAGAAGTAGGGATAGGAAGCAGAGATTATGGATGAGAAGTAGGGATGGTGAATGAGAAGTAGGGATGATGGATGAAAGGTAGGGGTGAGAAGCAGGGATGATGGATGAGCAGTAGGGATGATAGATGAGAAGTAAGAATGATGGATGAGAAGTAGATATGAGAAGTAGGGATGATGGATGAGAAGTAGGGGTAATGGATGAGAAGTAAGGATAAGAAGTAAGCATGATGGGTGAGAAGTAGGGATTATGGATGAGAAGTAGGGATGAAAAGTAAAAATGGGTGAGAAGTAGGGATGAGAAGCAGGGATGATGGATGAGATGTAGGAAAGATGGATGAGAAGTAGGAATAGGAAGCAGGGATGATGGATGAGAAGTAGGGATGGTAAATGAGAAGTAGGGATGATGGATGAAAAGTAGGGATGAGAAGCAGGCATGATGGATCAGCAGTAAGAATGATGGATGAGAAGTAGGGATGATGGATGAGAAGTAGGGGTAATGGATGAGAAGTGTGGATACAAAGTAAGGATGATGGGTGAGAAGTATGGATTACGGATGAGAAGTAGGGGTGAGAAGTAAAAATGATAGGTGAGACGTAGGTATGAGAAGTAGGGATGATGGATGAGAAGTAGGGATGAGAAGTAGGGATGATGGACGAGAAGTAGGAATGAGAAGTAGGGGTAATAGATTAAAAGTAAGGATAAGAAGTAAGGATGATGGGTGAGAAGTAGGGATTATGGATGAGAAGTAGGGATGAAAAGTAAGAATCATGGATGAGAAGTAGGAATGAGAAGCAAGGATGAGAAGCAGGGATGATCGATGTGACATAGGGATGATGGATGAGACATAGGAAAGATGGATGAGAAGTAGGGATAGGGAGCAGAGATGAGGGATGAGAAGTAGGGATCATGGATGAGAAGTAGGAATCATGGATGAGAAGTAGGCATCAGAAGCAGAGATGATGGGTGAGAAGTAGAGATGATGGATGAGAAGCAGAAATGAGAAGCAGGGATGATGGATGAGAAGTAGGGTTGATGGATGAGAAGCAGAGATGATAGATGAGAAGAAGGAATGATGGACGAGAAGCAGGGATGATGGATGAGAAGCAGGGATGATGGATGAGAAGTAGGAATGGCAAATGAGAAATAGGGATGGTTAATGAGAAATTGGGATGATGGATGAGAAGTAGGGATAGGAAGCAGAGATTATGGATGAGAAGTAGGGATGGTGAATGAGAAGTAGGGATGATGGATGAAAGGTAGGGATGAAAAGCAGGGATGATGGATGAGCAGTAGGGGTGATGGATGAGAAGTAAGAATGATGGATGAGAAGTAGAGATAAGAAGTAGGGATGATGGATGAGAAGTAGGGGTAATGGATGAATGATTGAGAAGTAGGGATGATTGATGAGAAGTAGGGATCAGAAACAGAGATTATGGATGAGAAGTAGGGATGGTGAATGAGAAGTAGGGATGATGGATGAAAGGTAGGGATGAGAAGCAGGGATGATGGATGAGCAGTAGGGATGATGGATGAGAAGTAAGAATGATGGATGAGAAGCAGAGATAAGAAGTATGGATGATGGATGAGATGTAGGGGTAATGGATGAGAAGTAGGGATAAGAAGTAAGCATGATGGGTGAGAAGTAGGGATTATGGATGAGAAGTAGGGATGAGAAGTAAAAATGGATGAGAAGTAGGGATGAGAAGCTGAGATGATGGATGAGACGTAGAAATGATGGATGAGACGTAGAAATGATGGATGAGACGTAGGAAAGATGGATGAGAAGTAGGGATAGGAAGCAGGGATGATGGATGAGAAGTAGGGATGGTAAATGAGAAGTAGGGATGATGGATGAAAAGTAGGGATGAGAAGCAGGGATGATGGATGAACAGTAAGAATGATGGATGAGAAGTAGGGATGATGGATGAGAAGTAGGGGTAATGGATGAGAAGTAGGGATACAAAGTAAGGATGATGGGTGAGAAGTGTGGATTACGGATGAGAAGTAGGGATGAGAAATAAAAATGATAGGTGAGACGTAGGGATGAGAAGTAGGGATGATGGATAAGACTTAGGGTTGGTGGATGAGACGTAGGAAAGATGGATGAGATGTAGGTATGGGAAGCAGGGATGAGAAGTAGGGATCATGGATGAGAAGTAGGGATCATAGATGAGAAGCAGAGATGAGAAGCAAGGATGATGGATGAGAAGTAGGGATGATGGATGGGAAGTAGGGATGAGAAGCATGGGTTGATGGATGTGAAGTATGGATGATGAATGAGTAGTAGGGATGATGGATGAGAGATGGTGATGAGAGGCAGGGTTGAGAGATGAGGAGTAGAGATGATGGAAGAGAAGTAGGGTGATGGATAAGAAGTAGGGATGAGAAACATGGGTTGATTGATGAGAAGTAGGGATGATGGATGAGAAGTAGGGATGGTGAATGAGTAGTAGGGATGAGAAGCAGGGATGAGGGATGAGAACTAGAGATGATGGATGAGGGATGAGAAGCAGGGATGAGGGATGAGAAGTAGATGTGATTGAAGAGAAGTAGGTATGATACGCCACCCTAATATATTATTTGCAATCAGCGCTGGAATGTCGGAGAATCCAGCCGGATCTCAGATCCAGCAGTTATTATTGAACGGATACAAGATCAGGCACGTGCCCAGTGAATGTTACCGTGCTCTCAACCTTACCATCTCCCGGTGCCGTGTGGTAACAAACTGGGACTGTTCAGGCGCATGCTGCTGTGCCTGAGGGGTGAGGGATTTTCTCTAACTCTCCTTTATATCTCGGCCTGGTGCACTAAAACGGCAATCAGCAACTCCCTTTGTCGGGCCAGGGTGACAGCAGTTGTATGTCCAAGGCTCACAGCTGGAACCAAACACCTTCATGCCAAAGTCTGACTGACACCCATCAGAGCAAAGACACACAGACTGTTACTTGACTATTTGTTGCTAGACAATCTGAGGTTTGTCATACTCAAACTCTGTGTAAGAAGTGTAGGTCTTCACAAGCCATGTAGGAATGTAAGGTTTCTGTCTCTGTAAGTATGTTAATGATTATTTTAACTACATTAAAATGACAGCAGAGTTAGCAAACAACGTGTAATGTTCTAAACTTATGCATTACAGATACCATTCAGCTCTTTGATGCAGATGCATGACTCACTGAGCTATAATAGCGCCTCTGTACTTCGCATCCTACAGGTAACACAAGGATATCTGCATCACTGAGCTATCTACCCTACATAAAATATGCTGTTCCTCCAGGAGGGTTGTCAACCTCCGAACCGGCTTTTTCCTCTAATAAAATGAATACCATTAAATTGATTATAATTGAAACCTCTTAGCCAATCTCTGGGACACAATTCAATTGCGAGCATGAATTGCATAAGAGGTAAATGCTAAGGAAATTCCTCTTTTTAGTTTCAACATTACTCCCTGAGAACAGATAATGATTTCAGATTCTGCCACAAGAGGGCGCCCTAGGATTTCGCTCAGAATAAAGCGTAGTTCTGTCTTTCTCGCTCTCTCCGCTGATTCCAAGCTCAGTAATACACCGACAGACTGCACAGCAGCGCTTAGTTGGAGCCAGCCACTGTTCCGTGTAAACAGCAGACAAGCTCTTCGAGGCGCTTCCTGAGAGTACGTACCATCCCTACAATAGTTTCTTCAACACGGGATACACCTGTCTGTTCATCTATTTTTCATCCATTTCTTTTCTCTTGTTCTCTTTCTCTTTTTTGTGGTAGCAGTGACCAGCCAGGCAACAACCTTCAGAGCGGCTTTGAGACGGGGGCTTGAAAGCGGCTTTGAGACGGGGGCTTGATAGAGATTGAAATTTCTTATGGCTAGGGGGTTGCACAGCCAATCTCACTATACACAAGTTTGTTTCAAATCGTGAAGCGTCATCATTTGTGATGGCGCGCAAAGTTTCCTAACTTCACCCAAGCAACGATTAACTTTATTCTTGGACACCGGATATTCGTCCGACTCCCACCTGAGCTGAACAAGACTACGGTTGCAGGGAATTGTTTCGCAAGTTTCTCTGCTACCACACACAGAAGTCCTTGCCCTTGAGTCGCAGTGGGGACTACAGCATCCCTATTTCTCATCTGTCATACCTACTTCTCATCCAAAATCCCTACTTCTCATCCCTCATCCATGATTCTCATCCCTACTTCTCAGCCATCATCCCTACATCTCATCCATCATTCCTACTTCTCTTCCATCATCTCTACTTCTTACCCCTCATCCCTGCTTCTCATCCCTACTTCACACCCATCATCCCTACTTCTCATCCATCATCTCTACTTCTTATCCATCATCCCTGCTTCTCATCCCTACTTTTCTTCCATCATCTCTACTTCTTATTTATCATCCCTGCTTCTCATCCCTACTTCTCTTCCATCATCTCTACTTCTCATCCATCATCCCTACTTCTCTTCCATAATCTCTACTTCTCATCCCTCATAACTGCTTTTCATCCCTAATTCTCATTCACCATCCCTACTTCTCATCCCTGCATTTCATCACTACTTCTCATTCACCACCCCTTTTTCTCATCCCTGCTTCTCATCTTTACTTCTCACTCACATCCCCACTTCTCATCCATCATCCCTACTTCTCACCCCAGTCCTTCTTCTCATCCGTGATCCCTACGTCTCGCCCATGATCCCTACTTCTCATCCGTCTTCCCTACTTATAATCCATCTTCCCTACTTCTCAAATATCATCCCTACATCTCACCCATCATTCTTATTTATTATCCCTACTTCTCATATATCTACCCAAGTTCACATCCCAACTTCTCATCCATTATCCTTACCTCTCATCCATCACCCCTACTTCTCATCCCTACTTCTCACCCATCATCCCTACTTCTCATTCCTCATCCCTCAGTCACACCAACACTCTTTCAGTGCTGTGAAACACCCCTTCATGCTGATTGATTGGCAACAACCAATCAGAGTTAAGAGACAGGGCTGCATTCTATTGGCCTAGCCACTGAAAACAAAACAGCCTTTTCATTGCACATGCTGACTGAGGGCAGAGGAGAGGAAATACAGCTGGTGTTTGCTTCAGTGAATCCAAGGCTGGGCAGCATTTCATTTTACTTAAGTATTTCTCTGTTTAGGCCTCTGTGGAAAGCTCTGATTTTTTTGGGGAAGACAAGAGGCCTCCCCTGAGCCATAAATCAATACTTGGAGCAAGAACTATAGGGTTCTTCAGGAAAAAAATTCTGGTTTCAGTGTCATTTGTAACAACTCTGTCCTGCCCAGACCTCCTGGTTTCCTACATAACTGAAGCCCAGCCCCTGAAGTCTGCAAACTACAAGGAATGGAAAAAAGCAGTTCTCAGATCTAAAGACAGCCACAGACTGAAACATATTCTCTGTTACAAAAATAACTGAAACCAGAAAAGATTTCTTTGAACTGTATTGCCCTGTTTCCAAGTGTTGATATATAGCCCTGGAAGGCCCCTTGTCTTCCCCAATCCATCAGAGCTTTCCACAGAACTCAGTGTAAATAGAAAGACACTTAAATAAAATGAAATGCTGCACAGCCTTGGATTCACTAGAAACAAGAAACAGACTGCACAGTGCGCAATGAGAAGGATGTTTTTTCAGTGGCTAAACCAATAGAACCCAGCCCTCTCTCTTAACTCTGATTGGCTGTTGCAAACCAATCAGTGTAAAGGTGTGTTTCACAAAACTGAAAGTGTGTTGGCATGACTGAGGGCTGAGGATTGAGAAGTAGGGATGAAAACTAGGGACGATGGATGAGGTATGAGAAGTAGAGATGAGACGTAAGGATGATGGATCAGAAGTAGGAATGATGAGTGAGAAGTAGGGATAACGGATGATGCATGATAAGTAAGGAAGATGGATGAGAAGTAGGGATGATGCATGATAAGTAAGGAAGATGGATGAGAAGTAGGGATGATGCATGATGGATGAGAAGTAGGGATAAAGTATGAGAAGTAGGGATGAGGAGTAGGGATGGTGGATAAGAAGCAGAATGAGAAGTAGGGATAATGGATGAGAAGTAGGAATGATGGAAGAAAACTAGGGAAGAGAAATATGGGTGATGGGTGAGAAGTAGTAACGATGGATGAAAAATAGGGATGAGAAGTAGGGATGAGGAGTGAGGAATGAGGGTGTCCTAAAATGGATGCTGTAGGGGAGACACCTCTGGACCCTCCTCCCTAAGGTGTGGAACTTCTGGTGGGCACAGAATGCAACTGGCAAGTTACGCACTAAGGGAAAGCAAAGGGGGGCAGTGACGTCAGACTGGGGTCGGGGCTACGGACCATGAACAGCATTTTATATGTTTTGTAGTTCACAGTCTAATGTCAACAGCACTATCATAGATGATTTCATCAAAGATATAATCAGTGATGCTACCAGTGATGTCATTTAAGATGTCATGAGCGAGGTCATAAGCTGTGTATGATGGAGCAGCGAGTTATGGTTAGTGTACTTATAGTCGCTGAAAAAACAAATCTATACATAACTTCCCTTTAACCTTTGTTTCAGGCAAAATGTTGTATTTTTGATCATATATCACATGCCACAGTTCCCTTCCCCAAACCAATAATGGGCAGCCTGCCCCTGCTGCGCATAGCCTCCAGTCGTGCTGGTGGGGTTTGGCCACAGGTAATGGCTTGTGGGCATGTCTGTGCCCAACACTCCGCGCTCCATTTAACTCTGCTGCGCGTAGCATTTGGCTGTGCATTGTGCGGGTCGCCTGTAAGCTTGGCGTTCAGCCAGACCTGGTCCACAGGTCTCAGCGGATGGCGACCACCTCTGCAGACACACTTTGGCCATGCGCAGGGAGGGCTGGCCGCAGGTGGCTATTCTGTGGCATGCAGCCAACTCCAACTGCTCAAGGCTTTCGGTTTATACCACAGGGACTGGCCGCAGGGCCCCATCCCACTGAGGGTGAGCTCATCCCACTGAGGGTGGCCTCATCCCACTGAGGGTGGCCTCATCCCACTGAGGGTGGCCCCATCCCACTGAGGGCCCCATCCCACTGAGGGCCCCATCCCACTGAGGGTGGCCTCATCCCACTGAGGGTGGCCCCATCCCACTGAGGGTGGCCTCATCCCACTGAGGGTGGCCTCATCCCACTGAGGGCCCCATCCCACTGAGGGCCCCATCCCACTGAGGGTGGCCTCATCCCACTGAGGGTGGCCTCATCCCACTGAGGGTGGCCTCATCCCACTGAGGGCCCCATCCCACTGAGGGTGGCCTCATCCCACTGAGGGTGGCCTCATCCCACTGAGGGTGGCCCCATCCCACTGAGGGCCCCATCCCACTGAGGGTGGCCTCATCCCACTGAGGGTGGCCCCATCCCACTGAGGGTGGCCTCATCCCACTGAGGGCCCCATCCCACTGAGGGCCCCATCCCACTGAGGGTGGCCTCATCCCACTGAGGGTGGCCTCATCCCACTGAGGGTGGCCCCATCCCACTGAGGGCCCCATCCCACTGAGGGTGGGCTCATCATGCACAGCAGGGGTTGGTGGAAAGGGCTGGTTTGTGGCCCTGCTCCAAACCCATTACAAGTGGCCAACCCTAGCATGAGACCTGTGGTTGAGAGCAGCCACAGTGCACTGAATATTTTTTTCATTTTTTTCAATTCGTGAATCCTAAGCCCCAGGAAGGTTCCAGGTTCGAGAGACTGTAAAGGATTCACAAATATGGGAGAGAATTTGAGAATCCCATGATAGTTTTTTTTAATACTTATTTTTTTGCTAGGAAGGAGGCATTCAGGAACCAAATTCACAAATCCGCAATGGACAACAGGAGAAAAAACTCAAAGGTCCAATGGTGAGCCTTTACGCTTTTCAATGGATTTGCAAATCCTATGTGGATTCATAAATCCACAGAAAATCTGCAAATTAATGGTCAAGATACCTCTGAAGTTAACCTCATCGTGCCCCAACCATAACATTTTTTTAAGGCAAATTTCTCAAAAACTACTTAACAAATTTACACCAAACGAGCCAAAGTCTCTTCCTTGAGTAAAGTTCTTATTTTATGGCAAGTTTAGTGTAATTTGTTTCACCTGTTTTTTCTGTATTGTGATGCAAAGAATCCTATTAGAGTTAAAATGGAATGTTACTCTTGAGACATCCCCCTATTTTTTGGTCCCAGCTTAATAGATCTGCATAAAGCTTGCCACGAGGAACACAAAGTGAATGTACATTTTTTTGGATGGTTTCGTGCAGATTCATTGAATCTCAATCTCCCTCTCTCCCTCCTCATATTTTTGTCTCCTTTACTCTTGCTCCCCCATCCTTGTGCGCCCTCACTCTGTCTCCCCTGCTTCCTTCCCTCTCTCCTCCGTTCCACCCAGTGAGTCCTGATGTTTCTGAATTCAGACCGAGGGGCATATTTATCAAGGTTTTGCGTCGCCCTTGCAACGGGGTGCAAAGGTGACGCAAAACCTAAATGAGATTTATCAAGCCACGAAAGGCCGCCTTGCATGCAAGACAGCGCAAATCGCTGCCTTACGCTACTCTGCGCAGGGAGGCATTCTGCAGTACACTTAGAAAGAGGAAAATGCTTCTGCAGATTGCTTTTGTGCAGGAAGGTGTCCCTTCCTGCACAAAAACAATCCTGCTTGTAACACAGGCACCCTTGCAACATGACGCAGGGTGTCTGCGTTGGCGCCCCTGTAATAGGGTCATTCCTGCCCTTCCCCTTTCACGCAGTGCAGCATGGTGGCATTTTAATTTTTGATAAGTATGGCCCCCAGTTCATGCCTCCGTTCCCGAACTCCCTGATTCTCTCCCACGCCAGCCTCATTATCTCGCTCACATAGAGCGCTTTTTCATGATTTGTCTTTCTGGATACTATTTCAGGTGCCTCCTGAAGCCAGGTAACACACGTCCCACGTGTGCTCTTACTGAGAAGCGCAGGGCTGCGGTAACACGTCACATGTGCCGCGGGGAACCATGGGCCGCGCCGCTCTCCTACGGCACATTTCTGGAACGCTTCTACCTCAACGCCCCCACAGCCGCAGGAATGTAGGTCAGCGGTGTTCATTATGGCCAGGCGGGCTGTGGCAATGATAGGAAATGTTTTATTCAATACTTTTTTATCTACCTGTTCCTTTCCCCTTTATCTCTGTTTCTGGATCAACCCTATGGCTGCAGCTATTTCTGTCCCTCTCTATCATACATGTACACACATGTGTGTACACTGTCACACACATGGATAAATAATTATGTGTAGTGCTGGACTCAGAACTGGTAATATACACAAACATATGACAGATTAGTATAAACACAGGTAAGAAGGGCCAACAAGCCCCACACCCTGCCCTGCTCCATGAGAATGAGGGAAGTGTGTATGATGATTCATGTATACAGCGAAAAGCAGATGGAAGTCTTGAAGAGCCCAGGTCTTTAATGATGACGTCACACCAGACATGATACAGCAGATCATTGTATTGTATTTGTAGAGTGCAAATCTAGCTGGTAAGGTGTCTCAGGAAGGGGGCCAGATGGGGCCCCTACCCCCTCTCCATTGTCCTGGCCCCCCTAGGTCACACCACCAACGCTGTTGAATGCTGCGTCGGTCGCTGACACCCGGAAAACACATGCACATTATCATATTCAAACACCTTTCAGTGTAAAGCAGCAAATGTTTGAGACAGTACTTGTCTTGAGCCTACAATATTTACCTAAAATGATTAAATATGACTTCGTACACACATACACACATAAATAATCCATGTATGTTTTAAACATTTTACGCACATGTATGTATCTGTGTATTCATATCTGCACACTCACATACGTACACACGCGAACACACACAATTGAGGATTAGCTGGTTCCAGTTTTGCATGTGGCCCAATGCGTGCCCCGCCCACTAAAGACCACTTCTAGAGGCGCCCCTGGCACCAACCTCAGCCATCCAGAAAGCGCCACGTCAATAACACAGCGCTACACACCAGACAGAGCACATTCTAACATGCCAACAGACATGTCTTTGCACTGAGATGTTATCTCACTGCACGTATTTAATCAATGCTGCCTATATCTGGTGACGCGTCATCAGGACATCAGCGGGGATTTTATGTAATTTGGTCTCGGAAATAAGGAAAGGCGATCCCAGAGCGGGCATGTTGGAAGGTGTCATGGAGGGGGCTGAGAAGGCGTGCAGGACAAGAAAGTGGGTATGGAAACGAACTGGCAGCATTGTGTGCCGCGAGCAGCCCTGAGCAGCGATCACACCCCCCCAGGCAGCTGTGTGAAGCCTCCCCCTCCTCGACGCCCCCACAGCCGAGGAATGTAGGTCAGCGGCGCTCATTACGGCCAGGCGGACGGAGGGAAGGATAGCACATGTTTTATTAAAACACTTTTTGTACCCACCTGTCTCTTCCTGGGCCCCTCGGCTTTCTGTCGCCTCCTTCAGATCTGTGGCTGCTCCCACTTCTGGGGGTACCGCCGTTTCCATTCCTCCAGGACATGCAGTTACACATGTGTGCTGGGGGTTTACATGGCTGACATCTGACCCAGAGGCAGTGCAGTGCTTTACATAGAAGAGACATGTCTGATGGAGGAGCTTTTGTTAAGGCGCACGAAGAACTGGTCACTTTCTGATGTACACTTTATTGGTCCACAGTGTGGAGAGAGGCAAACGGTGCAGCGCCGCACAGCAGCAGCACATACATTGAAAACAAACATTCTGACAGCAGTCTAACAACACTGTGCATCATAATAAAACTCTATATAACATATCTCAATTTCTTTTTAATTAACACAAGTAACTGTAATCAAGCAACAAACAAGAAAGAATAAAGACAAGAGGGCACTAACATCTAAACCTAATCCTTTACCCACCTGTGGGCATCTTCTGATGCGTCTGGACTTCCACCATCCCAATGCCACAGTCTCACTTCTCACCAATGCCATACCCATTTCTTACTCTTCTCTCTGGACACCTAACTTTGGCTTTGTTTCACCACTTCCAAGAGCTCACACAAATTGCTGAACTTGAATCTTTCTTGACTCTATCTTCTGGACCAAACTGGTCCTCCCCTTGGTCACTTGTCACCTGTCTTCACTCTAACCGCGTTATCAATTTTGAACTTTTCACATTATGAAATTCTTTTACTTTTTCTTCTGAACTCTCTGAACATTTTCCCTCATTTTCCTCCCAAAGCAACCTTAGTAGATATTCAAGAATTTATGTTTCATCCTGCACCTGGCACTCAAATCACCAATACATTTACGGCCTCTAGGCGCTTGGTGAAACGTGACTGGATGAATGTGGAGCACACCCCTACACTTTCAACATTTCTCTCACAGTGTACTGCACACCTTGCGCTCCCTTGGCTTAATCCCTTGATCAGTTGTTGCATGGCCCAGATACTCCACAGGGTTTCTGCTAAACGCATACTTGTCCCTTCTCAATGTTATCCATTCCCCTTCAATGCACTCAACACTGTTTTCAATCTATCCTGTGTTCTCTTCCAGTTTTAAAAAAAATCAGTCCATCTGCTTGTCAAGCTAAGGCTCTATCTTTTCCTGCCTCAAGGGAGGACAGAAGATGTGTTAGAAATGGGGGTCTCTAGTTGGCAATGGCTGGCCACTGTCCAAGTAGGGACCCTTCTTCCTAAGTCAGAGTAAGAGGGCTACCCTCCTTGATACCCCTGCTCAACCCTGTGGTAACGTAGCACGAGCAGGTAGGCTTATCTCAGAGGCAGGGTGTGAAGCATTTATGACCATACACAGTAACACAGTGAGGAACACTACAAAGGGACACCACACAAGTAGTTATAAAAAATAAGTATCTTTATATAAAGGCAGATTTATCACAAGACCAATAACTGTAAAAGCCACAATACTGTCAAAAATAGGATAGCTGTTGAAGGGCTGTCAAAAAAAGGTCAAGGGTTGCAAAAATAAGGTTCAAGTTCAAAGCAGTGGTCTCTGCGACCCTTTCTCATTCAGAGGTTGCAACAATAAGGTTCAAATTCAAAGCAGGGTTCTCTGCGACCCTGTCTCGTTCAGAGATTGCAAAAATAAGGTTCAAATTGAAAGCAGGGGTCTCTGCGACCCTTTCTCATTCAGAGGTTGCAACAATAAGGTTCAAATTCAAAGCAGGGTTCTCTGCGACCCTGTCTCGTTCAGAGATTGCAAAAATAAGGTTCAAATTGAAAGCAGGGGTCTCTGCGACCCTTTCTCATTCAGAGGTTGCAACAATAAGGTTCAAATTCAAAGCAGGGTTCTCTGCGACCCTTTCTCGTTCAGAGATTGCAAAAATAAGGTTCAAATTGAAAGCAGGGGTCTCTGCGACCCTTTCTCATTCAGAGGTTGCAAAAATAAGGTTCAAATCCAAAGCAGTGGTCTCTGCGACCCTTTCTCGCACAAAGTACCTGAATTCAGTAGCAAAACCAACAAAATGTCGCAAAGAAGTGGTAGCGATGATTTTCCTCACGCGAGGCCGGCGATGCGTTAAATCCTTGCCGCAAGGGAGGATGATGCGCCGATCTGCAGATGCGTGCGGAGACGATGCGACCAACTTCTCCACGCTAGGCCGCCGATGCGATGACTTTCTTGCCGCGAGGGAGAAGTCGATGCGACGAGCCTGTTGCGTTGTGCGATTGTGTTGCGATGCGAAGAAATGGCGCTCCACGAGGGAGCGACGAAATCCGGTGCGATGCGATGAAAATGGCGGACGCACGGCGTCCGCAATGCGATGTCTTGAAGCGATGATTTCTTTAGGGGTTGCGAGCGCTCGGCGACAGCAGCGCGATGATTTTTCCAGCGCGTCTCGGCTGCAGCGGCTCGCAAAGAGGCGTTAGCGATGGTTTTGTGTTGCGAGCACTCAGCGGCAGCAGCGCGATGATTTTTCCAGCGCTCTCGGCTGCAGCGGCTCGCAAAGGTGCGTTAGCGTCGATTTCCAGCACTCTTTTCTCTGAAGCAAACTAGAGGCCCTGGAACTCACAGGAGCCTCATCAGCAGATAGCAATCCTCGCAGGGAGGAAGCAGGAGGTTGGTGGGGGAGTCTGATGTGCCTGAGACTCCAGCAGGAGGCTAGCTCTTTTCCTAGCCCTTGGGTAATTGCTGTAACAAAAATAAAAGTTCTCTCAAAAGTTCCTTTTCCTCTTCTTCAAGGTCCAGTGGTCACTGCTGCAGGCCAGTGCAAGAAACAACACACAAGCACAGGGACAGTCACTTCCTGCAGATTCCTCCAGTGGCACGGACAGAGTTTCCTCTCCAGATCCAAAAGCAATACAAATTGTAGGGGTTTGAGCACAGATATTTATACCCCAAAAGTCTTTGTTCTCAGAAGCTACAAGTCACTGAACCTAGCCAGAACCAGTTCTGCTCAGGCCTGGAGCACTTTGTTTACCAGGCTGCATCCTTCCTTTCAGAAAGAGGGGGTCTGCTAGCAGACACACAGTAGGAGGTGGAGCCAGCATTCACCTTGCCAGGCACAGCCCTATTCAGGTCAAGGAGCCACCCCTCCCCACACTCTAAATGCAGATCTCTCTATTCAACCCAGGTCTGACTCAGCCTGCCCTGCCCCTCTAAAACCAGACAGCCAATACACATAACAGCAGAGCACACTGGAAGGCTTAGGCAAGAAAATACCTACTTTCTAAAGTGGTATTTTCAAACACAGAATATAAAAATAAACTTCACTAAAAGATGTATTTTAATATTCTGAGCTCAGGCATACTAAATTCGTTTTTCTACCATGTTCCTGGGGTCAGTTAGGACTATAGAATGTAATAGTCAAACTGCCCATTCTAGCCTATGAGGAACAGGTAGCCTTACAGTAGTGAAAAACGAAATTGGGTGTAATTCACTACCAGGACATGCTACACACACCAAGGCATGTCCTACCTTACACATACAATGCGCCCTACCATAGGGGTGACTTACATGATGCCAAGGGAAGGTTCAGGGGCTGGGAAGTGGGTGCACTTCACAGCCAAGATGGCAGTTCTGGACTGCACACAGACACTGCAGTGGCAGGTCTGAGACACACTTTACAAGCTGCTTCTGTGGGTGGCACACATCAGTGCTGCAGGCCCACCAGCAGCATTTGGTTTACCAGCCCTGGGCACACACAGGCCACACTACTAGGGACTAACAGGTAAACCAAATAAGCCAATCAGGGACATACCAATTCATATAGACATATTTACAAAGGAGAGCATATGCACTTTAGCACTGAACAGCAGTGGTAAAGTGCCCAGAGTTATAAAACCAACAGAAACAGGTCAGCAAAAATACAGGAGGCCGGCAAAAAGTTTAGGGGTGACCCTGCAAAAGGGCCATTTCCAACAAGATGGATCCTAGATCTGGCCTGAAAAGGGCTCCGATGAATTAGCACTCCTGGACTCGATGAAAGTGTGACTTTTCTTTTTTCAACAAAAAGTGACGTCTTGTCAGAGTGTGTCAAAACAGATGATCTGCTCCCAGGCCCTTAGAAAAAGCAGACACACAGATTAACCAATCATCTAGGTTTGGAAACAATTAAAGTCTTTGGAAATGAAGATTACCCAGGAAGAGGGAAGACATCCTGGGGCTGATGCAAGGCCGACAGGCAGGACTCGGAATTGTCAATGACTTCACCTAACAAAAAACCTTAAATACCATTGGTATCTACTAGAATGTGTAGATAAGTATCTAAGAGATCTAGCAATCCCATGAACATTCATGGAGACACGAGGGCAGGGCTCTTTGTAGCATGCCCATCTTGAATCGGGATAAATTCATTCAGCCTCTGTAAATCCAGAAGTGGTCGAAGGTCCCCAGAAGGTTTCTGCACTAAAAACATCATAATATCCCTTGCCTTCTTCATTTTCTGCAACTGGAATCACACCCATTTGTTAATCAGGTATTGTGCTCCTTTCAGAATGCCCTGACAGTGAAGAGGGCATCAGAGTGTAGGTGTTGCCAGAAAAAACTATTCCAGAGGAGGAAGTCGATTCAGTAGCATTCTTTCACTATCTGAATCTGCTTTCCACCCCGACCAAAACTCTGTCATGAAAGGGTGGACCAGACCCTTTGGGTGCAGGCAGCCCAAATGCTCTGCAGTATCCAAAACCCTCTACTTCATTGGCTAGTTTTCCCTCTATTTTACAAAAGTGTCAGCCACGAAAATTGGAATTGAAAGACAAAAAAGACAACACATGTGGTGGGACCTGTTCAGCAGGATGCACAAATGTACAGATCAGAATGCAAAATGTCCAGAGCAAAAATAATTGGGGGGGTCAAGGCAGAAATTTGCATTCCCTTAGAAGAAGCAGAATGCTTCATTCCCTCTAGCTGGTCTTCGACATCTCCCTATTTAAAGGTATTCACAGAGAGAGCTGAGCCATAGGCGCCTTTAACCCCTTCCATGCTCATGACGAGCTCAGCTCGTCATGCTGCGCAGTGCTCGTGTGCGCATGACGAGCTGAGCTCGTCATGAACCCGTCCGCTTAATGAAACGCCTCGCACAGGGCGAAAATCGGCCGCGCATGGAAGGGGTTAACTGCGCCTGTCACCCCATTTAGGTAGCTGGGCTTAAAGTGTAAACTTGCTAACAGCTTTAGGAGATGTAGGAATTGCGATTCTCCTATTACCATGACCAGAGAATCTGGATTTCATTAAAGACACGGAGGCTAACATTATGCATTATTCTTTTAATGCAACTTCAAGCACAGCCATTTTAAAGTTACATCATAAAGCAAAGCTCTAGAATGTACACATGTAACGTTGGCAACAGCAACACAGAGATCTGCCTCTTTTAAATGCAATGAGAGCAAAAAAGGTAACGTTCTTCCAAAGGCAACAAAGTCCAAGCGATGGCATCATGAAGGGAAAGGCCTCTCCTTGAAACAGTGAGGGACGCCAAGCACAAGAAGAAGAGATGTCGAGAGTTGCTTGCAACGAATCGTGACGAGGAGCCAATCAAGTCGAATTATCTGAAAAAGGACAAAATGTTAGGAATTGTACTTAACGCCCTATGTAAAGGGGAAAAAAAAGAGAGAATCAGTTGTAATTGATAATACACATATTAGGCAAATTACAGTAAAAAACTGAGTTATATTCTATTTAATCAAAACATTACACTAAACAAGTTCTTAGAACAAGAAGAGTGCAGTAAGTCAAAAAGATGTTAAAATCCACTCCCGGGACGGAGGGTAGGGATAATGTTAGCCTCCGTGCCTTTAATGAAATCCAGATTCTCTGGTCATGGTAATAGGAGAATCGCAATTTCATTACAAGACCGGAGGCTACCATTATGCATGTTGGTAGTCAAGTAAAACAACATCAGACATGTGTTCGACAGGTTTGCAGTAATGTTTTGCAAAGGTATAGGAACTTGGCCAGTCTGCTGCTTTGAGAATGTCATCCAACTTACCTCCTTTCCAAAAGGACTGGCTAGCCATAGCTCCTCTTAAAGAGTGTGCCTGAAACCTATGGAGATCAATGCCTGCAAATTGCATAGCCAGTTTAACCCATCCAGCTATTGAAGAAGAAGAGACAGGTTTGAAGGGTTTAACAAAGGATAAAAGGAGTTGGTTTACACCAGGGGTACGATGAAGGTCCATCCTAGAATTATATTCCTTCATGCAATCCACCACACATAATTTTTTACAAGCGTCAAACCTTGGATAAAAAATCATATCAGACATCGTTTTAGTTCTCTTGATGATTTCAAATCTGACGTCGAAGGCGTCATAAGATCTGTTGGATATTTCCAGTGCTTTAACGTCCGAAACTGTACGACAGGATATTAGACATAGAAGAGAAGCTAGTTTGATGGAGAGTCTTTTATTATCTAATAAGTTATTATTCGGCCAGTTACAAAATAGGTCAAGTAACAATTTAATATCCCAAAGTGTGTCGTATCTAGGTTTGGGAGGTCTTTTAATCCTGATGCTCTTCATAATTCTGCAAATTATATGGTTCTTCCCGATAGTTCTACCATTAAAAGGGAGTGACCCGCAGAAATGGCTGATCTATAACAGTTTATTGACCTATATGAAAGACCTCTTTCGAACTGTTCAACGAGAAAATTAGCTACATGCACAATAGGAGCCTCCACAGAATCCAGGTTCCTTTCCAGGCACCAACAAACCCATCTTTTCCAGATGCCGTTGTATCTATAGTGTGTACCGGGTGCCCAAGATTCTTGGAGGAGAGAGGAAGCCTGTGCCGAAAGCCCAGAGATTTCATTGGCTCGCCTGACACTTTCCAGGCAAGAAGGTTCAAAGTCCCGTTCAGAAGAAGCGGGTGATCCAAACCGTCTATGTCTTTTAGGAGGCCTGGTGAAGCTGGGAGCAGAAAGGGTATTTCGTAAGCTAATTCCAAGGTCGTTGGGAACCAGGCTTGGGACGGCCAAAAGGGAGTTATTAGGATTATTGAAGATTGTTCTGTCCTCAACTTCTGAAGGACGCGCTGGATCATTGCAAAGGGGGGAAAAGCATATCCCCGAATTCCTTTCCAATGTTGGAGGAAGGCGTTCACTGCCAGAGCTCCCGGGTCTGGCATCCAGCTGAAGTAACTGGGAAGTTGAGACGTGAGTCTGCTCGCGAAGAGGTCTACTTCTAGGGGACCCCAAAGATAGTCTAGAGTCTTGAATACGTTTGCGTTTAATTTCCAATCGGTGTGATCTACGAGGAACCTTGAATTCCAATCCGCGCAAACATTCTTTAGGCCCGGAAGGTATTCTGCTCTTAAAGAAATTTGGTGTTCCAAGCAGAACATCCACAGTTTTTTGGCTAGGTTGGAGAGGTCTGGTGACCTCGTGCCCCCTAGACAATTTATGTAGGTAACGGCTGACATGTTGTCCATCTTGAGGACGACTGACCTCCCTTGAAGAGATTGTTTGAAACTCATAAGGGCATAAAGCCCGGCAGTTAACTCCAGAAAATGTATGTGGTGCAAGCTCTCCGAATAGGACCATAAACCTCCCGTGTTCAGATTCTGGAAACAAGCACCCCAGCTATGAAGGCTGGCATCTGATTCCAGCACGTAATCCGGGAAGTCCCAAAACGGCTTTGCTGCTCCATGCATCCAGATTTTCTAACCACCAAATCAGTTCTGTCTTGCCTTCTGTGTCTAGGTGAATTTTGTCTTCGTACCAAAGGCCAGAACGAAGGGCCCTGCCCTTCAGTCTATGAAGGGCTCGATAATGTAGAGGGCCCGGGAAGATAGCCTGGATAGATGATGAAAGGAGGCCCAGAAGTCTGGCTAGTTCCCTTAAAGTTACAAGATCTAGTTTCAGAACATGACGAATCTCCTTCCGAATTTTGGATATCTTCTTCGCGGGAAGTAAGAGCATAGACTTCACGGTGTCTACCATGAAGCCCAGGAATTCTAGAGACCTTGAGGGAGTCATGATGGATTTCTCCCTGTTTATAATAAAACCTGTACTCTCTATTAAATCAACAGTAGTGTTCAAGTCTTTCAGAATTTGAGAATGGTCTTGAGACATGATAAGTATGTCGTCTAAATAGATTATGAGGCGGACACCCCTTTCTCTCAAAACCGTGGTAATGGCCTTCATTACTTTGGTGGAGCACCAAGGGGCCGAAGATAGGCCAAAGGGAAGAGCTTGGAACTGATAAAGTTGGTCGTTCCATGCAAACTGAAGGAAGGATTGAGTCTCCTCTGCCATTGGAATCGTGAAGTAGCCGTCTTTTAAGTCCAGTTTCACTAGCCAGTCTTTTTCTAAGAGCATGTCCCTGAGGAGATGGATACCCTCCATCTTGAAGTGATTGTAGGTGAGATATTTGTTCAATTCTCTTATGTTTATTACTGGTCTCCACCCTTTGTCCTTTTTTTTACTTGGAAAATATTGCTCAAGAAGTTCTTGCGTTCCCAAGGAACTTCTACGATCGCGCCCTTCAATAACATCGTATTTACCTCTTCTGTCACAATAGATTGTTGCTCTAGTGTCAAATTTAACACTTGGGGAGTTAAAACTTGAATGGGTTTCTCCGTAAAATCTATTCTGAAACCCTGGACAGTTTCTAAAATCCAAGAATTGTGTGTAATTTGTTTCCAAGTGTGTAGGAAATGTTTTAGGCGACCCCCTACTCTCTGTGTTAAAGAGGAAGGATGAAGAGGAAGGGTACTTACTTGAGGTGTTGGAGGGGTTGGTGCCTCTGGCCCTGAAGCCTCTTGAGCGGGAGGATCGACCTCGTTGAGGTTAGAATGAAGGGTCAGGCTGGAATGGACGACCAATACCTCTTTGCCTTGAGAAGGGTCTCTGGAAGAGGCAACCGGCAGAACGACCCCTTCTGCCGGCCCTGGCAAAAACACTTGGGTTGAAGACTCGGCAGATGTTAGCTTGCGCTTTGTCCAGAGCCGTAAAGGTTGCCATGTACTTTCCCAAGCCTTTAATCATATCTTCCCCAAAGAGGAGGCCATTAGGGTTAGATGAGGATTCCTTTTCTGCCATGTCGCAAAGCTTGGGATCAATTTTGGACAAAACCACTTTCCTTCTCTCGGTATTTAGAGAAGCGTTGGCATTACCGAGGAGGATTAGTGTTCTCTGGCTCCATCCTCGTAAGAGTCAATGTTGGGTTGCGAACCATTAATATAGCTCTCCTCAATTAAATCAATCAAACGGCATAATGGCCCGAGCATGTCAAGCATGCGATCCTGAGAGTTTTTGAGGGAGCGTTCCATACCTTTCCTGGGATCCCTGCCCAGTTTGAATAAGAACTTGATGAGTTCAGGATCCAAGTTAGGTGTAAGGCAGTATTTATCTTGAATAACGGGTCGTGGGCATTCTGCCTTCAGGATGTTCCTTGCCTCTCTTTCAAGAGGGTTCTTGACCCACCTCTTAATAAACTTGGCCATGTGTTTCTGGGGCCACCACTGGGAACTTCTAGGGTGCTGTATATTGTCAGGGGAGAACATTTTGCCCGCCAAGGGGGTCAAAAATAATCTCCTTTGAGGAGGAGGGGAGTTCCTCTTCCGAGAGGTCGAGGTCGATATCATTGTCAGTTTGATCAAGATCAAAAATGTATTTTTCTAAGGACTCATTAGAGGTATCCAGTTCGTTGGATAAGAGGGGATCCGTAGTAGCACTTTGATATTGTGAGCCGCTTAGTGCATCCAAGTGAGATGTGCCGTTATGGGCACGTAGTCTTTTTGGGGCGCGTAGGCCTCTTGTATTATTTGAGGAGCTTAGTCCTCCTTCAGTTATTGAGGTGCGTAAACCTCCCAATACATTCGAGGTGCTTTGACCTCCCATAGTGCTCACATTTTCTAAATTGTTGCATTTCCTTAGTTTTTTACCCCCACTTTGGTTAAGGTCATCAATGTGCCCTCCGTGGAGAGCAGAGGGGTTAATGGGGTCGGAAAGAGTTGCTTATGGTCTCCCTCATGCAGGAATGTAACTCATTGTGTATTCATTTTTTAATGAGCTCCTCGTTGGTATTAGGAGCGGGAATGTGGGTCTGAGAGTCATCAGACTCAGCATCAGACATGGTGGGCAGAGATTGCAAAGGGACACTAAATTGGCTAAAATAATATGGGTAATGGATGGAACCAGCAAACTGCTAATTAGATGAAAGAAAGTACGAAATTAGAGCCAGGAGAGGAGAGAAACCTATGGAGGTGCCAACCGTCGGGAGAACAGCTGTTGAAAGTACGAGTTGCTAGGCAACCTTGTCAAGTCTAGTTAAGCAATGAAATACGTAACGTTTAGGCGCGGTTGCTAAGGGCCTTTCCTCAAATGTAGGAGAGCCCTTGGTTCACTTCCGCCATTGCTCCTTATTCCTTTTTTTAAATTTTTTTATATGAGTAATGAGCGCCAACAAGGGGGAAAAAAACGATGGCACGACGGGGGCACGACGCGGCCCGCACTCCGTAGATTGGAGCTTCGAGTCACGTCCGCGCCGCGCCCTGAATGCGCGAGTGTGAGCGAGAGGGCCGGACCACACGGAGAAAAGGGAAAAGGCGAGAGGCGTTTCTGAGGTAGGAGTGGGTAAAAGATCGAAGGGGCTCTGATGGTAATAGGCCGTGAGGTCAAGACTGAAGAGGAGTGGGGAAACGTTTCAGTGTTACATAATGGCACGGAGGGCAGCCAAGTTAAATGCGGAAGCCGGTCGTGAGAGGCACAGATCACGGGACGGAACATAATGCACATAAGGGCTGAGTGAGGTCGCACATTAACATGGCAATTCGGAAAGTGGGTAAAAAGTTAAGAAAATGGTCACCAAAATCAGAGAAAAGAGTGACAACAGGCAAAAGCACGAAGGCAAAAAGCAGTCACAAGTAAGGTAGCAGATAAAAAGGAAAACAACAGTACAATGACAGAGTATAGGAAGAAAACAAGAGATGTAGGAATCAATAAGCACAGCATAATTCAGCCCAGAGTTGGAGAACCTGATGTCCAGACAAACGTAAATGTACACAATGACATACTGAAAGGAGTTGGAGTGGGTAAGTATGTGAAAGCGGAAAAAACAGGTCTAGCCATTTGATAGAGCTGGTCAGTGGAATCCTCACAAGCAACGTTTTGGGGTTCAGCTCTGGGATTTCCCCAGCACAGATGTGACTAAATTGAGATTTCGTCCAGTCCTGCAGCACACACAAGATGCTGGGTGAAGATGCGGGCAGCAGAACCTTCAAAAGCTTCTAGGAGTTTGGGAGTAGCTGGGTAATTTTTGCCCCAGCCTCCACTTCACAAGGCCTCGCAAGCAGGCACACTGGTCCATGAGCACAGCAGAAGATTTTCTTCCTCTTATCTCCTTCTAAAAGACAACAGCAGCTGTGAGCATAGGGACCACTGTTAGCCTATTCCAGGAGCCCCTCTGCTTAGGAGAAGAGAGGAAGGGACCTCACTCTAAACCAGACATCAATGATCTATCTCTCCAAGTGTTGCATGAGGAATGTGTGGGACAACTTTCTAGTGGTCTTCTAGTGGACTGCACCCTTCGCTGCACAGCTCCGCCTAGTATCTGCTGCTGCCCCCGTTGCTGCTGCTGATTTTCTGGTCAGGAGTTCGAGGCCCTCCTCCACCCCCAGGCTCCTGCCTGCACCTCATCCCTGGTGGTCTAGTGGTAGAGCGTCACTGCTCTGCTATTTGACTGCCCTTATATCTCTCTTTTTCTGCTTTTCTCTGCCTCCTTTGCCTTTTCTTCTGCCTCTTTTCTTCTTTTTTCCTCTTTTCTTCTTTTTCTGCGATGCTCCGTGGCCCCGCCCCCCTCCACTGACCCTTCCTGCTCCCCGAGTTTCCCGCCACCCAGCTGTCCAGTCCCCCCAGCACATTACTTAATGGCGACCGTGTGCGTCTGCGCTCAGCAGGCGCGCCAAAGGCAAGCCTGTATGCGCCCGTCCACGCCAGCGACCGCGCCCAGCGCCAGAGACCATGGATCTCAACCATCCACCGTTACGACGCCAGCACCCTCCTCACCCTCAACACAGGACGTCACACCGCCTGCCACCTTGCATCGCCGAAGGACACTCATGGACCTTTCGCCTGCCGGAACTGCAGCCTCACCCTTGCCTACCCCAACATGCCAGCTCCTCCCGACACCTAGTCAACCAACAGCGCACCCAACCGGCTTAACTGCATTCTCCATAACGTACGATCCCTCCACAAACACGTCACTGAAATCTGGGACCTCCTCGACCCCGCCTTTTCCCGACATCGCCTTCTTCACGGAAACCTGGACCAACTCCAGCTCCGGCTCGGAGGTCACCAACGCCATCCCCGGCAGCTACAAAATCACTCTCAAGGGCGCACTGACTGACCGGGAGGAGGCATCGCCATTGTCCACAAGGACACCCTCTGTCTGACCACCCACTCTAACGACCCTACGACAACCATGGAACACCTCTATTTCCAGATCCAGACCAACCCCAACACCACTCTCCACGACACTCTCGTCTACAGGCCACCCAGACCCCGCCGGCCCTTCCCCAATGCCATTGTAGACCACATCGCGCCCTAGGCTCTCGCTTCCACCGACTACATCCTACTCGGCGACCTCAACTTCCACCTGGACAACCCCAGCAATCAGAACACCATGTCCCTTCTTTTTTTTTTTATATTTCTTTTTATTAAACATAGTCATCGACATATAGTATGCAGTACAGAGGAATCAAATTTCACTTTCTATTAGCAGATACATTGACAAACAAACATATGCAATGGTACACTGTAAGGACATTATTACGGGGTAGGGGAATCATCAGTATTGGCGCTACTTGGTGGGTTGCATATGTTCCCGCGGTAAACGTTCCAGGGGCTCCATATCTGGGACCACTTTCTGGGGCAGCCCCGTGCTACATAGACTGTCTTTTCTCTAAACATACACCAATCATGGTCTTCTTTCCAGGCCTCTACTTTGGGCGGTTGTACGGCTCCCCATAATTGTGCAATATTCCTCTTTGCCAACATTAATCCCAGTGTGACCCACTGTTTGTTGTAACTATTCAGGTCTGTAGGCTCCCACACGTTCAGAAGACATCTCCGTGCTTCCGGTCGTAGGGCCAGTGTGAGCACTTTGCTAAGGATTTCGTATATTTTGCGCCAGTATGTTTGTATGTGGTCGCATTCCCATATTATGTGCATAAATATGCCTTCTCGACCACCTTGTTGTCTACAATCTCCTCCCTCTGCTCTACCCATGCGTACCAAACAGGGCCCTGTAACATACACTCTGTGGAGAATTTTTAGTTGGACTAGCCTTAATCTGGCCGATATTGCCACCTCCCGTGGGGGAGGATACCGCTTCTTGCCACTCCTCATCATCTAGCTCAATGCAATCCCTTACCCATTTCTCTCGTAATGGCTGTAGAGGGTTTGTCATGTTATTTATTAACTTCTTGTATGTCAATGATATGGCTTTCTCGGGCAGGTAGCCATCCAGCAACCTGTCCTCAAGTGGTGAAGATTCTGGGGGGGAGGAGCCTTTCGGAAGATGAGATTGTAAGGCGTGGCGGACCTGTAGGTATCTGAAGCGTTCTGAGTCGGCTAATTCGTGTTGTTGCTGCAGGGAGGCAAACGTTGTCAGTTCGCCATTCACCCATAAATCCCTGATTTGAGAGATCTCGATGAGATCCCAATTATCGAACCCTTTCGTCCTCCACAGATTGCCTAACTTCTCTGAATCCCATAGAGGGGTTGCCAGGGTGAGCGTTTGTTCCCATCCCAGATTTTTGTTTGCAGCGTGCCATATATGGACTTAGTGTTTAGTTGGCCCAGTTAAGGGGAATCGCTGGGGTTTCGAATATAGCGCCGTGTTGTAGTTCCCTCCCGGTAGGAGCCACCTATCCATGGTATATCCGGGATCGTCCGGGCGTCCGTAGGTGCCATGATTAATGGCTGCGAGGTGAGCCGCCCATTAGTACTTCTTAATATCTGGGAGGCTAATCCCCCCATCATACCAATTTAGAGTGAGTTTAGCCAAGGCTATACGAGGTTTCCCATCCCACAGCAGGTCTCTCTGCAGGCCCTCAATTTCTTTAAAGTATGACGCCGGGACTGGGTCTAGAGCGTTCTGCAGCGCATACAGAAAGCCGGGCAGTGACATCATTTTGAAGAGGGCTGCTTTGCCCAGCAGTGAAAGTGGAAGCGTTTTCCAGCTCGCTATGTCGCGCTTCAACCTTTGCAGTGGTGGGAGAAGATTGCGGTCAAAACGGAGTGTCTGGTCTAGGGAGACAAAAATACCAAGGTATTTGAAGCCCACTGTATTGATTTGTATAGGGCAGCCCTGTGGTGGGGTGGGTGGGTCCCCTCTGAGGACGTATAGGAGGGACTTGCTCCAATTAATGGAGAACCCAGAGTACCTCCCGGCGCACTCTGGTGAGCACGACGGGTCTTGCTGGCTGCTAGCGAGCCGCATGAGAAGTTTATTTTTGTGATATCACAAGTAAGTTCAAAAACTGTTGAATAAGGGTGTTGTTTGTTTGATAGAGGGCACACACCAGTATTTATTTGTACTTTTATTCGATTTAAATTTTTTTGTGGTGGGTGGCCTGTAGTTTCAGTAAAGGCCTAGTTATTTTTTTGCATTTAATTTTTCATCTTTTGTAAGGAAAAAAGGTTGCACAGTTCAGTACATTTTCTCCATGTTTGTTTAAATTTGCAATATTCATTTATTTTACTATGTGGCCTAGTCTGCCAACGGGCCATCCAGCCAGTAGGCCCAGTACTAGTCATAGGTGCATGAAACTATTGTTTCTGTAGTTGCAGCTACAAGTGGCTGTGCGCCAGGCAAAGAAGTCCAAGATACTCATAGTTTGAAAAGTCTTTATTTCCAATTAATATTTTCCAAATGTTAATGACACATTAGGCTCAGCCAAAGCGTTTCGTTCTCTCACCGAGAACTTCACCAGGGCTTAAATAAAGCAAAGCAACAGTTCAACAACAACAAGTCGATGTGGTCCAATATGGTCCAATATGAGGGCTCCAGTGTAATACGCTGGACACACAGGGGAATTCCCAGGGCTAGGTAAAGCCCGATAACGAAGATCCGAAAAATCAGTCATAAGGCGGCACATAAAATGGGGCCTAAACCATTACAGAGAATGTTTAACTGGTACGCCCCAGCTAGAAATCTCCGCTCTTCAGCAGCCTACTTAGTATGTACCCCACGAGTTAAGAAAACCCGGTTGGGAGATAGATCATTTAGCTATGTAGCCTCAAAACTATGGAATGAACTACCAAGTGAACTTAGACAAACTGACGACTTGTTGCAGTTTAGAAAGAAGCTAAAAACCAGGCTCTTCCCAAGAGAATAGCCTTGAGAGACCTGTTTGTCGTGATCTCAAAATTTACAGATTGCACAGTGTCTTAGGTAATCCCAGCGCCAGGATGCCCATTGGGTGATAGCTGCGCTATATAAATGCAATTTACATTACATTACATTACATGTGTCCGGTGACCATTTTGTGTAGCCAGCCAGTGTGCTTTTGCCATAGGCCTGCATGTGTTCTTTGTTGGGGTCATACCTCCTTGCTTGCTGTTGTTGTTTGACCATGTGGCTGGCAATCACTTTGTGTAGCCAGCCAGTGTGCTTTTGCCATAGGCCTGCATGTGTTCTTTGTTGGGGCCATGCCTCCTTGCTTGCTGTTGTTGTTTGTGCATGTGACCATTTTGTGTAGCCAACCATTGTGCTTTTGCCATAGGCCTGCATGTGTTCTTTGTTGGGGTCATGCCTCCTTGCTTGCTGTTGTTGTTTGACCATGTGGCTGGCAACCATTTTGTGTAGCCAGCCAGTGTGCTTTTGCATAGGCCTGCATGTGTTCTTTGTTGAAGCCATGCCTCCTTGCTTGCTGTTGTTGTTTGACCATGCGACTGGCGACCATTTTGTGTAGCCAGCCAGTGTGCTTTTGCCATAGGCCTGCATGTGTTCTTTGTTGTGTCCATACCTCCTTGCTGTTGTTTGATCATGTGGCTGGTGACCATTTTGTGTAGCCATCCAATGTGCTTTTGTCATAGGCCTGTATGTGTTCTTTGTTGGGGCCATGCCTTCTTGCTTGCTGTTGTTGTTGTTTGAATATGTGGCCGGCGATCATTTTGTGTAGCCAGCCAGTGTGCCATAGACCTGCATGTGTTCTTTGTTAGGTCCATGCCTCCTTGCTGTCGTTTGAATATGTGTCTGGCAACCATTTTGTATAGCCAGCCATTGTGCTTTTGCCATAGGCCTGCATGTGTTCTTTGTTGGGGCCATGCCTCCTTGCTTGCTGCTGTTCTTTGACCGTGTGGCCGGCGACTGTTTTGTGTAGCTAGTGTGCTCTTGCCATAGGCCTTCATGTGTTCTTTGTTGGGGCCATGCCTTCTTGTTTGTTGTTTTTTGTTGACCATGTGGCCGATGGCCATTTTGTGCAGCCTGCCAGTGTGTAAATCCTTTCATCCCAGTTTTCAAAGCCGTTTTCTAGGGTGATAGATAGGAGAGGTCTATGCCTTTTTGTTTTTGTTCCTTTTTTTTTTTACTTTTCCCTGATATCAGTTCAACAATATGCTTGAGGGTCATTGTAGTATATGTTATGAACTGTGTTTTATATTCTATGCATTTTTTTTACATGTTTCCTAGTACCTCCTTTCTGCACAATGGGTTTCTCATAGTCCCATAGTACACAGCAATTATTTTTTATTTATTTATTTTGTAATTTTAGTATTTTTTACATTTAAAAAATGGGTAATTAAAAAAAGAATATATAAATTGTTTTGTAATTTTATTTCAACATTTCAATCCATTCACCCCATGCCTGGCATAGGCGCCTGCTGCACACCAGTAGTCCAGCACTCATTTTTTAACGATTGTCATTACTATTTCCCCTGGACCCCCTTGACTGACATATGCACACTAGCCTGCAATAGGTGCACAGTGCACACCAGCATTAATTTTTTAAGGATCATTCCATTTTCCCCTGCAACTCTATGACTGCCAGAGGTATCTCCCTCAGACGCACACAAAGCAAACAGTTACATCTTATGTTGTTATCCTGATTGAAAATGAAATGTTATGATGGTGTGGTTTGACTTTGGAATGAATATACTATTGTTGTTAATTATTTAGGATAACAAGTAACCACACTAAATTATATTGTCTGTAATATGAATAATTCAAACTTCAAAAATGCCATGTTTCACTAAATGCTTTTCTTGCTTGTTTGCTTTTAGGTGCAAAAAAGACATCACCCACAGTCAGTACTGCCAGGCAGAAGGCCTGTACAAAGTGACATGACAACCACAACACATGACGTGAGTCCTCCAGTCTCTTCCGCTTGTGCAGCTAAGTGCCACTGCCAACTGACAGCTTCAAGATGGCCCCACAGAAAGGTGCTGCCAAGAAAGTGGGCAGTGGGGAGGTGGAGAAGAAGCAGATTACAACCAATGGCTTGCCACCCTCCTCCTTTTTCAAGATAGTTCTTGTGCCTGCCGCACCGTCCTCTGCAAGCTGGGAGCAGCACTCTCGCATTAAGGATGGCACCAACATACCTAAGCACAAGCCCTTGTCTCTCAGCGAAGCAGCCACTGCAATCATGGCGACGAGCAGTGAGTCTGAATTGGATATGTCTCAACTGCAAACTAGTACCCAATCTTTGCAGGAAACTGAGCAAAGTGGGCAACAGGAGCCGCAGCCATCAATAGTAGATCTTCCTGAAGTAGAAGTAGAACAGGATGTTGAACTTCCTGCTGAGCAAGATGTACCTGTTGTTGAACTATTGGCTTCCAGATCTCCAGCAAGAAAAAGGAAGGATGCTCCGCCATCTTCTTCAAACCCCCCTTCTGATGATCTTGACCTGGATTGGACCCTGGCTGAGTCTGAGACACACCAAAAGGGACTAGGGAAAAGGAAAGTTCCTGAACGCCTTACAAATATGGAAGGGGATGAGGATGACGAGCCAGTCATTGTCATGGAAGCTGGTTAAGAGGACACTGACATTACCCCTCCTATTCAACCTGCTCCGAGGGATGTGTCACTGGTACCACCACCACCACCATCAGCTTCCATATTTGTAAGGCCCCTGCTGAGACCTGCATCCACTATCACCTCAGTTGAAGTACGTATTGCAGAGAGGCAATCGATGACACACCCACCTACCTTCTGTTCTTCTTCAGGCATTGGCAGTGGCACATTAAAAAAGTTCTCCTCCCCAGTTTGGGACTTCTTTACGATTAGCAAGCATGAGGATAAGATTACAATATACTCCATTTGCCACACGAGTGCTCGTCAAGGTAAGCCTGGTTCACACTATGGTACTGGAGGCCAAATGACCCATATGAAAACACATCAAGGAATTTGATGGGAGGTACACCTTAAAACAACTGCTGCAGGTGATAATGGTGAAGGTGAGGAGAGAGGAGAATCAGCTTCGATCACGGTGTGAGGTGAAGGTGATGAGGAAGAAGAGGTGACAGTTTACACAAAGCAGCCCTTTTGCCAGCAGTGTGCCAGTATCACCCGCCTCAGCAACATTGAAATAGCACTAGAGTCAGACGGAGACACCACTGCATACAGTGACTGCCCCAAAATGCACATTGAGTCTACCACAAAAGAAAAAAATCCAGGCTACTATTATGGGCATGTTGAGGCAGGAGCAGCCCTATGAATACAACCACCCAAAAGCACGTTTATACAGCTGGAAGCTGGCTAAAATGTTAGCGCTGGACCTCTTTCCTTTTTCTTTTGTGGAAAGAGTGGGATTTTTAGAATTTGTGGCAGCCATCTGCCTGAAATGGAAGATTCCCAGCTGGACTTATTTTGCCAGAGTTGCTGTTCCAGTGCTTCATCATAATGTTCTGCAATTGGTTGGACAAGCTTTGCAGCAGAGTGCTGTTCACACTATCCACATGACAACAGACATGTTGACTAGTTGTCAAGCCACTGATAACATGTGTATCACTGCGCTCTGGATCTCTTTTGTGGGAGTTAGGCAACAGCTATCTACAGGTCTCAGCGTTGAAGACACTTTTATGGGCGTTCGGCGGCATGCAACAGTAGCCATGTTCGCCATGGAGAAATCCCATACAGCTGCAAAAATCTTGAAAGGCGAACTCTACTTCCCTGACTGAGTAGGCCACCATAGAACTTAAATATTTATCGTTAAATTGCTTCCCCCAAAAACAAATAGGATATAGCTAGTGGAACATTATGTTTGTCTCTGACTTATGTATCCCACAATTTTTAGATACACCTATGGCTGGATTGGAGTTGGCCAGGGGGCCCAGTAAAGATCATTTGATTTACAAGACTGCCAAATTCAAATATGTTGCTTGCATCAAAGAGGAGATACAATTGTGTACCTACCACCGTGCGTGGATTGGAACAGGTGACTATTGCACCAATGAGTGATATATTATTGAGTAATTGTGAGTGATGATTGATGATTCATGAATTGGCTGACAGTGAGGGAGGGTGTTCAACTAATTTGTAATCTTGATTTCGATGATTTGCAATGTTGGGGCCTGATGGGTGATCATTTTTCCTGAAGGTGATTTGCCCTTTCACACTTAGCGAGGTTTACCTGTAGGGTCCACTCCCTTTTTCTGGTTCTTCAGAGACCACACCAGTCATTTTAGATAACCAACACAAATCTACACTAAATACTCAAATTCTGTTTCTCTTCTTGTTCTTCAACATCAGTGCACTACAGGTCTATCTTCCTCGGGTTGGGACGGAATTGGACTGATTCGTGACTAGTAGGAGGATGGAATGACTCAGGGCGGGACTAGCATAACAGCCAGAAGAAGGAATTTATTGACTTCAAAGGAAAACCATGATGATGATGATGACTCCGAGGCCTACTCAGGTCTGTGGACTGGAGAGAAGTGCGTAGATTTGGGAAATACTGCTGAGTGTGTGTGCTGGCTCAAATGTGAAACTCCTCTTATATAGTTGTGGTCAGAGGGGCCGGTTGCTTGTAACTGGAGACAGACTTGTGATGCCACATCATCACATGATGCACGCAGTCGGCTAAATGTTATGATGGCAGTTGTGAGATTGATAAGCCCGGTACATTCAGCTACTTGTCCGTGATCGGTTGTAAATTGCTCTCACTTCTCAGCTAATCGATCACACATGCATCATAAAATGATTGATTGCAGAAGCCTATGCTCTTGCTCTGCCTCTGAGTCTTCTTGGTACACTACTTATGAAGCTTACCTTCTCTTAACCCTGGGCGGAGTTCGCGGAGTTGCACTACGCAGGAAACCGCGAAGTGCAAAAAAACCTCCGACGCACTACGCAGAGCTCTGCGAGCGGCAGAGTACGATAGAAAAATGCTGTTCGCGGTGATTGCACAGTGCCGGATGCTTGTCCGCACTGTGCAATCATTGCGAACGGCACCATGCACAGTGCAAGCGGTCCCTGCTTTCCTTTTCTGCTGATCGAGTAGATTTTTACTCGAGCGGCAGCTTTCTCAACGCGAACGGGCAGTTTCTCAACGCGAGCTGTCGCGAGCATACACAACCACTTGCAATGAGAAACCTGACCCCCCCGCGTTGAGAAATCTCGCCGGGATGTTGATTTTCCACGCTCGCGCTCGCCAATTTGATGTTGACGATCGCAAACGAGGAAAACTCTCACTGGGAGGTTGATTTTCCTCGCTCGCGATCGCCAACTTGACGTTGATGAACGCGAGCGAGGAAAAAAACTCTGCTCGGCAACGCGAAGCAGAGTTTTTCAGAACTCCGCGATCTCCGCGTAACGCGGAGTGCAGAAAACTCTGCAAACTCCGTGAGCGGAGCGGAGTTCACCACCCAGGGTTCCCTTCTCTCCTTCTCCTTGACTCAACAATCCGCAGGCCTTCTTTTCTCCTGCATGAAAGGCGAAAGCTCCATAACACTCCTGCCTTCCTTACCTGACCGGTTCAGCCAGACACCCAAGATGGACATTCTGAAAAGAATCAGATGCACTGCCCAATTTGACAATACAGTATCATTTTTCTTTTAAAAATCATAATTTTTAAAACTGTGTGGGTTCACTTCACTCCTCCATAATTTGTATTTTTCAAACCCACATGACAGAACATTTAGATATATAATAACCTGGGTCTCTGGGGCTGAAGGACTGTTTGCAATACATTTATCTACTGTGTTATTCCTTCATTTCCTTCAACAGATTGATGATGATGTGCTGCTTATCGCCCTGATGAATATTGTTGTTGTGTAGTGTTTTTTTGCCACACGTTTTCCCAAATCCCCTTTCTCATCCATTCATCAATTTCCTAACACTCTTTCCCCAGGCTGTGTGATTTATTGAGATGTGACTTAATTTACACCATAAATGGATCACACACTTGGTGGGGCGCATGTGGTGAAAGTGACACCAACTCACTGCGGGTGGTCTATTACTTAAGCAATAGCCCACACCAGCCTCACTTACCCATCCATGCATAAAAGGGATCCATATTTTAGATATAGAACATAATTCGTCGACATCATCATTCAGGCCTTGTGTTGCATAATTGCTTAACCTTGTCCACTCCTAACTCTGAATCCACTTCTCCTGACTCAAGGAATTTTTATCTTTAGTTTTAATTAAATACTAGCTCCCCATTGCTAAGAAGAAGTTACTATTGCTAGTTTTTGTAATAATATAACAGGTATTCTTTGTTGTGTCATAGTGGTAGTGGTCTGGTCTCAGTCTTTGTAAAGCTATCATATAAATACAACACACTAACTCTGTGTTTTTCTTTCAATTTAGTTGCCTGTGATGGATAGTCCTTTTGATTAATCCTACAGTTGGAGCTCACCTAGGTGGGGGTGGGACCTCCCTTGTGATGTGTTCCCTGTTAGCGCAGTAGCCTGCTTCTACTGCTACCACCATTAAGAAGGCACCTTGGGAAACCCTGCAGTAAAGTTTTGGAACATTGGGAAAGGTAGTAGCCATCGCTTTATCTATTCAGGTAAGAGAACTATAGAGTAAAGTGAACTAGTTTAGTTAGTAGGTAACTAACCTCTACTGCAGATAAGTAATTTCTTGTTTTTCTGGGTTGTTGTAGGCGATATAAGTAATGGCAGCATACCCACCTAATGGTAAATATAGTTACAGAGGGTAGTGGGAAAAGGGTATAACTAACTGATCTACACTTTGATAAGCGGATTTAAAAAAAGGCTGCGCGAAAAGGCAGCAGTGCAAATTAAAAGTAAAACATAAAAAAACTACTTCTGGCATAAAGTATCAGAATTATTTTTTCCTTTACTTTTAAAAAACGAAACCTACCCGCTCCACCCACAACAGGCCTACCCCTCTCCCTAAACAAATAAACATCACCCCAACCAATGTTCAAATGTCCAAAGAAGAGTCTAAAGTAAAGTCCAAAACTGGCCCAACTTCCCTTCCTGATTCCCACCCTCTCCACCAACAACAAAAGTCCCTCCCACCAAAACAAAAATAAAAAAAGGGCTCAGAAGAGAGCATATCAATGTGGGTCCGGAGTTGTTTCTTGAGCAATACCATCTGATGGGGAAGCTGCGCCATCTCGCACAGCACGCAGTATTGGAACTGGCAGTCTGGGTGGAAGGAGGAGCAGCAGTGGTGGTGCGGGCGTCTGCCAGCTGCCGGCGATTCTAGCAATGTTGTTGCTGGGAGGATGGAGGTACTGGCGGTTGACTGGAGGAACTGGGGCCTGGGCAGTGGCAGATGCCGCCGCCTCAGCCTCCTCCTCATCTTCATCCTCCAGAGCCACCAGTCGACGGTATTCAGCCTGACTAGCCTCCAACCTCTGCTGCCACAGCTGGTCTGCTATCGCCTGCCGTGTAGGTGGTGGACCAGAAGGAGTAGCTATATCAAGAAAGAAAAAAATATTAAAAGACAAATTGTAAACAATGCTCTGTGCCAACACTTGTTGAAAATTATATAGTGGCACAGTAGCAGAACATTGCTGGTCCCCAAGGGCCATTGGAATTTAATGTGATTAGGAGAGTCACGTGGCCATTTTTTACCCACACATGCCACACATAAAAGCACTGACTGGATGAAAGGAATTAAGGCAGAATAACACCAGATTAAAACACACAGGGGCATATTTACCAGCCCCTTGCGCCACTTTTGCGCCGCCGTTGCGTCACGCATGTGACGCAGCGGCGACGCAAACCATGCGCCGCGTTGCGCTATATTTACAACGTGACGCATCTAGGGAGATGCGTCACGTAGTAAACCCCTGCGCCACATGAAACCTGCGTCAGGTTTCATGTGGGCGTACCAGCGCAGGGGGCGTTCCGGCGCAGGAACGCCTCGGAAAAGTGACGTAGTGAAATCTACAAGATTTTACGCAGTCACTTTTCCGACGCTGTGCGTCAAATCCTTACGCCTGCTTCAAGCAGGCGTAAGGATTGACGCACCATGTTAGGGATAGGGAAGGTTGGAACAGTGCTGGAGCTGTGTCGCGCTTGCGACACAACTTCAGCACTGCGCCAACCTTCCGCCGGCAGATGCGTCACGCATCTGCTTATCTCTTGCGCCACGATGCGCCGCGTTGTAAATGCGGCGCATCGGACGTGGCGCAAGGGTAAACTTGCGTGACGCATTTTCCCTGGCGCATCCCTGCTGATATGCAGGGATGCGCCAGGGAACGTAAATATGCCCCATAGTGTGATTTATTTTTCTTTTAAAGGATTTCCTGGTAAAAAACGAAATTGACACTTTGTGTGGAAAAATAAAAATAAATTACCTTTCATTAATGAGTAAGGCACTATGGAATACAAGTATTCTTATTGTGCTAAATTAATGGAGGCATGCTAGCTAGCTCATCGGGTACTTTGGTACTCTCTGCAGCCTGCAGCTAGGGCAGCTGTAATGGACAATTATCTTTAATTCCAGTGGCCTAGCTCTTCCCCACATGTCTTTCAATTCTACCCTGACTCTAAAGAGGCAGATGTATAATAATGATACTACGTCACACACGTCACGTATAAAATGCGGATATCCTGTGTGCTGTAAGCAGACAGTGGGGAAAACGATGCACCGTAGGACAGGGAAAGGAACGGGATATAAATTTTATTTGGTACGTTCGTCACAGAGTATCCCCTCCGCAAAACTCAGAATCAGGCACTTAGTCTGACTTTAATCCCTAACCTCACCCTCCACCACAAATTATTTTCAACAAATACATTTGCTTGGCAGTAAGGAAAGGAAACCTAACTTACTCTACTGCAGGGTAAGTGTGAAACATCATTTACACACTACCTTTACAACGTGGTCTGTATGACTATCCTTCTTTACCACTGCATTTCTTTACCATGCAAGTTATTACAACTACTTGCCATAATGGAGTTTGAAGTCCAACGCTTTCCCTACTGTTGCGCAGACTGGAGTTGGAATAGTAATTTATACCTCTCCAAAGTCCAGTGTTTTCCCCTACGGTAAAGTGGCTATGTGTTTTAAAGACTTGTGTGATAAAGGAATGCAGTGGTAAAGAAAGGTCATTGTAAAGACCGCGTTGTAAAGCCATGCGTTGTAATGGCTTGAGTGGTTCCGTCATACATCCGGGTAAGTTAGCGGGATTAGGCCAGGTAGGTAGAGGTTTTGCTATAGAATAGTGGGGTGTCATTGAGCATCATCATGTGCCTAAACTTTGGCTTAGTCAGTCACTGTAGTTGATGACTGTTGAAAGGGAAAAATTTGAACAGGCATAAATCTGGTATGAAAGACATGAAATATATGAATCACTTGGCCAGAAAAAGGTGGCACATCCCAAGAATGGATTTTTCAATTTTTTTGGTTGGCTGAGACAGAACTTTGGAAAGAATAAAGGAGTGAAGTACTAGGAGGTGACTGAGTGGACATTGGGAGGGAAGGGAAACACACCATGTTATCGATTTACAATGCATTGAAAGCTTTGTAAATGCCACATTCATTGAAGTAGATGCACATTGCACAGCCAACAGTGCAGTGCCGAATTGAACCATGTTGCAGTTAGGTCATGGGTGGCGAAATGCCATGGGCAGGGAGGTGATAAATGATGATGGGTGGTATACATTTCTGCATCGCTCAACAGATACAGTGAGTATAGTAGAAATTTGTCAATAAGCAAACAATGTGACTTACCATCACCTGTCCCTGCTGCCACTAGTACTCCCCCTCCAAACCCATCCGTGTCTGGTGCGCTGGCGCTGAATCCGGCACTGGTGGTCTGTGTGGCTAGAAAAAACATTGCACATTTTAGATGTCAGATAAGCCTCCCCTTATTATTTTTTTTTAAACAAAATACAACCACAATATATCACTACATTTCAGTTAGCAGTATCTTCTACTAAAAATATCACTTTGGGCATTTTGTTGGTTGACAATGTTAGAAAAGCCTGGTAGTCAAGCCAACCAAAAACGTTTCATAATGGAGCGGCAGAGCCATGATGACTCTCAGTCATTGAAGCGCAATTGGTCAATAAAGGACACATGGTCTTGGTTGGCAAATGCAATGGGACCTCATACTACTTTCCTGCCATGCTGCACTGTCATGGAAACTGCTGGTATAAAATGAATGATAACACAACAGAACATTGGGGGTGTCCACCATGACCATGGGCACTCTCTCGTTTTACTGTTTGAGCATGAGCAAGAAAAAGAAAACCTTCTCAATAAACATGCATAGAGAAAAATAGCTTACTTGGGCCTGCACTCTTCACAGTAGAGTACCTTAATTCTGTTCTCTTAGTCTTACAGTACCAGTCCCCAAGATATAGAAGGGGATAGGTAAAGCTTACTAACAAAGCAGAAGAAAGCTACAGACCACTAGTACAGACAGGAGGAAGTCAGCTACAGAAACATGAAATACAGTAAAAAAGGATAATGCAGGGATAGGAAGAATTTAACAAACATTAGATAAGAGAGGAGTTGAAAAAAAAGAGACAGTATAAAAAAGAATAAACGAGGCAAAATTATTCCAATAGTGGGGGGAGGTGAAAATTAGGTAAATAATGATAATAATATTAATAATAATAACCAAACTTACTGGGGCCAGCTGAGCCAATGGTCGTGGCTGCAGCGCTGGTGGTGGTATTTCCACCTACTCCTGCACTGCCGCTGGTGATGATACCCTCTTCTTCTTGCACTTGGGTGCTGATGTAAGAAATAAAGGAGACAAAAAATATACATTAGTGGTACAGTTAATCTCCCAAATAATATTCTGACAGGTAAAGGGAAACGCAGTAATATTGTACTTTTCTATAGCAGATCGCATATAGTACTTGTATCAAGTTGACCTATTTTTTTATCTCCTAAACCTAAGCCCTATTCCTAATTTCCTAAACTACATTTGGAACTACTAATGCATTGCATTTGCACAGAATGATGTTTGCTTCTCATCCCCCTTTGATGGGACAACTCAGTCTCCATTTTCAATGCCTAGATGCATACCACACATCACTGGGAGATTGGAACTGTATGAGCTACATAAAGAAAGGCACAGAGAACGCAAACTCACTGATATTTCTAAAATCACTATCTTACTGACATGACAGAGTCTTCAGGATTTCTTAAATAATAAGCCCAAGCAAGTGCTGCCGTCACCGAGTACGATTAGGTTTCGCCGAGCACCTGGCTGCTCAAACGGGATCACGTAATGTTCGTAATGTAACTTAACTTACCTCTGAGTGTGAGCAGCATGCTATTTGAAAAAAACATATTAGCATTGTAGGACACAACAAATAAATAACTACTCACCGAGCCCCGCAACCTCAATGCCCAGCAGGTCGAGCAGGTCCTGTTCGCGGTCAATTATATCCGCCCAGTGGTGTGTCAGCTGCTGCACCGTGCGCTGCACCCCACTGTGCCGGTACACACACCGGCGCACTCTCCTCCACAGTAGCCGACGCTCCTGCAGGCCCTATCCCTTCTCAGGCCTACCGCCTGCTGCCAGCATGAAGGGGAGGTGGCGCTGCATATAGAAAACAAGTGCAGCCACCTCCGCCTCAGAAAAAATGGGGAGGACCTGCACCCTTTGGTGGCGCCGGCAACCACAAGGTTTGCAGCTTATAGAAGCCGCACTGGCACCGCCGCTTTCTCCCTGGTGCTCCAACATGGTGCTGTGGTGTAAAAAAATAGAAAATAAGGAACAGAAGCAGAAAAGAAGAACTAAAGGAAGTAGAAAGGGAAAACAAAATAAAGTACCAAAAGTCACAGAAAAAGTAAAAAAAGAAGACAAAGACATAAAATACACAAACTCAAAGACACACACTCTGAAAAAAAAAAGTAGATGATGGGTGGATGAGTGGGATAGGAGGTAGATTGAAAAGGATTAAAAAATCAAGCCCAGCATCATGCAGAGAACAGAAAGCATGTAAAACAAAATGGCTGTGCCTATGCGAACCGCGTGGTGCCGTTCACACTGATGTATCAGTGCAGAAGCATGCATCACGCTACTGGAATGTAAAAAAGCAGTGCGAATGGGCAGACAAGCACTTTTGCCCGCTGGTGGAGTTCCATGGAATCTCGAGGAGTTTTTTGTCACTCTATGGAATACCGCAGACCAAAACTCTGTCTGACTCTAATAAGGACCCTCCACCTCCACCTCCACCATGTCCTGCATTGTCTATCTGGAGGGGGTTGCTTCTTCTTCAGGCTGCCTGTTGGCAGTGTTGTGTTTCTCAGGTAAGTGTTTTCTTGCTTCCCATTGTCATTGTTTCTCTGCTTCAGTGATGGGGGTGTGGAGAGGTGGCAATGGTTCCTCAGGATCCCTAGAGTCTATAGCCCTCATTTATGGGATTTTGGCGTAAGGCAGTGCAGTAAGGCACCTTGTTGCGCTACCCTACACCAAAGTGAAAGGGCAGGAATGCACTGTATTTATGCAATACAGTGCATTCCTGTCCTTTCTCCCTGCGCTGGTTCCGTGTCTGCAGCCTAGCGTCAACGTAGATACCTTTGCACCGCGGTGCAAGGGCTCCGTTCCATGCAGGATTGGTTTGTGCAGGAAGGGATGCCTTCCTGCACAAAAACAATCCTAAGGGGCATGCTCCTCTGTCTATGTGTGCTGCAGAATGCAGCACACATAGAAAGAGGAAAAAACGAGTAGAAATTAACATATTTCTCCTCGTTACGCCTCAACTCGGGAGGCGTACGGATTTGGCGCGTCCCCAGGTTTACATGATTTTGTAAAACTGGGGCAGCATTAAAATCCATGGGTGTTGCATGGAAAAACCCACTGCAACACTAATGGAGTGCCTCCCAGGTGCAGAGTAAGGTGATGCATCGATTTGTGGTGTGTTGCCTTACTCAAGATTTATGAAGCCACTCATGATAGAGCGAAATGTTCTTGTGAATTGTAGGGGTGCATCATAATCACTGATAGGCCGCACCCACATGTATTCAGACATATATTCGTTTATATCCATTGTATACTCATGTATGTTTAGTAAAGAATGAATAGTTCGCTGAGACAAAGTGAACCCAGTAGCATAATGGTGTTAGGATATTGATGTAATGTAATGCTTATTAAATTGTGTGAACATAATGCATAGAGAAATTAGTTCGTGGATGTAATGTAATTGCAGTAGTTTAAAAGTGCACCATATTAAAGTTGCACATGTAATTCATTGTTTGCATATGAAGTGTAATGAAAATGCTTATAGGGAAACATAAGATGTGTGTTTAAAAGTTATATGTAAAGGCCTGACTACATATATGCTTAGGGAAGGCCTGGTTAATTCTTATGTTAGCTTATTTTTGTAGGCAGTAAAAAGATTCTCTTGGTAAGGCTCTCTGGGCACAAACGGTAGATTTAATTTGCACAGTAGAAGGTTTCTGTTGAAAGTATCTTTTGTTGCAGGTGCAAGGACACATGTCTCGTTAGTAAGACTAACTCTTTGTTTTCGAAAGCTAGAGAGAGGGGAGGCATGGTACGGGGAGTGAAAAGGAATGTAGGGATGATACTTTCGGCGGAGAAGGTGCCTGGGACTCAAGGTCAACGCAACCGTCCAGGATGAAGTCACCGTTTCAATGGAAAAGCACAAGAAAGAAGACCTGGCCAAGAGGGCGTAAACAAGGCGTGTACCTTTGTAGTATGGTTTTGTATTAGGGTTAGTGCCCTGAGGGAGGAGGCCAGAGAAGCGGTAGGGGAGACCTGAGAGAAGGACAGAGCTGAGCTTAGGTATATGGTGATTGCACTTCTTAGGAAGTCTTCACAGCTGACACCTTTTATTCCTTCTTGCCTGGGAAATTGTTATGTAGGGATGTCACTTAGCATTAGTGTAGGGACAGCAATTGATTTTAAGCTTGCTTAGGCCAATGAAGAGTAACTTAGAAATAGGAGCAATCATAGTCTGGTTGATCCTGCTAGAACTTTCTATTCTCCTTATCCTGAGTCGGATGAGATTTCTGCGTAGATTATTATTTGTATTAGTGCCCATCTATTTCTTTAACCTCGTGTTGAGGTGCTTGCACGTTCAGTTATTTTTGGCGATAATAAATTCTCAAACTTGAATTCGGAGTCAGTGGTCCTTTCAGACAAAATGAATGCTGATATCTAACCTGATGAGATTCTCTCCTTTACACTATTCAACAGGTAAAAAGATCTTGGCGGCCAGAAGGTTCTTATAGATAATTAGATAAGAATCGGCGTTATCAGTTGGTAGCAGAGTAGGATGGTTACCTTTGATGGTAAGGGGAGATCTAGAGCAAGATAGGAGACTAAGTTGCCCCATAGAGCCCGAGTGACGCTGATCCAGAGGACCGCGGGAGAAGGATGTCGGAGGTCGGGGAAAACTGACGGAGAGTGCCGGTGCGGCGGAAGTAGCAGTTCGTAGTAGAGTGAGTATGAAAAGAGTGATGTTTGGTAGATTGCGGTGTTTTATTGTTGTGTGATGTCTTGCGGAGTTGGAACGAAAATTGTGTGATTGAGAAACGGACCGTGAGCGCGCGCGGGACCGGGAGATTTATTGTGGTGTAGAATACACCCAGAGTTGAGAACGTTGACCAGAGTTGTGGGGGTCACGAGACGTCATTGACAGACCCACTGAAGATAGGGAACACATGAGTGAGTGTGTGAATAACCAACGCAGGTCGTAGGTTATTGTGTGCAGAACATCGAGTGATTGAATCCTATCGAGTGTGCTAAAGGCGATTGTCCGGTCGTTTCGCGGACAGACGATTGCCAGATTGAGGTCAACAAGCTCAAGAGGCTGATCGGTCATTGGTAAGACTGACGGTCAGAGAGGTAATTGTTCGGTAGGACGGACATTATTTCAGAGTATGACTGGGACAGATGTGAGCGAGAACAAGTGAATTAGAAAGGAGGGGAACTGCTGCGAGCGGAGGAAAAGTGACGTCAGAACAGTGCCGCGCTGCGATAGGCCGGTTGGTGTGAACCGCGCTGGTATTGGTGGATTGGAATCAGGAAGTAAAAGCGGACATTTTGAGTGCAAATACAAAGTTGATTCATCATGAAATGTTTTAAAGCTTTAAGGGAACTTTGTAGAGGTGATAGACATGTGGTTGTTCGGGAGGGAGAGGAAGCTCCTCCCGAGGATACACCAGCACATTATATGGCAAAGAATGTAGGATTGCATACCATAATTTGGCTTGAGAATTGGCATAAAATGACAGAAGCAGAAGGAGAATTGTCGTTCCCTCGATATGGTACTTTCAGGTTAGAGGTGCTGTACCAGCTCAAGAGTGTAATGGCTTCATTACGACCACTACCTAGACCAACACAGTTTGAGGCACTACATGCGTGGATAAGGGCAGCGTATGATAGGAAGAAGGACAGATGTCAAGAAAGGGTGAAGAAATCGGTCAGGGCATTTCAAGATGCAAGGTGGGATGCACTGGAGAAAAGGTGGAGAGCAGACACGATCGAAGGAGATAAGTTATACCCACTGCTGATACAAAATGGAAAGATTACAAGAATCGATGAGGACGACAGTGATCTAGATGACAGTTTGTTGGATAGGATGTTGGCAGAGAGGCCACCACCATTTAACCCAGATTCAGAAGAGGGAAAGACGACCCCAGCAGTGGCAATAGTTGATGAGAGCCAGAACCAGACTAGCATGAGAGTAGTGGGAAGAATTTCCACAGGAACGGAGGGGGCTACGGCGTCTAGGATAACACAGCCTCCTGCGGGGAACACAAGATTACCGGACTCCTTGACAGTACCGGTTACCATTGGCCCTATAGTACCGGTATATGACCCAGACCGAGTGAGAGAAGGGAGCTCCGTGCCGATGAGAAGGGAAGAAGGAAACAGCGAGAGTGGGAATGGGTTTGGAGTAAGGGTGGTTCATTTCCCAAGACCAATGGAGACAAGTACGCCGTTACCGGCTACTGCGGACTCTTCATGTGGGCGAGAAGAGGAGAGACCGGAAAGACCGAGGTCTTTACGAGAATCTAAGTCAGCGTTGAGGGAGTGGACACCAACAGTAACGAACCAAGAGGATAGGATGCAAAGAGATAGGGCACAAAATGTCTCGGAAGACAGATCAGGTTCCAGGAATATAGAAGGGAATAGGTCACAAGGACAGAATAGTGACTGTGATGAGCGAGATGCCTCAGGTTGTCGAGATGTACTGAGGAGTGCAGTACAGGCAAGGTTGCTAGACGTAGTGAGGCTGAAAGCAGAGGTAGACGAAATGATCAGTGGGGGTCTGCCTTTGGAAAGGATAGAAATTTATGGATCAGATGAGCTGCTGTTTGTAGCAAAAGATGTGACTCGAAAAGCTAGAATGGCACATGATAGATTGAAGGAATTGGCCAAAAGATATGAGGTGGACCTGAACAAAACTAAAGCGTTACAGGGACCACATAGATTGCATTACAGTGATCAGGAGTTGGAGGAGAAAAGAATCACAGGATTAAAGACGCACACCAGAGACCTGATCATAGGAATGAGAATATGGATTTTGTTGGACAAATGGGAAGAAAGGTGGTCCAAAAAGAAACCAGTAAAGAGAGCAGAAGGGGAAACGCCGCCGCCAGGAGGGGGAGCGACGGGTGTTGGGAATTTTCCTTTACGGGAAGTACAGAATGGAGGGTACGTGCATGTACCGTGGAATAGAGGTGATTTGGCTGCATTTACAAATGATTTTCCTCGGCTGAGGGAAAAACCGGTGGAGTGGTACAAGCAGGTTGAGCGGTTTGTGAAGATTTCAAAAGTATTGTGGATTGATTTGAACACCTTGTTTGACATAGTGGTACCAGGAGATTTGTGGACAGCATGTAAAGTCGCTATTGAGTGGCCGACTTCCGAACCGAAAAGAGAGGCGGTTACAAATGGTCCATCACCTGATGTCATGAAAAAGTATGAGCAGGTGATTACATGGTTGAAGTCGAAGATTTCACCTCAGGATATAGATTGGGTTAAGATAGATCGGACTGTACAGGAACCCAAGGAAACGGTGCATGAGTATTACGAAAGACTTCTGCAAGTTTTTAAACAGTATAGTGGGTTAGATGTTTTGGACCCTAAGGATATGGGACAGTTTGTCTCAAAGTTTGTAACGGGTCTGAGAGGGGAAATCAGCCTCATGATACAGCACCATTTGATCTGCTGGCAGAACAAGCCACTAGATGAAATTTTGCGGTATGCGAGATACTGTAGTGATGAGGTGGAATCAAAACATCGAAAGCTAAAAGACAAATTAATGCTTGTCCAGATGCAGACAGCACAGAGTCAGCCTAGTGGAGGGACCTTGGGGAGAAAGCAAGGAAATTTCCAGGGAAACCAGAATGGGCAGGTACAGGGAAAGGGAAAACCAGTAGACCCCAAGACAGGAGTGGACGTGGCCACACTAAAGAAGACCACTGCGTGTCATCTTTGTCGCCAGGTCGGACATTGGAAACGCGAGTGTCCTTTGAACCCAGCTAATCAGGTACAGGAAGAGGAAGAGGGGGCTCAGGCACCCGCGCAAGAGGTAGTTAACACAATAACGAGACCTAGGACGATGAAAGGGGGGTTTACAATTCTCACGCTCAGATTCCCCAAGCTCCAAGGTTTTCACAAGGAACACGAACGTACCAACAGATGCCCCTGTTCGAACGCTATGATGAGGATAGCTTAGACCCTTTATCCTGACGGTGCCTGAGGGGGAGGAAGACTGCACACTTGGAGCGGTCTTAGAGGTAGACCAGAGAGGACCTTTTGTAGAGGCAGAGATTGAGGGCAATCCTGCAACACTTTTGGTTGATACTGGAGCTACCCGGTCTACTGTAAGATCTGCAGTAGTCCCTAACCTACCCCTCTCGGGACAATCAATCCAGGTTGTTGGAGTAGCGAATAAGAAAATAAGCAGCCCATTGACAGAACCGATCTTAGTAAAGATAGGTACTTTCCAAACTAGACATCAGTTTGTAGTGTGTGATACGAGTCCAGTTTGTCTTTTGGGAAGAGATCTGTTGTGCAAGTTGAACTGCACGATTTATTGCACACCACGGGGAGTGGAGGTCCAGACGATAGATGACGATGCGGACTTTAAAATTACCAATCAGCTTCTGTGTATAGATCTGTACCCAATGGTGACTGTGGAAGAACTTCCACATGATCTGAGAGACGCAGTGTCGCCTGTGGTGTGGGATTTCGCAGGCGATGAAATAGGTTTAATCAGAGGGGTTGAACCAGTGCGGATTGAGGTGAAACAGAATGTTGATTTCCCAAGAACACCTCAATACAACCTGTCGACAGAAACGATTGCAGGAATAAAACCTGTGATCGAGACTTTCATTGAGAAGGGTATTTTGAAGGAGATCAGAGGTAGTCCCTGTAATTCACCCATAATGGGACTACAGAAACCGAGCGGGAAGTACAGGATCGTGCAAGACCTGCGAAAGGTCAACATGATAGTTGTCCCTTGTTGTCCAGTGGTACCGAATCCTTCAGTAATACTGTTCCAGATCCCATGTGAAGCCGAGTGGTTTACGGTTATCGATTTGTGTCAAGCTTTCTTTTCGATACCGCTCCACGAGGAAAGCCAATTTCTTTTTGCGTTCAGGCTAGAAAATCGCGTGTTAACATGGTGTCGTATCCCTCAAGGGTATACGGAAAGTCCATCGATCTTTAACCAGATCCTGAAGAAGAACCTTGAGAGTCTTGTGTTGCCGCAGAACTCAGTTCTCGTGCAGTACATAGATGACTTGCTCATTGCCTCAGAAACAGAAGATGCTTGCAGAATTGACACAGTAGCCTTGTTGAACCACTTAGCAGAAAATGGACATAAGGTGTCCCCGAACAAGCTGCAGTACTGTTTGAATGAGGTACAGTACTTGGGACACAGATTAGAAAAAGGCAAGAGGAAGGTGTCACCAGATCGAATTGAGGCAATAATGAGCATGGCAGTACCCACTACACAGAGGGAAGTTAGGATGTTTCTGGGAATGGTTGGCTATTGTCGACAGTGGATTCCTAGTTTCTCCTTGAGAGCAAAGCCTCTGCAGAGGCTTACACACAAGGATGTGAGTGATCCGGTACCATGGGACGAGGAGTGCTTGGTGTCATTCCTGAAGCTGAGAGATGATTTGTGCAGGGCTCCCGCACTGGGAATGCCTGATTACAACAAGGCCTTTTCATTGTTTTGTTACGAGAGAGGAGGATGTGCATTAGCAGTGTTAGCTCAGAACCATGGAGGTGTCCGTAGACCAGTTGCCTATTTTTCAGCTACTTTAGATCCAGTAGCTTCTGCGTTGCCCGGATGTCTAAGATCCGTTGCTGCAACAGGTGTCAGCATTGAAAGATGTGAAAGCATTGTAATGGGACATCCATTGACTGTACATGTGCCACATTCGGTTGAGTTATTAATGACCAGGACCAAGACCCAGCACCTAACGAACAATAGGTTAACGAGGTACGAGCAAGTCATACTTGCCGCAGAGAATGTGACTCTGAAAAGGTGCTCCATCTTGAACCCTGCGACATTGATGCCTATACCGAACACAGATGATGAAGATTGTGAGGACCATGATTGTCTCGATGTGACCGAACTTTGCACCAAACCGAGACCTGACATTGTCGATGAGCCATTGGCCGACCCAGATGAAATTTTCTTTGTCGATGGTTCATGCTTAAGAGACAGTGTGGGGCAATTAAGAGCAGCGTTTGCTGTATGTACCATTTCAGGAGTGGTCGACGCTGCTTGCCTAGAAGGAGTACGCTCCGCGCAGGTAGCTGAGATCATTGCCTTGACCCGTGCCTGTTTGGCCGCTGATCGAATTCGAATCACGATTTACACAGACAGCCAATACGGCTTTGGCGTGGTGCATGACTTCGGGCAGTTATGGTCTCAGAGGGGATTTTTGACATCATCTGGCTCACCCATTCGTAATGGAGAATATGTAAGACAATTGTTAGAAGCATTACAGCATCCGAAAGAAATTGCTGTGGTAAAGTGTTCAGCCCATGGGAAGGGGGAGGACTTTGTATCCTTGGGTAATAACTACGCAGATGAGGTAGCCCGCTTCTGCGCAGAACAAGGATGCATATTTACAGGAAGAGAGATAGAAGAGAGCCAAGAGGGAACCGATCTCAGCATAATGTTGGCCATGGCAGACACTTGGGAAGAGCTTAAGAGATTGCAAGATGAAGTCTCAACCAAGGAAAGAGAGGGCTGGATCAAAGCTGGGTGCGAGAGAGGAGAAGTGGATGTGTGGGTATCCAACGATGGGAGAGCTGTGTTGCCGGAAGAATTGTTGAGTCCGATGGCTAGATTGATACATGGACAGGCACACCTGGGTAGAGACGCAATGATGAGAGTGTTCAGACAGACGTGGTATAACCCACGGTTCCGAGCAATGGCTGAGACGGTATGTCAGAGGTGTGTTACATGTCAACAGATGAATGCTGGAAAGAAAACTGTAGTTACACTGAGTCATATTGGAAGGTCAGGAGGGCCCTTCAATAGACTACAGCTGGATTTCGTGGAGATGCCTAGGTGCAATGGCTTGAGGTACATTCTAGTGATAGTATGTATATTCTCACGGTGGGTGGAGGCATACCCCACACGAAGGTGTGACACTCTGACAGTGGCTAAATTACTGTTGAGGGAGCTCATCCCTAGATTCGGGATCCCGACCTCTTTGGAATCAGATAGAGGTGGGCACTTCCATAGCGAAATCATGAAGTTGCTTTGTGCGGCATTGAACATAGACCAGAGACTCCATTGTAGTTACAGACCAGAGGCTTCTGGGATGGTGGAACAAGTTAATGGAACTTTGAAGGCCCGGATGGCAAAAATGTGTTCTTCAACGTCCCTACAATGGCCCGACGCCTTGCCACTAGTGCTCATGAGCATGCGAAGTGTCCCAGATAGAAAGACTGGGTTGTCCCCCCATGAAATAATAATGGGGAGGGCAATGAGATTGCCAGCAGTACCAACTACAGCCTTGATAAGCATCACTGATGATTTGATTCTCGATTATTGTAAAGGACTCTCTGATGTGGTCCGTTCTGTATCCCAGCAGGTGCAAGCAGCAGTGGTACCAGCCTCGAGTGATCTGTGCCACGACTTGTGTCCCGGAGACTGGGTGCTCATCAGGAAGCACGTGAGGAAGAGTTGTTTGGATGCCCGCTGGCGTGGCCCGTATCAGGTGATACTTATCACGAACACAGCAGTAAAGTGTGGAGGATTGCCGAACTGGGTGCATGCTTCCCATACCCGCAGAGTTCCAGCACCCTTGGAAGAAACAGCTCCTCTCGTAAATGAAAACCCAGCTGACGTGGCAGGGCCACATGAGAGGACAAGTCAAGCTGTAAGGGTCGCTGACACAGCTGGTGGTGCACTAGAGCAAGCTGAAGGGGGTTTCCACAGTTCAAACCCTGACTCAGGCACCGAAGAAAGAGAAGGTGCAGTGGGCGGAGAAGAGTCAAAGGCAGCAGAAAGAGGAAGTAGTGCACTGGGTATAGAAGAGGAAGGCAGACGAACGAACAGAAGTGCTGAAAGTTGGCCTGAAAGACAGAGGCGACTGAACCTGAGGTTAGCACCTGAGAGAGACCTTGCTCCAGTGTCCGAAGTATCTGAAACCGAAGCAAGCGACGAAGACCAAGCACAAGACAGTCGGCGAAGGTCCAAGAGAACAAGAGTGCCTTGTCGCAGATACTCTACCCCTGAGTGGACTTACACTGTGTTTGATGCAGGGGGTGGTGAATACAGGGAGACTGAGGTCAGTGGAAGTGTTCAGTCGGAGCCCGAAACTGGTGGTGAAGGTGGTGCTGCGGATGCCAGGGTTCGAGATAGACGGAACACTGACACTCACGATTCCGAATCCCCCACTTCTGAGTGAAGTCCGAAACTTGCTTTTGCATCGGGTCGAATTCCCGCCTTTCGGAGCTGAGCCGTTTTCACACGAAGTGCTGGTTTTGCGTCTTGAACTTTTGTATCACGTTCTGGTCGTGCTCAATGAGGATCTCATTATGGATCAGTAAAGAACTGTAAATAAAAGTCTAAAAGAAGAAGATAACCTAGGTCCGAGTGGAAGAAGAATAAACTTAGGGACTTTCCACAAGAAGAGGAACGAAAACTAGGGAAGTCTTTTTCTGGACTGTGTAAATAAGTTGTGGTCGGAAAGGGAAAGCCCGGAGATTTCATGGTTGTTCGAGCTGGTTAAGCAAGTCATAAATAAAGGACAGAGACTTTTCTGAGTTCTTTGCGATAACCAAGACTTTTTGAGAACTTTCGAAATCATGGAGCCGGGAGATCCCAATCGTAGATCAAAGTGGATTGTAGGCATTCTTATAAGTAGTGTAATAATTTCTATAATCATAGTAGTTGTAGTCTCATATACTGGTTCGCATGAGCCAGAAGTAGAGGTAGTGACAGGGACACCGACACCTATCACACCTAGCCAGAAGGGGGTAGACAGGGCAGCTGATAGAGCTATGATATTAGAAGAAAGCCGTAGACTACATGTAGATTTGTCGAAAGGTGATTTTAAGCTTAATGCATATGCTAAGTTGTTGTATGAGTATGTTGACGTGATGGATGCGAAAGATTGTTATGTGTGTATGCAGTTGCCTACTTCAGTGGATGAGGGCATTAGGTATCATCATCTTCCACTGACTTATGGTATTTCATGTAGTCTTTTGCTTAGTTTGTTTTATGAGAGAGATCAGTTCGAGTATTTCTTTTCCAATTTCGACGCAGTGCTTCCTGAAGTCCCAGCTTACAAGCATTTGAATAAGTATGACTATTATAAGACTGAGGACAGACTGAGGAAGTACTTCATACCGAGTTTGGAATTGGATACAGCATTCGCACACAGACACAATCTGACATGCTTGATGTCGGATGTTGAGAGAAAGTTTGTAGATCAGGTTGAAGATAGGTATAGAAAGCTGACTGAATCCCGAGATTTAGGGCATCACAGGACAGATTGGACGGAGGAAGAACGGTTGCATAAGACCAGGGGAAGCTATGGTCCTATAGCGTTAGATAAGGAGCAGAGGGGTAAGTTGTGTATAAGGCGTTATCAGACTTACTACGAAAAGGTTCCAGTGGGACAGAGTACTTGTGATCACGTTTTCACCATGGCAGATGTGGCAAAAGATTTTCTCCAAGGTCCTGTACAAGTGATACCAACGGTGTATTATGTATGTGGGAAGAATGCTTATGTGAGGTTGCCTGCAAATTGGTATGGAACATGTTATTTGTCAATAATATTTCCAAAGATTTACCATACAGAAGACTTAAATCTTCTGGAGGGTGGAGAGCATTCAAGAACGAGAAGAGCTGCAAGTGCAGGAATCGTTGTGGGGGATATCTTTGGAGCTATGATACCTAGTCTAGGAGTAGTCTTGAATGATGTGAAGATCCGGAGGTTAGCGACTGTGGTGGATGAATTTTCGATGAACACAGCAAAGTCGTTGGTGTTGGTGGAAGGAGAGATGTTGTCGATAAGGGGAATGGTTTTGCAGAATCGCCTTGCTTTGGATGTCCTATTGGCAAAAGAGGGCGGAGTCTGTAAAATGCTGAAGGTTCAAGAGTGCTGCACTTATATACCAGACCGTAGCAAGGATCTGGAGAAATATATAAGTAACATCACTATGGTCCACACAAAGATAGCGGATTTGACCGAAGAAGGGGCCTGGGAAAAGGTCGGAAAGGGTTTTGGTCAAGTGGGAGGTTGGTTTGCGAACCTAGGAAAGGGATTCCTTGGGTACTTCCTGAGACCACTCCTTATTTTGGTGGTTTGTGTGGCTGGCTTGTGGATTGTGATCAAGGCCTACAAGTGGTATCGAGCAGGCAGAGTCAAGCGAGCTTTGAGGGAAAATGACATGAGATTGGCAAGATTGCAGGACAATCAGTATAAAAGGCTCAAGAGCATGGAGAACTTCAGATCAGGGAAGATAGGAACAAGTTCTGTTTAGGTCGGTTCCTTCTCCGAGGGAGTAGAATGAGATGTGATGACAGGAGTCATCAAAGGGGGAACTGATAGAGCGAAATGTTCTTGTGAATTGTAGGGGTGCATCATAATCACTGATAGGCCGCACCCACATGTATTCAGACATATATTCGTTTATATCCATTGTATACTCATGTATGTTTAGTAAAGAATGAATAGTTCGCTGAGACAAAGTGAACCCAGTAGCATAATGGTGTTAGGATATTGATGTAATGTAATGCTTATTAAATTGTGTGAACATAATGCATAGAGAAATTAGTTTGTGGATGTAATGTAATTGCAGTAGTTTAAAAGTGCACCATATTAAAGTTGCACATGTAATTCATTGTTTGCATATGAAGTGTAATGAAAATGCTTATAGGGAAACATAAGATGTGTGTTTAAAAGTTATATGTAAAGGCCTGACTACATATATGCTTAGGGAAGGCCTGGTTAATTCTTATGTTAGCTTATTTTTGTAGGCAGTAAAAAGATTCTCTTGGTAAGGCTCTCTGGGCACAAACGGTAGATTTAATTTGCACAGTAGAAGGTTTCTGTTGAAAGTATCTTTTGTTGCAGGTGCAAGGACACATGTCTCGTTAGTAAGACTAACTCTTTGTTTTCGAAAGCTAGAGAGAGGGGAGGCATGGTACGGGGAGTGAAAAGGAATGTAGGGATGATACTTTCGGCGGAGAAGGTGCCTGGGACTCAAGGTCAACGCAACCGTCCAGGATGAAGTCACCGTTTCAATGGAAAAGCACAAGAAAGAAGACCTGGCCAAGAGGGCGTAAACAAGGCGTGTACCTTTGTAGTATGGTTTTGTATTAGGGTTAGTGCCCTGAGGGAGGAGGCCAGAGAAGCGGTAGGGGAGACCTGAGAGAAGGACAGAGCTGAGCTTAGGTATATGGTGATTGCACTTCTTAGGAAGTCTTCACAGCTGACACCTTTTATTCCTTCTTGCCTGGGAAATTGTTATGTAGGGATGTCACTTAGCATTAGTATAGGGACAGCAATTGATTTTAAGCTTGCTTAGGCCAATGAAGAGTAACTTAGAAATAGGAGCAATCATAGTCTGGTTGATCCTGCTAGAACTTTCTATTCTCCTTATCCTGAGTCGGATGAGATTTCTGCGTAGATTATTATTTGTATTAGTGCCCATCTATTTCTTTAACCTCGTGTTGAGGTGCTTGCACGTTCAGTTATTTTTGGCGATAATAAATTCTCAAACTTGAATTCGGAGTCAGTGGTCCTTTCAGACAAAATGAATGCTGATATCTAACCTGATGAGATTCTCTCCTTTACACTATTCAACAGGTAAAAAGATCTTGGTGGCCAGAAGGTTCTTATAGATAATTAGATAAGAATCGGCGTTATCACTCACGCCACGTGTGGCCTCATAAATCGGATTGAGAGCCCTGCAGCACGCATGTACCACTTTACATGGTGCAAAAGTAATGCAGGGCTCTCATAAGGAAGACCCTTTATGACTTGCCTGTATCCATTGCAGGCCAGTCTTCTGCCCTGGGACAAGGGTCCTAACTTGAGAGCGGCCCTGCAGCAGTCTGTTACAGGGTCCATTGCTTCACTTCTAATTGGTGCTGGTTCTCTTTGAGCATGGATAGGGAAGAATGTTGGCACACTCCTCCAATGCCCTTCGTCATGTTAACATGTTTTGTGGATTAATATTCCAAAACATGATCCTGGATAGGCCTTCTCCTGGCACTAAGGTCTTTGTCAATGTGCCAACCGGAGACAGAAAGCCAGTTGGACTGCAGCCACCCCGCAACCCACTGAGCAGTACTTGAGTGAGATGCATTTCAGGTAATGATCAACGCTAAGAAGTATCACAGCAATGATCAGTGGAAGCCAAACCCTCTTTCATAATAGAAAGATACACTAGAAAAAAATTGGTATTATTTCAAAGATTTACTTTTAAATTCAAATCTTATTCTAGTGCAAACAATTATACAATGCATGGATGGCTGTTTCCTTTGTTCGGTGCCGTGTTCGAACAATGAAGATTCCATTGTGGTACTATACCACCTGAAACTAAGACAATAGGCCTAATGCCTCTGGATATGGGAGACAGTTCGTACCATCCAGAGATATTGAACACATAGATATACCAACCCTGATGAAGTCCTATTGGGCTCATTGATTCTTTGATAATGGAACCAGTAAAATTGAATCTGAACATAAAATACACGACTCCTGATGGACTGAATTTGATTGAATGGATGTTATGTGCTACTTTTTGGATGACAAAATATCATACTTTGAACTTTCATTGCTCTAATTGAGTCATACTAATTGTGATTATTTGCACCCCTTTTTAGTTGTTGTATAAATGATTTGATGGAATATGATTACTAAGCAGTGGGGTCTTTAAAAGTTGATCGTAACAGTGTTTATAGATAAAAATAGAAAGACACATTAGTGCGATGCCAGGCAGCCTACACTGCTTATGTTAAGTTTCTTGTTGCATCTAGTGCAAACAATGTGTGTAGTAACTATAATAAAACAAATCCATAATAATAGCTATAACATTTACAGGCAGTTGGAACAGCAGAAAAATGCCAACATGTTTAATGTATGATTTTATATCTATCCCACACTCATTTCCTTGGCTTACTAAGCACCAAAAGAAAAGTCTAGTTTGAGTTTCAAAGATGTTTTGCACACCCTTCCCTGTTTTGAACAATGAAAATGCTGTAACAGTGTCATCTGCTATTCTTATCTGCATTTGAAGGCAGGCTGATAAGCCCAGCAAGAGAAGGCTGAATGTCCCTTTAACAGATGTAGGTGATATGGCCTGTCTTGTCACAGTCTTCTGGCACAAAGTTCCTCTCTAACCCTCCTCACTCTGTTCCCAACTTATCGAACATGGTCTTTGATGAATCTTTCAGAATAAACAATTAGCAGAAACTGGCCTACTGCCGTTTTACTTATTTTGATTATGTAAAACTGTGCCCTTTGAATACCTAAAATAAAAAAGAAATGCAATTATCAGTTCCCATGAAACCTTGCTCACAACTTAGCAACAATTATTTAGAACAGAAACTTCAAATCAGATTAAATACCATGAATATCTTTGAGTAAGCTTGTTGATTGCTGCGAGAAGGTGGTTCTGCCCATTTAATCTGCCCAGACTTTTTGATTTTTGATCTTTTACTGTGGGAGAGCCTCATAACCTGTGACTCACCCACAGTAAGCTCATGGTAAAATGGACCGCACGTGTTTACTGCTAGTGCCCACCTTTTAGGATAAGGCCACAGCGACACAGCAAGGGTAAGGGGCACTTGGCTGGTTACACATGAACATATGCACACATGCGTGTGCACCCATGTAAGGGCTGCACATGGGAGACTCCTGTTGTGCGCAGCCCAGGAACTGCGCACTGGTAGCCTGGCACTGGAGGGGCTCTGCGGGATTTGGCACTGACCTGTGGTAGGCCTCATAATGCTAATGTACACTCATAGGGAAAGTCAGTGTGCTTTACTGTCTGTCGGCAGGTGCTAACATTGGTGTTAAACACCAAGTTCAATCCAATGCCAAATGTCGACTATAAAAGGTACATTTTCAGTCAAGAAAGGCAGAAAGTTAGTGAAAAGATGGCTGAGTTTGTAGAAAGACTTGATTCGCTCATCAAGCATTGCAAGTTCAATGAGTCCAACGAAGAGGAGGCCATGCGTCTCAGGGTAATAATTGGTTGTCGCTCCAATTCCTTTAGATGACAAATGTTAAAAGAGGGACTAAGGTTGGAGTAAGTCCTCATGGCTGCTAGAGTGGAAGAAAGAGCTGTCAGACAAACCGCTATCATGGTGGCCGGAACGGCCCAAAACAAATCAGCTCTGAGTGTGAAAAGTAAGCCGAAACACAAGGTAGAAGGTCACAAAGTAATGTCTCCTAAGATAAAAAGAGGTTGTGTTTTCGATGTGGATTTTCCTTTCCACATGAAGGTAAATGTCCCACCATTGGACAGATATGCAAAGGCTGCGGGAAAGAGAACCATTTTGTGATGGTTTGCTAAGCGAAGGAAAGATCAAGTGTGTCACGTCAAGAAAACAAAATGGATGCCAGAAATGTCGAGAACGTTCCAACCAGAAGGCCAGCGGCAACATCAGTTGAGGCAAGTAGAAACTGAAAGATGTTGATTGTCGTCAAATTCCTCATCTAAAAGTTTGTCACTGTTATTGTCAAGCGACAAGGATGAAGATGGGTGTGCGATGTCAATGTCAACCCCTGGCCAAAGTGCGCATGTAGGATTAGCTTCTTGCAAGGAAGAAGTGAGAACCACAAGTGAAAGAGCAAAATTCATTTGGATACTGTCCCAAAATCACACTGAAGGTGAATGGGTACTCCATACCTTTTATCATAGACAGTGACTCATCGATAAACATTATGCCAGCAGAAAAGTACAATGATCTGCCTCCAGTGTCCTGTTTAACCCCATTGAAAACCAAAGTGTATACGTGGGCTGCTTCGACGCCACTGCAAAGTCAAGGTTCATTTATAGTAACTGTGAAGCATTAAAAGACAGAAGTCCAGCCACCAATTCATGTCCTGCCTTGCACTTCATCGAGTGCGTGCTTACTCAGCTTCAGCACTGCTGCTGACATAGGGCTAATTTCTGTAAAATACAATGTCAATGCCTATCATGAGATAGTAAATCAGTTTCCATTCTTGTTTCATACACTAGTAAGACTTAAGACAATGAAAGTGCAACTTCACATAAATGAGGATATCCGTCCTGTTGCTCAGCGACATCATTGAATTGCATTTCATTTACAAGAGGCTGTTGAGAAAGAACTTGAGACGCTATTAAAGCATGACATCATTGAGCGATCTACTGGTCTGATGCCCTGGGTGACACCCATAGTATTAGTGCCTAAGAAGGATAATGGAGGAACAGTGTGCATCTGCATTGATATGCACCAAGCTAACAAGGTGACTGAAAGAGAACGACATCCAGGTCCGCATATTGCTGACATGATTACGCAGCTGAATGGAGCCAAAGATTTTCCCGCCTTGATTTGAACAAAGGATATCACCAACTTGAACTGGAACAAAATTGCAGATAGATCACTACCTTTTCAACTTATGTTGGTTTATTTTTATATAAAAGACTAAGTTAAGGAGTGTCATCAACTGCAGAACTCTTTCAGGATGTCATTTGTTGCATAATACAGCCAGTCACAGATGCTTTCAATTACAGTGATGACATACTGTTTTTTGGGGACACCCAAAAGGAACATTGATAAAGCTCTTACACAAGTGTGTCGTATACTTGCTGATGCAGATTTCACTTTAAATGCAGCAAAGTGTGAGTTTCATCAAACCAAACTCAAGTTCTTTGGCAATATCTTTTCTGATGGGGGATTGACTCCAGATACAAATAAAGTACAGGCTTTGTCACCACTTCTCCACCACAAGATCTAACTATGCTGAGATCCTTGCTTGGTATGGCCAGTTACTGTTCAAGGTACATACGTGGCTTTGCACTGTAAGTGCACCATTGAGAGACTTAACGAAACGAAATGTTCCATTTCAATGGTCAAGTAAATGTGAACAAAGCTTCATGAAAATCGAACATGCAATTGAGAATGCCACTGAAATGGCATACTTTGATCCGAAACTGCAAACAGAGATTGTTGTTGATGCCAGCCCAGTGGGGTTAGGTGCCATACTTACCCAGCACATTAGACATCCTAATGTTCCCAGAAACATTGTGGCTTTTTCTAGCCAGAGTTTGTCACCCGACGGAACATGCTTATTCATAACCTGAAAATGAAAGCCTCGCTGTGGTGTGGGCTTGTGAACATTTTTGTGTGTTCCTGTATGGAATGCACTTCTCGGTTGTTACCGACCAATTACTCACCATTTTTGGCAATCCTAAAGCCAAGATGCCTCCTCGCATTGAGAGGTGTAGGTTGCGACTGCAGGAGTATGATTATACAACTGTTCATCATCCAGGAAACGATCAAAACCCTGCTGACTACTTCTCATGTGCACCAATACCATGTCATGGTACCCCTTCTAAAGCATCTGTTGCTTATGTTAACTTCATTGTAAAATCCAGTGCCCCTGCTGCCATATCAGTGGAACAAATCATTGCTGCAACAAGGGCTGACAGATATTTGCTAATACTCAATGTCATTATTAAACATCAATTTTGGAGAAAAAATACTCGACCACTTCATGATGACCTTGAATATCAGAAATTCAAAAATGTGCAGGAAGAGATTTCAGTTACCCCAGAAGGGGTACGAGGATTGAGAATTGTAATACTTGAGAGCCTGAGACAACAAGTCATTGAACTGGGACATGAAGGACATCGTGGAGTTGTTGCTACAAAAAGAGTTCTACAGGACCGAGTATGGTACCCTCATCTTGATGAAAGAATTGAAAAGGAATTAAGGGCATCTAATTTGTGCAACTGCTTGTCATCCGAAACAACTCCGCATCTGTTAAACATGTCTGATATTCCAAAGCATGCATGGGAGAAGATTGTAATTGAGTCATTGGACACCTTGATAATGGTAATCTTCTACTAGTGGTTGTTGATGAATATTCCCATTTTCCCCTTGTGGAAGATCTGTCATCAACCACTCACGACAGAGTAATTGAGATACTAGAAAGTATTTTTGCAACCTGGAGTTTCCCTTCGATTTGGAAATCTGACAATGGCCCGCCTTTCAATAGTTGATCATTTAAAGATTTTCTCACTCACCTAAGCGTAAAGCATCACAAAAACACACCTCTCTGGCCTCAGGTGAATGGTGTCGTCGAGCGATTTATGAGCACCCTCAAGAAGGCTGTTCAGCGCTGCGCTGGAAAGACTTCAACTCAAATCAGTTCTTCAGTCTACCCTTCATGCATGCAGGTCAACTTCCCACTCTACAACGGGTGAAAGCCCTGCCACCTTAATGTTTGGGAGAGCCATGGGAACTAAATTGCCACAATGGACCACTGGAAGATCTATTAACGTTGATAAACTTCGCACTGCTGATGCGTCTCACAAATACAAAATGAAGACCTATGCAGATAAACACCGGTGTGATCGGAGTACTGTGTTCAAAAGAGGAGACCAAGTCATTGTCAGGCAGAAGCAGAAACGCAAGTCTGATGCTCCTTTTGATGATGACCCAATGAGGGTTGTGACTAGCAAAGGACACATGGTGACTACTCATCGTCCTGGAAAGTCCATCACAAGAGATTCTTTTTATTTCAAACACGTTCCTCGAGGTTCGTTGACTCCAAACGTTCAGAGTGAGACCCTTCCATCTGGAAGTCAGGAGAGCCCAAAGACTGCCCCTATGCCTGTGTCACTTGTGCTCGCCGTGGATGCCTCTTCTATGTCTCCTCAACCTCACGCAACGAGATCTGAAAGATTGATTCGAGCACCTCGAAGACTCATTGAGGAGTTACAATGTATATATATGTATTTATTTTACAAGGGGGGAGATGTAGTGTTGTGTAAGTTAGAGATAGCGGGACCCCTCTGGTCCCTCATGGACTCCATAGAATAGTGATGTAAGTGATTGGGTGTGGTTAAGAAAATGTATGACATAGTACGGGCAGCTAACGGCTACACTCTGATGAATAAAGACATGTAATACCAAGCTCCGTGTGTGGTGTGATCAATTACATGTACCTGGGCTTGGGAGGACGCTGCAGTGATTATAAAGGTGATGCCCTTTAGAGGCTAAATTTTAATTGCTTATTTTATGCTAGAAGTAATTATGATTGCACAAATCATCCAGAATGCATAGACCCTTTCTCTTGTGAATGTTTTAGTGAAATAATGATGCTGACAGCCACTCGTGATCAGAGTTTGCATGCTTTATTGCCGGTATTAAGTGCTCTCAGTCATGGTTATGTTTAATTAATACCCTTAATCCTATGGTGAAATGCTTTGTTGAGATAATGATGTTGGCAGCCACTCGTGATCGAAGTTTGCATGCTTTATTGCCCGTATTAAGTGCTCTCACCCTAAATTATGCTCAATTATTGCATTTTAATGCAAGTACATGTCTTGGCAAGCGATATGGTGACCTAGATCTCCCTTTGGGGGGTAAGAATGATTACACAATGTCATCAAGAAGTATTCACATCAGCTTATATATATTTGCAAATTGCTGCGTACTATTGAGTAGTGTGGGCGTAATAAATGTACTTTTTCCTTTTTCAAAAGAAAAAGCACAGACTGGACAATCATTTATTGAGTGTTATTATTGTGTACCTGTGAATAGTGATTACTAGCCCACACCACCTCTCTTGAGTAGGCCTTGGACTGCTCTGCTTCGCTACCCTGAGAGAGTCAAGCGCTACTATGGGGTGTTTGGTTTCCGGGTAGAGGGTGAATGTGAACTTATTACTTGTGCAGGCCACACAACTAATGACCCGTTTTCTAACAATTGCGTTGTAAAAATAACAATACTAATAAAAGTGCATTCCACATATTATCAAGTGTGTCTAAATAATCAACATCTGTAGCTCAAGAAAAGGGATACTAAGACGGAAAGGAACAGGGTATTTATACCAATGTCTGCACTTCACTGGCTATAGTAAGAGCTGTGCTTTAGGGGTGGCTGGGACCTGTTTTTGGGCTGCTCTTGGCTATGCTGGTGGTATTTGGGATGGGTTTGACAATTTTGCCTTCAGACCTGCTAAAGTAAGTTGGGCATTTTTATGATTGGTTTGACCTTTTCCTGTGGGTGGTCTCCTCCCTGGGTTCCATTTTCTTCTCTGGGAGTTCCTCCTTTGACCTCGTATTTTGGTTCACTGGTTCTCCTTGATTTGTTTTACTGTGGTATGGACTACTATCTGAAACAATGAGATAACTACGAGGAAGGTGGTGACTCGAGGAGATCACCGCTCACTTCTGTAATACGTAGTAGCTTTCTGGCCACACGTTCACCATATCAACAAATCATGCAGCGCAGCAAGGAACCTTGCTGCGCGATAGAAAAAGGGCAGGACTGCTCTTTACTTAACATTATACGATGCTTTCCTGTCTTTTCCTTGCACTGGCTCACAAACTGCTGCCTAGCGTCAATGCAGGCACCCTTGCACCATGGTACAAGGGTGCCTGAGTTGTAAGCAGGATTGTTTTTGTGCAGGAAAGGGCACCTTCCTGCTCAAAACCAATCTTAAGAGGCTTTTTCTGCTTTCTATGTATGCTGCAGAATGCCGCACACATAGAAAGAAGAACAAATGAGGACAAATAAAGATATTCCTCCTTGTTACACCTCACCTGGGAGGCGTTGCTTTTTGATGCATTCCCGTGTTTACCGGTGTTGGTAAATCTGGGAATGCGCCAAAATCCATGGGTGGATGCGTGGGAGCGCCCACGCTTCACCCATGGAACGCCTCCCTGGGGTAGAGTAACGCAACGCAGCAATTTGCGCTGGGTTGCGTTACTCTAGATTCATCAAGCCACACAGGGCCTCACAAGGGGGCCTTGTGTGGCTTGATAAATCTTACTTAGTAGTTACATCGCTGTAGGAAGGTAGGATCCTTCTGCATGGTTACCCCCACTTTTTGCCTGGTGCTAAGCTGTATTTTGACTAGTCTGACTGGGATCCTGCTACTCAGGACCCCAGTCTATCTGCTTTCTCCCTAAAGTATTGTGTTCAGTACTTAGGTACATCCCACATTGGGGAACCCTTGTCCGTCCCTAGTATATGGTACCCATGTACACTGGGCATAGGTACCCCAGAGGTCACCCATGGGCTGCAGCATGTATTATGCCACCCATGAGAGACCATTAAAAATGGAACTACAGGCCTGCCATTGCAGCCTGTGTAAGTTGGTGCATGCACCACTTACTAAAAATATAGGTGTACTATATCTAAGGGTCACTGCACTTAAAACCTATGTCACCCCTATAGCAGGCCTTTAAAATCCTGAAGGCAGGGTGCTTGGCTCTAAGTGAGAGGGTGCCCCTTCATGAGCAGAACACCCCTGCATTCTACAGAGTCCATTCTCCCGGGTTGTCAGTGAAGCAGCCGTATACTATATAGTGGGGCACCGCGTAATCGCGCTATGACCATCTTGAAAACGGCTGCAACTAATCCTATCATGCTTGGTATCAAATATGTTGGAATCATACCCCCACACCGTAAATGGTGTGGGAGGTAAGATTCCAAGCACTAGGCTCTCAGTGTTCCCGGTACCAGCCTTCTAGTCCCGGACAGCACAAAATGGTTGCTGCCGACCAGAGATACGTTTCTGCCCTCCTGCTGCTGAGCCAACCTCGAGCAGGGGAAGGCAGAACAATAGGCATCCTGTCACAGGGAGGTGTGACCACGTCCCAGACAGGATTTAGTGTATTAGGATGGGGTGGGTGCGCTTGCCAGTGCCACTCAGTCTGCATGAGAGGCACATTTGGTGTCACTGTGCATAGTCCAGTTCAAACCAGTCCTGGTAGCCGTTGGCTCCCGCTCTGGCACGAAACTAGACAAAGGACATGGGAGTAACCCCCCCCATGTCCAGACCCTCCCCTGGGAGGGTCCCCTGAATCTTCCCAACACTCTCCTTAGGGTACTTAAGGGCTTACCCGGATGTAGGTCCCTAGATTCGTCGTGGGATAAGATTCAGAACTGAAACCACTGCACTTCTACCGTCTGGGCACTCTGGACTTCGCTGGACTTCGTTTGGGCCTGACTTTGTCTCCCTTCCAGTCTGCTGCATCGTCTGTGCCTGTGCATCATACAGGAACCTTACAAGGCCTGTGAAGCATCAAGGACTACCAAAGTAATCTCCCTTGGGGTGAAGGAGTCACTCCCCTCAATTCACAGGCACCGCAACTAAGTCGACCGGTCTGCAGATCCTGAGCTCCTCCAGACACAGGTAGTGGTTTTCTCCAGCTCCTGAGGCCTGCTCTACCCTCTCACCAAGTTTGAGACCAGCAGTCCTCATGGGGGTTGCAATAACCGAACCCCTGAGTACTGCGTAACCTTTGCATTTGCAAAGGCTTGTTGACATCTTTGCAAGAAGGTCTTCGGGCTCCAAGTAGCCCCAACTTCGAGCACCTCCAGTGACCAGAATCGTCAGCCACACCGCATCGTGTGCATCGTGGCCTGCATCTTTTGGTGAGCTGCTTGAGTTCCTCTCGTGACCCCTGTGCCTCCGGCCTGTGGGTCCATTTGAGGGTCAACTTTGATTTCCTTGGCTCCACTGATTGCTCGGGGCCTGCCCTGACTCCCCTGCTTGTGGTGAGTCCCCTGGACCATGCTGGTCCCTACCGTGCACCTTCTTGACTTCCTTCCATGGGTTGCATTTGCCAAGGCTTGTTGGTGCTCCCGCCAGACACCTACCCCTCAGCAGTCGACATCCTTTGTGGGACAGCTCGTACACAGGTCCTGATCATCCTCAGCATCGCCTGGTCCTCGCAGCTGCAGAGTTAAGGTCACCGTCATCTTTCCTGAAGCACCCGACATCAGAGGACATTCGTCTTCCAAGTCTCCTGGTCACCCCTGAGTGACATAGACCCTGTCCCCTCTGCTTTTAGGTAGTCCTCTTCAAGAATCCATGTTCGGATTCCACCGGACACTTTCTTCCCTTCCAGCATTGGCACCTTCCTGAAGTTTTCCATTGGGTTCGACGGCGGTTTCCGACGCCACTTCACACCTATGCACCCAGGTTCCCTGGGATAGGTAACTTGGGTACCATGGTATCCACTGGTGGGGTGGCTCTCCAACCTTCTGTCTTCCACATGGTTTCTTCAGGGTCCACTGGGAAGGGTCCCTAATCTTTAAAAATCCAACCGCGACTTGCACATAGACTTGTACGGAGCATGCAGTCGTGTTCACCACTGCACACGCTCTCCGTAGGGCCCCTATCTATTTACCTTGGATGGTTCTGTGGGTCCCCAGCAATACTACGTCCTCTCGACATTGTCTTGACTCGATTCGTGGTTCTTATACCACTTTCTTAGTATATGGTTTGGTCCCCCCGGGGCCCACTGTGTATTAGTGCTATTTTCTGTGATTCCTTTGCTAAAGTATTGTGTGCTTTGTGTCTATCTCCATGTGGGAGATACTGTAACATACTAGGTAGTGTTATATAATAAATACATATTTTTATAAATACCTTGTGTGGTTCTTTTGCATTTAATCTATACTACAAGATTGCATTCTGGTAAAACAAGCTGCTTTACACTCCTTCAAGACTAAGCCTGAAGGCTGCTCTCCACAGATAGCTTTCTAAGGTTGTCTGAGACCTCCTAAATCACCATAAGGGTTGTCTGGACTGGTGCAAGGTGCCCACTTACATTAGTGGACATCAAAGACCAGGCCAGCTTCTCACAATCGCCCTTGCACCCAATTACATGGCGCAAGGGCGACACAACTACTTGATAAATATGCCCCTTAGTTTGAGGAGATACAGTCAGGCCTTGTGGTTGAAACCTTTGACTCCCAGTAGACCGACAGGCATCTGCACACCATTGATACGGTCCTGTTTCAGCATCTGGGACTGTTCAATTGTATGGTATCTCCATATTCTATCTTGAGAGTGATGCTACCTTGGGTTTTCATATGACCTGTCACAGTTTCACCATCATCTGCATAGGTGTACTGGGGATTTAGTTAGATTAAGGTGTGGCTGTTTATTTCTTCTGTGTCCTCTTCTTTGGGATTCTGGGGTTCTGCCTTATGGTTTATGTCTTGGCTGCTGACACTGCCTTCATGTCTCTTTTGAGGCTCTTATTTTTGTATTTTGGGCTAATCACATATTGCCCTGCTTGCTTCTGTTTAGGTCTTGCATGGCTTTGGACAGTTCAAGGGATCGGACTGCTTGCCAGTGCTGTGCTTGGTTTGCAGTGGCTAGGGCTTGCATGTGTGGTCTCCCATGCTGCAATGTGCTTGCTGCTGGTGTACACTTTGGCACCCCACCACTATTCTCTCCTGCCCATGATCATGCAGCAGATGTTAGTGTTGGTGGTGGGCATTTCGTCTTTATGCCTGCTCTGGTGGCTCGTGCATTTTGCCCTGTTTTGATGACTTGGTCTTTTCCTTGGGAATGGGTGTAGTTTTTGCTGCTTCAGGATCCTATTCTGTTCGACGTTTCAGCATAGTGACCTCTCATTCTAGTGGTTTGATGCCTGCACACAACAATCAACTGGGTCTAGGCTCTGAATCTTCTCATGTTCCCTCTTCTGTTTCTCTGCATCCTCTGGAGATGGTTAGTTTCATTTAATTTCTCATGTACCTCTTTGGATTGTACATACCAGACCCTTGTGTTCATTAGTGGGTTTGCTGGTGTTCTACTCTTTGCTGGGTTCCCTTCTGTTCTTGGGTTGCAGTTTAATTTGTCACCTGCTATTGGGGTATCTGGATTATGGTCTGGCTGTTGCAGTTGCTTACCCTGCTTGACCAGTGCTTCGACTTTCCGGCTTGGGGCCTTGCCACCTCTGCCTGATATCAGGTGATATCACAGCAACTTCTCTTGTTTTCTCTGCAGTGGATCGCCTTTTTGCAGCATGTTCCTTGTGAAGTTGCTGATGCTGGTGCTGCTTAGTCTCCTATGTGCCTGCTGTCATGTCCTCTAGGAAAGGACATTGCTATATAAGTAGGTAAGCGGTCTAGCTGGCCCGCACAGAAGTGAGATGCCAGGAACTTCCTTGGAGGAGACAGTAACAGTGGCGGCTGTCTCGGAACGGGGTGGTGAGGCAGGGGTGAAACAAAAAGAGAAAATAAACTAACCTGTTGCCGCCTCTCCTCCGCCCCCGTCTCTCGGCACTGGCAGCACGGAACGGAAGCACCCATGCTCCCAGACTCTCCCAGCCAATCAGTACGCTGCTGTCAACATGCCAGCAGTGTCGTAATTGGTCTGAGCGACGTGGTTCAGTGCTCAGATGGGGACTGGGAGCCTGAGTATGTTCTCCACCCAGGCTGTGCTTTACAGCTCGGTGGAGAAAATGCAAAGTGCGCATGATGGTTTAGGAGTGACGGCCAAACCGCCATGCAGACTTAGAGAGTGCAAATCACTCCTCCCTCTGCTCTGGCCAGCCCCGCCCCCCCCAACCTGGCTCTGAGTCCGCATTGAAAAATAAAATGATAATAAGGTCGTGTTATTATCATTTTCTTTTTTTGCACTGCTCAAAGAGCAGTGGGGCGATGCTCCTCCGCTTTAGCGGAGGAGCCGCCACTGCACAGGAAGCACTGGTTTCCCTCTCACTACATCGAGGGAAGCAGAGAGAAGAGGACATGTGGAGAGTAGCTCCACATCCGTTGGCCCTGTATAAGAGTTGAGGAATTAATAAAGATGAGTTAATAGCCTTACGCCAGGTGCTGTCTTTTATGCAGAGTGTTACGCTTCCCAGTGCTGTGAAGAGAAACCAATCCAGAACATGAGAACTGGCGACGAGGGTGGGACCAAAGTTCATGCCTGGAGACAAAGGAGGCAAGTAACACAAAAAAGTACCAGTGCTGAGAGAGCACAAATTAACTGCAGCTAGCATGCAGCGTTAAAGAAAAGCAGGAATTCTCGGAGCAACAAGTCAAGCTTGCTTCAGCCAAATGGCAGCCATTTTGAAGTCAGGCAAGTTGAGGGACATCCCATTGAAGTCTATGGGGTGGCCATCTTGAAGTCAGGCATCCTGAGACAAACCCACTACAATAAATTAGGCGGCTATATTGGAATCAGGCAATCCAGGAAGTAATACACATAGCTGGGGGCATCAAAGTCAGGACAGCTCTACAAGGAATGTGTGAAGCTGCCAGAAAGAATATGGCAGTCAACTTTGAGTGAGCCATCACAGCATAGAAGAAGGTCACATGAAGATTGTCCAGCGAAGGCAACTGAGGCACAAGAACACGAATAAAAATAAAACATGACTTTAACAGCCGGGATGTAAGACGCACCCCCTGGAAAGATTCTGTCAACGGTACAACAAACATGCAGGAAAGTGAAAGGAAACGCGTTACAGTAATAAAAGTCCCAAGGCACATCCTGTGACTGTGATGTACTGCAGAAGTAAGGATTTGGAGCTAACACCAAAACAAATCAAGAACAAAAGAACATAGATCAAAATATCAGCCAACATATGCTACAGCAAAGAAAATCAAAACCAGTGTGATAACCAACAAAGCAAGGTGTGTCGTGAATAGACACACCACTGAAACACAAAAGACAACTAGCACCCAAGAGCTCTGCCTAAGAGGGCCGACAAATAATACATAATAAAATACACACATGACAAACATCATAGTGAACAGTCGTATGGGATCACTGTAGTAGCGCATTACACCATCATGCCAGTGGGAAAAGGATCACAAAATGCTAACCCCTGCATTGAAGTGCCACCCCAAGTGACACAGACCGGCACCCAGAGTTTGGGTCCCAAATGGAACAGATGGCTGGAGTCACTAGATTAATTTTTTGTAGTGGCCGGTGAGCGAAGGGACAAACAATGGCTGCAACTACTACTTCAGCTGGTGGGTCATGAAGGCCGACGCCTAATCAGGACCTTTTTAACAAAGGATGCAGAGACGTATGAAAAACTCAAAGAGACACTACGTGGCCATTTCAACACAAGGAAAGATGTGGATCAAGAACGCCTCATCTTCAACTCAACATGTCAAGAACTAGGTGAATCCTTAACACATTTCATTACAAGGTTACAAAGTCTGGTACAATACTGCGATTTCAATACATTCACAAATGAGGACGCAATTTGACTCAGGGTAATTGAGGGATGTTCTACACCAGACATGAAGCACAAGATCCTCTAAAAGCAGCTCTCACTTAAGGAAATCATCAAGAAGTGGGAGAGTGGGCCAAAGCAAGAAAATTGCACTTCAATGCAAGAAGGGAGGACAAGAGAATTTAGATGTTTCTCATGTCAGTGAGTAAAGCCCAAGAGACTGATAGAAAGCGAAAGAGCAAGGGCAAAGACAGACCAGAGACAAGATATCACAATAGACGACATGACACAAAATACTCAGATTCAACAATGCACTCGGCAGAGGAGGATGGCAAACGAAAGACCTGGACAATCAGGGATCGTGACAGCCAAACTGAAATATCCTCAATGAGCAATTCATCAAACTTCCCAGATAATTCAGAAGAAGAAGAAACAAACTACAGAAGATTGAGCAGTTCACCCAGACTCCGGAAACCGGTATACAAACACACCCGAGACATCCATCATTCATCAACCTTCTTAGACTCTTCCGAAGAAGCATCAAGCAGTGGGACAGATCACACAAATGGCACAGACGACAGCATGCCCAACAAGTGGGAAGAAGAAACAAACTACAGAAGATTGGGCAACTTCCCCAGACTCTGGAAACAGGTATACAAGCACACCTGAGAAACCCACGTCAATAAGGAGAAAACTGAGAGGCAACAATTAACATCAAATGAGAAGAGCAGAGACAAAATGCACTGGGGGCTAACAAAAACACTAAAGGCTCAGCTATCAAATGACACGCCGGTGCAAGAGTACATAAGACACTTAAAGAGCTGAACCCAAAGGAACGTCCCAAAGACATCTTGGACTCAAGGAGCAGTTCATCACAGTCCATCAGCTCAAGAGACTCACCAGTCAGACCACACCCAAAAGAACTTTCTCAAAGGAAACCACCAGAAGACTCGTCTGACCCAGAAAACATGCTAGCACAATCACTTAGGTCAATGGAATTATCTGGCACGTCAAGATAGAGAAAATGCCCATGCCGTTAATCACTAAAAATGCACAGTGGATTCTGAGAACTTTCTCCCCGTTCAGAGCAACAGGCCACTTGCCGATGACTCAGAACAATCTCCTACCCTGCAACACAACCTGTCATGTCAGTTATATTCACATCAAGATATGAATGTAACACCTTCACCTGTGACAGGGGGTGGCCCGGCTGACTCAAAAACTCACAGAACGTATGGTAAATTACCCAGAAGTTTGGGAAAATGTTGTATCATCCCTCCGTCTGAAAGGCTGAGATGTGTTAGCAGAGACATGTCATTCTCAAGGAAAGGGAGATGAAAAAAGAACATGCAGATGCCCGGGTGGCCAAAGACTTCAAAATTCTCATAGGCAACTGGGAGTGGCTGTGACAAACAAGACAAGTAAATGGGTACAAGAGCCTACCCCTGCTCTTGTAAAGCCGTGGAGAGGGAACAACACTTACCTCACCAACAAACAAATTTCACAACAGAAACCACTCTCAACATCCACAGAGCGAAGAAACCAATTAGAGAGCCCAAAGGATTATTTATTTTATTCATTTATAAGTTTTATATAGCGCTAGCTAGACCCGAAGGTATCAGAGCGCTTTACATGGTCGTGAAGAATACAGTAAATCTAGAATGCAAAAACAAATGAAGCGAGACTCAATAGATTATAGGACACATCAAAGAAAAAATAAAGAAAAATTCGAGAGGATCTAATAGACAGCATAAGCAAAAAAACAGCCGACTATGACTAGTCCTGTACGAGAGATAATTAACCAAGTTCAGTAACCTAAGAGTTAAAGTATTTGTTGAGGAGGAGTTTCAGGTCTCTTTTGAAGCAAGGGAAGGAGGGGTTGCATCGTAGATCGCTAGGTAGAGAGTTCCATATGCTCGGTGCATTTCCAGAAAAAGAGTGAGACTTGGTTGATGTTTTTTTTAGTTTGGGAGGTAGGAGCAAAAGTGCGTTGGAGCTTCTCAAAGATCTAACAATCCCAGCTTTCATAAGCTTGTTTTCTATAACGGAACATTCGCAGCCAGTAAACGTATACAGTATATTCAAGCCCGTTGAGAAGGAAGAGAAACGGCATTCAACAACTCAGGCTACACAAATCCCTAAAACAACTCCCGGATGTAACATGACAGAACCCATCAAAACCAGCTCAAATGATGCAACCCTATCCAAAGAGGGAGACAGTAAGGACAGGAGCACCCCCGATATAACATACAGTAACCGCACGGGAAGCGGTGCAACAACGATGGCAATGAACAACGATACACGATTACAAAGCAATGCACGCAATGCCCAGAATTTCTGCCCGATCTCCCCGGGACGAACCGTGGAGGAAAAACAAACTGAAAAGAGCCAATACATCGAATGCGGGCTGGTCTCTTTTGACATCATCGACAACAACAATAAGCTGGACTTCATCCCTCATTACGTATCGAGGGGAACCCACGACATCCTCAATAGAAGTGTAATATTAAAACTACTCAAAGCACTCCCTTCTTTACGCCATATCGAGACGGGCAATCTTGAAAGTATAGAATTTAGACCCAATCCCGACTCATCTGGTCGTGAAATCACTACAGCAACTTTTTCCGATAATTCCATCACAGAACAGATCTGGCAGCAGCAGGACTCATTTGTTAAATGGGGCATAGAAATAAAAAAGCTAGCTCCCCCCCGCTACCCAACCCCGTTACAACAACTAAATCCACCAGAGGGCATGTTGAGAGGTGCGAAAGGCCGAGAACAACATAGCCCAATAAAGGGCATAAACCAAACGGGGAGGAAAATTACCATCACCTTCGCCCACCCCGAAGCGGTCAAATATACGGGGCAAAGAAAATTGAATACAGCCGGAACCCGCCAAGGGATGGCATGAACAAATCCTACCAAAGCTACAATAACAGACAACGGGTGTAATATCTGTTCCTGGAACGTGAACGGTCTAAGCTCAAAACTAGAAGATCCCGACTTCATGGAATTTTTCAAACAGCACGACCTACTTCTCCTTCAAGAGACATGGCAGACAAATGTTTCACCAATAGTAGGATATAAAGAATATCTTAATCCGGCCAAGAAAGACTCGAAATACGGAAGAGCTAAAGGAGGCCTCTCAATCTACGTCTCGACCTACATCTCATGGCAAGCCTTCGAAGTAGATCTAGACTCAACCTGGATGTTATGCATCAAACTAACGGCCTCTAACCTCTTCAGCTTACTAATACTGAACGTCTACATCCATCCATCACTCAAAGAAAAGAGATCAAATATCGATACTTTAATAGCAACATTGGACACTCTTAAACTTGCTCACCCACACGCTAATATATTCTGTCAGGAGATTTCAACATGAACCTACTAAATGGCAGGAAAGAAAGACCAATAGGCATTGCTCGGCCTAGCAAACAACATGATACACACGGTACTAGATGTGCATCCCTGCTGGAAGAACTATCAATGGGCGTGCTAAATGGACGAGTTACATCAGAGAGCCTCCCAGCATATACCAGGGTTACGCAGAAAACAGGCTCAATTATTGACTATACACTAACAGACCAAGACATTCTCCCATACATCTCTAACTTCGAAATTAAAGAAAGATCAGAAAGCGACCACCATCCTCAAACCTTCACTCTACTCTTAAGCACGGCTAACCCAACAACAGATAAAGTGATGTCCCAACAAACGCAATGTTATAACCTGAGACGATTGATTTGGAAAAAGGAAAACATTGGTGACATCATGGCCACATGCTCTGCTCTTTCTGAGAGTTTCAAAGTCGAACCATCATGTATAAAGGCCTGGGAATCTTTTGCTCAAGATCTAAACAATGAATTCTCAAAACAAGGAAATGGCCGTAAAGCAGGTAGACCAGCAGGAGCAGCGTGGTTCACTAACAGTCTAAGGAAACAAAAAAAATCAACTGAATAAACATCTAAGGCAATTACGAACCCGAGGCTCAGAATCTTCTCAGGATATTCTTTCCCTAATATCAAAATCAAGAAAAGACCTAAAAAGAGACATCAAGGTGGCAAAGAAAGATTTCAGAGAACATCTCTGGGCAAAACTCCTCCATGTCAGTAAACAAAGAGACTCCAAGCTCTTCTGGGATATAATCAACCAGCTATCAAACGGCAAGAACCGACATTTCAACTCGGACATAATAGAGGACACCTGGAAAGCACATATTGAACAAACATACAACGCCACTCCACCCTTAGGAGTTAGAAATTACGGAACCTCTACTGCAGGAATAGTCCACGACATATCGAAGTTAGAACTGCCAGAACTCCCCCCGCAGATTTCACAAGAGCAGGTCCTCAAAATCATAAAAAACTTAAGACCGGAGGGAGCTCAGGACCCAACGGTTTGCCAAACGCACTATTCCGGCATGACCCTTGTGAGAAGTTGGCCTGGTATATGCTGTTCACTAATTAAAGTGGACACCTTGCACCAGGGCAAATCGACTCTTATGGTAGATAGGTTTAAGACAACCTTTTAAAGAAAGCTATCCTAGTGGTAGCTGTGGAGAGCAGCCTTCAGGCTAAGTCTCGGAGGAATGTAAAGCAGCTTGTTTTACCATATAATCTCTTGAATCACCAAATGAAAAGACACCACACAGGTATATATATCAAATATATATGTATTTATTTCTAAATAACTCTCTACTAATCTCTTTATGAGATTAGAAGACAAACATATGCACAAATCAACGTTTCACAATAAGTTAAGCACAAAATATGGCTGGGGCCCTAGGGGCGTACCAGACCATATACTAAGTAAGAGACTTAGAAACAACGACTTGCAAGGAGACAAGGCCTACGGCCTTCAGAAGTGCTGGGGCCTCACGAAACCACCCAAGGCAGGTAAGTAAAGGACCCACGGGGGACGCGTGCAGTGTGGATACACAGGCGCGAATCGCCGTTAACTTCAATGGGGCAAGTCGCGGTTGGAAATAAAGAGTTTTAGGATACTTCGGGAGAACCTACAAGCAAGTCACTTACAGGGTAAGTAGTTCTAGGGCCCACACCCACAGGAGCACCGTAGTGCTGGAGTTACCTCACCCAGGGAAGCCGGGTGCACAGGTGTCCTTTGGTGTCGGGTCGCGGCGTCGTTTTCAATGGCGAACAAAGAAGACTTGCTGCTTGCGGGAGCTGAAGAAGTGTCCGGTGGAATCCAAGCCTGGATTCTGAAGAAGGATGACCTGAAAGCAGAGGGGACAGTGTTCAAAGTCACTTGGCAGTGACCCGGGGCAAGGAAGATGGATGCCCACCGTCGTCGGTTGATTCAGGTCGGTTGCGGGTGCCTTGACTCTTCAGCCACGTGGTCCAGGAGGGGTCGACGACAACCAGGAGCTGGATTCGGTGTGTCCCTCGACGTCTGCAGCTGACTGCGGTGTCGGCAACTCGATCGGAGCCAACAAGCCTTGGCAGCCGCAAGTCTCGGGGAGATGAAGAAAAGTCGATGGCGCAGACCAGCAAGGTCTGAGGGACTCACCCAGCGAGGGTAAGTCAGGGCAGGCCTGGAGCAACCAGGGGAGCCCTTTGGTTTCTTTAAGAAGTCTTCTGGGGACCCACAAGCCAGCGGGCAAGGGATCGCAAAGACACCTCGGGCGGAATCACTCAACAGGGGCCCACGGTCACTCGGGACGGTGTAGGCCTCTGATCTTCGGAGGGATTCCTGCTGGAGGTCGGGACCACACGTGGTCCAAAGCACAAGTTCGTAGAACGTTGTGAAGGGGTTGCACTCGACAATAGTGCACGGTACCCAGGGGTCGCGGTTCCTCGTTACTCGTGGGGTCCACTTGCCTCAGTTTCGCTGGGGACTCACGATGGCCTGAGAGAGGTCAGGAAATCCACTTTCTGGGCTGCAGGGACTTCGGACTCCGGCGGGAGCGGCGTAGTTTGCGACCGTCGTTGTCGTTTTTGGTGCCTGCCAAGCAGGGGAGTCACTCCTTGACTCCAAGGGAGATTCTTCTGTCTTCCAAAGGTAGTGGAACGTCGAAGGGCCAGGATTCTTCTGTAGAGCGTCGTCCAGGGGTTATCTGCTTTGCAATGGCAAGGTTCCCCCTCTTATACTAAAAAGAGGGGATGGACTAGCTCTATGACCCCACCTATGGGAGGGTCAAGGGAGGGGGTGGCTACACCCACTTCCCTTTGTCCAGTTTCGCGCCAGAGCAGGGGAAGGTAGCCCCTGAGCTGGTTTGAACTGGCATATGCACAGAGGAGCCTTCTGCTCCCCCAGTGCAGGACTTCAAAGCACTCTAAGAGTGCACCCACCCAGCCCCAATACACTAAACCCTGTCTGAGAGGTGGTTACACCTCCCTGTGACAGGATGCCTATTGTTGGGCTTCCTCCACTGTGAGTGTTGGTCATCAGCAGGAGGGCAGCCCAGTGTCTGTGACTGGTGGCATCCATTTTGTGATGCCAGGGCTCTGCAGGATTCTACCGCGTTTCCACAGCAGGTACATGTCTTATCCCTCTAGAAGGGTGGAATGCTACCCCCGCCGCCAGTATTGGCGGGGGGGGTAGTATTCCAAGATGTTTGACACCAAACACGACATGTTTTGATGCAGCCATTCCAAAGTTAGCATTCTACCGCGAGGATATAATGCACTTAAGAGTATATGGTTTAACCGCATCCACAAACAGCACCAGAGAATGGACTCTGAGAACTGCAGAGGGGCCCTGCTCATGCAGAGGCACCCCCTCACATAGAAGCCAAGCACCCTGCCCTCAGGATTGATAGGGCCTGCCATAGGGGTGACTGATAGGTTTATATGTGTGTGCAGGAGAGATATAGGAAACCTATATCTCAGTGAGGGGTGCTAGCACCACCTCACCCAGGCTGCAGTAGCAGGCCTGTGGTGTCAGATTTAGTCTGCTTCCCAGGGGTGGCATAATACATGCTGCAGCCCCTGGTAGGCCTGTGAAGTACCTATGCCCTTGGCACCTAAGGTACCATATACTAGGGACTCATAAGGCACCACAGTATCCAATCACTAGTGCACCTAGAGTGCACTCCATGTCATTTAGAGAGAGCAGATAGACTGGGGCCCTGAATAGCAGGGTCCCAGTCCAACTAAGTCATAAACCAGCAAAACACCATAAAAAAAGTGGGGGCAACCATATAGTCAGATTCCACCTTCCTACAACCCTTTATTTTGGTCTGATATCCTCACCCCGCTATTTACACACGCGCTATCATCAGGCACGGTTCCAGAATCCTGGCGAGGAAGCATCCTAAATCCCATATACAAATCGGGCTCACGTTCCGACCCAGCTAACTACAGATTGATTGCACTTATCGACGTTGAAGCCAAGATCTACGCCTCGAACCTGCTGGTAGATTTAGAAGACTGGGTGAGCCGTATAAATTTGATGCCAAACACGCAAACTGGTTTCCGGGCTGGAATGGGCACCCTCACTAACATCTCCGCGGTCACACTCCTAGCTAATCAAGCCATTGCAAAATCCCGTTCCCTCTACGCGTGCTTTATCGATCTTAAAGCAGCATTTGATAAAGTACTGAGGGCAAAGCTATGGGCCAAAATGCAAAGCTGGGGGGCACCAACTAAACTTCTGGAGGCGATTATCAACCTTTACTCAGATACGTGGGTCCAAATAAGAAAAGGAGACGGGCGCAGCATAACAAGCAAGATCCGAACAAAAAATGGACTAAAACAGGGGTGTGTGTTGGCCCCTTGCCTATTCAACATCTACACTGCCGACCTCGAGAAACACCTTCAACAAGTTCAAACTGACCCCCCAAAACTGGGCAAAACACTAATCACCAGCCTTCAATATGCAGACGATATCGTCCTATCACAAACACCGATAGGCCTGCAGCAATCAATGACCCAACTAGGAGCCTATACCATCACATCCCAATTAACAATAAACCTTAAGAAAACCAAGGTGCTGAGCTTCTCTAAACATCAGAAAAAAGAGTCAAAAGGCAAATTCATCTGGAACCTAGGTGATAAACCAATATCTCAGGTGGAGTCTTACAAATACCTAGGGTTTCAACTCGATCAAAATCTCAACTTTAACCAACAGCTGTACCAAGGGAAAATGAAAGCAAAACAACTCCTCCATGCCTTTAAAACTCTAGACAGGAAATTAAAAGGCTGCTCAACAGGGCACCTGCTGAAGGTAATCGCAGCAAAATTCATACCAACAATATCGTATGGGTCGGAAATAATGTACACAAAAGACGCAGCCGCCTTAAACCAAGCCCAGTCGAGTTTTTTCAAGAGGCTGTTTTTAATCCCCCGGCACATCTCTCAGGCCCAAATTCGACTGGAATACGGGCTTAAAAACCAGAAACCAGCCAGACAAGGGGTGGTTGTCAAATACTATTGGCGGATGAGGCAAGCAGAAGATAACACACTAGCCCACTCTTGCTGGGAAGAAATCGAAAAGCAAGCGAGGCTAAATAATTCCATCACCACAGTTCTAAAAGAATCACTTGCGGACCTACACCTTGAAGAGGCATGGTACACAAGCAACTCCTATTCTGGTTTTAAAAATGCAGTGAACAGTGCAACTAAACGAATCTCGGTGTTAATGGACAAAACTGCATTTTCTAAGAAAAATCATGCTTGGGCAGTGATTCAATCTTATAAGACGCTCAAACCGCAACCTTATTTGTCAGAACACTTTTCACATCATAAAAAGCATTATCTGACAATGTTACGGTTGGGGTCATTCCCTACGAAGGATCTAACCCCAAAATGGAAGCACGTATGGCTGACAAAAGAATGCCGGTTGTGTGGACAAGGAGAAGAGAGTCTATTACACCTCCTATGCATATGCCCCTCACTTTTAGAAACTCGAAAAATTGTCCTCCGTGAGCTTTTGAGAAAAAACCAGCTAAGGACATGCAGAGCCGCAGTCATACAATGCCTTGGAGGCATGTCAATTGAACTATCTTGTAAAGCCATCACGTTTTGGAAAATGGCAGCCAAAGAATTAGACAACAAAAATGAATGAACCTGAGTGGCTTTGACAAGACTGCTTGGACCTTTCTCATTTGCACTGATATTATTTCCCGATTTTTTTGCTCACTGAACCGCCTTGCATCGCTTAAAATTGCACTGATTACAAATGTATACTTTGTGTATAAACTACTGATGATGATCGAGTACATGATTGCACTATGTTTTAAGCTTTTTTGTACCTTTTTAACCCCCATTTTTGTCCATTTTGTACTAAGTTTTTTATCCACTCTTTTATGATTTTTAACGAAATCAAATAAAAGTATTATTGACTTGACTTGTTTTCTAAGTAGTTGGGGGTATGTGAGTGAAGGGCTTTGTGGGTGACGCAAGCAGTCTTGTAAGTACATCTTCCTTCGATGGGAAGCCAGTTGAGGCTCTTGAGGGCAGGAGTGATGTGTTCAAACCGTTTAACATCTGTAATGAGCTGGGCTGCCATGTTTAGAACGGATCTAAAGGAGGCGAGGTGAGTTTTCGGCGTCCCTGTGAGAATGGCATTACCATAGTCCAGTTTGGAGAGGATCAGAGATTGTACCACAATCTTGAAATCCTCAGAGGGAATGAATGGTTTAATTTTCTTGAGGTGTTTTTGTGTGTAAAGCGCTCCTTTGGCTTAATTTTTGATGTGCTCTTTCATTGACATGTTGTTGTCCAGGAAGAAGTCAAGGGACTTTGCGGAGTTGGATAGAATGAGAGAACACTGCAGAGATTAACTGAATTTCTTTGTTAGTGGGGGGGAGATGTCATGTCCTCTAGGAAAGGACATTGTTATTTAAGTAGGTCAGCGGTCTAGCTGGCTCGGACAGAAGTGAGATGCCAGGAACTTCCTGGATGGAGACAGGAAGCACTGGTTTCCCTCTCACGACATCGTATAAGAGCTTAGGAATGAATAAATATGAGTTAATAGCCTTACTCCAGGTGCTGTCTTTTATGCAGAGTGTTATGCTTGCCAGTGCTGTGAAAAGAGACTGTAGTGTGATGGAACCACGCATGGGTTTACCACGCATGCCGGTTCCATGCGGTCTCAACAACGCAAGTCTTAACCATGCATATGCCTTTACCACGCATGCCTTTACAACGAATTATGCGTTGTTAAGGCAAGTATGGTAAAGACATATCCGTGGTATTGTCTTGACAGGTAAGTCTTAAACCCCTGACCACTGTACCCGCCCTTAGTTCTAAAACTATCCCCCTCCCTCCTGAAAACCAACCCCCTCCCCCCTGAGCCCTTAAAACTTCTCTGCCCCAGTCCTAAAAACTGCCCCACCAACCCTAAGCCCTAAAAACTACCCAGACCCCCCTGAGTCCTAAAAACTACCCTGCCCCCCTAAGCCCTAAAAAGTATCCCAAACCCTGCCCCCACCCTGAGCCCTAAAACGGCCCCACAAACCCCTGCCCTGACACCTAAATCTACCCCCCTCCCTTCTAAAAACCAACCCTCTCCCCAGCCCTAAAAACTTCCCTGCATCCCTAAGCCCTAAAAACTACCCCGCCTTCCCCTCAGCCCTAAAAACTAGCCTGACCCCCCCGAGCCCTAAAAACTTCACTGCACCCCCTAAGCCCTAAAAACTATCCGACCCCCAGCCCTGAAAACTACCCTGAATCCCAAGCCCTGAAAACTACCTCGACTCCCTGCCCTGAAAACTACCCCGACCCCCCAGCCGTGAAAACTACCCCAATCCATACAAACTACCCCCCACCTCTCCCAAAACCAGGCCTCAGCCTCACTTACCTCACTGCGTCCTCTGGCTCTTCCGATCCTTCCTGCTTCCGCCAGCCAGTAGCTACACCGCGCATTGCCTTAACCACTCATATGCATGGTTAAGGCATATGTGGGGTTAAGGCAAGCGTGGTAGCGCTTGCGTTGTTGGAACACTCGTGGCTCTGCCCGTGTTGTTCCGACTGTTTCATAAGAGACACCAATCCAGAACAGGGCACCTGCCTCCCATCTCTTGAGGCAGGTTTGGGCTGTGATTTGTGTATTGGTTCCCTTTTTGTCTGTGTATTTGTGTCAGCTAGTTGGATGTCAACATGTGGTTCTGTTGCGTTCTGGCTTTCTGTCTAGATTACGCTGCTGGCCTTGTTGTTCTGTTGCTCGCTTGCAGGTACTTTGTCCTGATGCTATCTGACTGATCTTATGTGTTGGCTCTCCCTGGTTTCACTTTGTTGTTCTTCATGGAAGTGGGTTTCTTTCATTTGTTTGTTCTCATGAAAGCCTTCCAGCCTCCTGACATATCAGATATTTGCTCGGCCTAGGGCTTGATGGTCTTTTTCGACTTTTCCCACATGTTGTTTCTCACGGTGTGTCCTTCGGCCTCGCCTGTACTTACCTCGGCACTGTGTCACTGTTCCATCTGCGGATGGTTTCATGAGGCTTCAAGGGGTTAGCTTTGTATGGTTCCTTTCGTAGGCTTTCTGTGGCATCTGCTGGCCAGTCTATTGGTTGCGGTGGTAAGCTGCTGGATGAATCTCTGTGGAGTGTTACTTCTATGCAGCTTGCCCTTGAGGTTGGATCTGACTGCCTATTTCACTTGGTTTCTGGTCAGGAGTGCCTTGGTGTCTGGGGCCTCCTGTACTCTCCTATTTGCCTTTACCATGGCTAGGGATGTCTGGTCCTTTCTAACTTGTAAGATGTATTTCTTTTCTTGTTCCTTCCTGGTCTCTGTGGGCTGCTTTCTAGACCTAGTGTCCTCTTTGGTGCAGGGCATTTTTCATCTGGGTAGTTCTCTGTGGACGGTTTGTTCCTTGGCGTTTCTCTGTAGAGTGATGGGTTCCTTTGTTGTGTCCCAGGTCTGGAAAGACTGCCTCTTGGTGCTCCAGGCCCATTTTCTGTCCTTATGGTGTCGTGCCAATCTTTTCCTCCCTGAGGGGGCTGTCCTTTAGTTTGGTTTGCCTAAGTGTTGGATATGGGCCACAGCTGCTGTGTTGACCCTCTTGGCTGCCTATGCCTTGTTCTACACTCTGTTGTCTGTTCCAGTTGGTGGTTTTGCTTTTTTAAGCCCTAGGTCATTTGTGGCTGTTACAGGCTCCCCGTGGGTTTTTCCTGGCCTTTGTGATTCAGGTCACCTGTTCCATCCTCTTTAGGGAATACTGGTCTCTCTGGTCTGGTGGCATGCCATCCTCATAGAGGAAGGACTAGGACAAGAAAAAAGAATGAGTTAATGGCCTGCTCACTTACTGGTACTTTTTAATACTCTAAATTCTGGTCTTCCTGGTCCCAGCCCTGCACCCCTCTTCTTCTTCCTTTTCCTGGCTTGCTGTTCTAGAGGATGTAGTAGGGTAGTAGGGAAAGGTTAAACTATTATGTTTCTGGGGTAGAATAGTAGCTGCACGTCTCCAGGGTGAGACTCGCCCTCCTAAATACTGGGGGTCAGATTTACAAGGAACTGATGCATCTGCTTAGATGCGTCAGTTTCCTTGCCCCAGCGCCAAATGTCCTTGCGCCACCATGGATGCGCAGTATTTACAATACAGTACTCCATGCGCAACGATTAACAGATGCGTCAGAAATTCTGACGCATCGGTTGGCCCAAAAGTGACGCTTTTCTGGAGTTGCTCATGAAAGTGACGCAACTCCAGCAATGCGCCACAACAGATAGGTGAGTCCCATTCAAAAAGCCCTGCGTCATTCCTTACGCCTGGTCTGTGCAGGCGTAGTGATTTTGACGCAGTGAAGGCATGGAGTGACGCAGTGAAATGTTGTAAATTTCACTGCATCAGTTCTACATGGCTTTTTGCGTGGGAAAGCCCACCCTGCATACATTATACCTGGTGCAGGTATAATGTGACACAGGGCTTTACAACGTGACGCATCTAGGGAGATGCGTCACGCTGTAAATTGGCCGCACTGTTTGTACCGCCGTTGCGTCAAAAAAAGTGATGCAATGGCGGCCCAAGGAGGCGCAAGGGGCTTGTAAATCTGCCCCTGGGTTTGGAGTAATGAAGGATACCGGTACATAATCTGGACATTGACCTTAAGACTTCGTTCACACTTATAAAAGTGGTGCTTGCAACAAGCTGGTAAAACAGCAGCACATTTCACAGACTCATAGCAGTGAGAGTCCCGGCCCTCCCATTTGTTTTAATATTGAAAAATAAGGCTGTTCATTTTTAGAAAGCCCAGAGGGGAGTTTAGGCTAGATCTGGGGAAGGCTTTTGTTCCCCAGTGAAGGATATTTATTGAATTAAACTGTGCCCAGCAAAAACTTCCAGGGTAATTAAAGGCACTGCTCTGGAACTCGCTCCCAAGCAGCTGGGCATGCAACACATCTTCCCTTTTTGGCCTAAAGACCATTTAATTTCTTATCTCCCACAACAGACATCAAACAGGCCATTATAAAAGAAAGAAATATAATTATGAGAAAGCAATGCTGCCTAGTGCTGTTTTTTAATTATGTTTTTAAATAATGGTGTATTTCCTTTATGGGAGACAATATATTAAAGGGTCAAAGTGTAAAATAACAAGCACCATTAGAAAATAAACCCTACCGTCATGGCAACAGTTTCAGGTTCTGATGAAACAGGTGAAAGACACAAGCAATCACCATGGAGCAAGGAACTCGATTTCTGTTTAGGTAATTGTGGTGTTGATTTGAGCAGACGGTTCACGTTTAAGCAGTATTAATATGATGAAGGGGTGGGTATAACATTTTCAGTGGCTTTTTAATGCATGGGCAAAGTGGGCAAATTGGTCAGAGCCCTCACCTTCTAGTGGGCTCCCTGATGCAGTCTGAGGTCCCACCGTAATCTGGTATGAGCGGGTCATGTGTTCACTGTAGGGGCCTGTGTTTGACCTCATAATCACAGGTTCAAATCCACTCAGCCTTTCATCCTTCTGAGGTCAATAAAATGAGTACCATTGAGTTGGGTAACAATAAAGATCAGTTATCAGCACCAAGATACCCTTGGGTGAATGGGTGCTTTACAAATACACGTTATGTATGCATACGGCAGATTTATTTTTGGTTTGTCTTTAGTTTGAAAGCTGGGCATGTTCTTCACAGAAGATTAATCTGCAAGCCCAGCCTATCCACCATTCACACTTGCACTCTCAGGCAGTTGGTGGCAATTAAAAAACAATGTGACCCATATTACAGACAGGGCGCACTGTTCTTCTTCGCGCAACAGTGTACCTTTAACAGGTGCTCTGGGCGCAAACCGGGACACCACACCCTATTATGCTAAATGCGCCACCCTGAGGTCAGCTCGAATTTCCGCTGCCCTGCGGGCCACACACTCAATGGATTACGAAGCAGCTGCTTCAAAGCCGCTTTGCGTGCCTCTGTGCTGCCGGCAACCCGCTTGCACTTTAAAGAAGGGTCAGTGATTCCCTTTCATGCAGCTGAAGTGAGTGACTGCCCCCGCCTGCAGGGGGATTGTTGGGGGTCCATGCGACCCCCTTTGACCTCTCAAGAGGGTTGCCTTCAGGGGACGCACTGATTGTGCTCACCGCACTGATAGCGCACCACCTTTTTGTGGTGCACTATCAGTGCGCCTTCTAAGAGCCTGTTTACCTCTGCACCCACGTCCATATGTGGCGCGGGCTCAGATGCGAAGTGATTCCCTCACTTGCATTGTGCCACGCACCCATGCAAATGAGGGTAAGCTCCCTCAAGATAGCGCTGGCGCTACATGTGCAAATGGAAAAGGGCAACCCAATAACCCCTTGTGAGCGTGGAGATCAAATAGAATAAAAGTAAATGGCCAACAAAGAGATCATTTACATTGAGATAGGAAACGTAATGAATATATCTAATGTCTCAAATGGTGACACTCGGATTCAATCACATGGAACACACCAAAAAGGACAAAGATAATCATCAACGTAGATTGGAATATATCCGGAAATAAACAGGTGAAAAGAACAGGCATACGTGATGGAAGTTTTACTACAAAAAATCTTTATATTGCACGTATGGTTGAAAGAAAGACATGGGATACATGGCAAGCAAAACATCATACGTTCATCATGTTTGTACAAAATAAATTAGAGATGGTATTTGATCCCCAGATCAATGTATAACCAGCCTACTCTCTTTACTCCTGTATTTGTGCAACACTTCAAAAGGTAACACAGTGAAAACACACCACAAAAGGAGCCCACAACAGTATAACAACAATAGAGTGATTTTTAATAAATAAAACAAGACCAAATTGACAAAAATCCAATTAGTAGAACCGGAAATATTCAATTTTTAAGGTTTGAGTGAAAGTATCTCCAAAAAGCACAAAGAGCCCACTGTGGATAACTGGTCGCTCTGGACCGGGACAAAGCCACAAGTTCAGGCCTACCTTGATGGAGCGCGGGCCAGCTACAGGGACCCAGTTTGGCTGGCTGAACAAAGTACCTTAAATCCTGTTTGCGGAGCATTGCGAGGATCCGTGTCAAAGATGCGCCATGTGGTGTGAGGTCCTGTTGCATCAACATCGAGGATCCTGTCGACAGGGATGCAGTGCGCAGCTGGGTTGATGCGTCAGTTTCGAAGAGCTGAGAAGCTGCGATGTGGAGTTCGACATCGTGGCTGCTGTTGATGAGAGATGTGAGGGCCTGCACTAAAGATGCATTGTGCAGCGGCGGCTCCGAAGGCAATGTGGGTTGTGGCACAAATGTGGGTCTTTTCAACAGGTCCAATCCCCGCAGCAGCGAAGATGCATCGGTTCTACTCGGGATTGCGCTATGCAGCAGAGAAGATGCATTGCTTCTGTTGGATTCACAGAGGCTGGTGAAGCACCATAAGCCCTCTTCCAAGGGTCTAGGGCTGGGGTGGCACCACTTGGCAGGGTAAACTCACAGATCGCAGAGTCCAGGTGCAGATGCAAGGTCGTTGGAAGCCTGTTATGTCCTTGAGACTTCAGATTAGCAGGCTAGTCAACTAGCCTTAGGGTCATTCTGGGTCCTGGGTTCAAGAGATGCAGGTCCAGTCCTTCTCACCCAGACAAGAGGGCAACAAGTCAGCACAGCAAAGCAGCAATCCAGAGAGTGGCAGTCCTTCACCAACACAGCACTCCTTCTTCCTGTCAGAGTATCCACAGGTCCAGAAGTGTACTGAAATGGTGGTGTCTGAGGTCCAGTATTTATATCCAGTTGTGCCTTTAAAGTGGGGGAGAAGCTTCTATGGGGTTCCCTTTGAAGTCCGCTGGCATCCTGCCTTCCCTGCCCTGGATCCAGACTAACTATAGGGGGTATGCAGCCCTTTGTGTGGAGACAGGACACAGCCTATTCAGGTGTAAGTGAGGCCTGGCCCTGCTCCTCCCTCATATCCTGCCCATGATGGCCCATCCAGTCACACCTAAGCTCTCATTGTGTGTGGCTGTCTAGGAGGACTACACAAATCCCACTACACCCAGTCTTGTGACCAGAGACAGGCTGCAGGCAACAAATGGCTAAGGCACGAAAATGACAACTTTCTAAAAGTGCCATTTTCAGAATGGCAATTTAAAATCCAATTTTATCATAAGTTAGTATTTTAAATTGTGATTCCAGAGACACCAAACTTGAACTGCTTATGTCTTCCCATTTGGAAATAACACTTATAAAATATAATAAGGCAACTCCAATGTTATCCTATGGGAGAGAAAGACCTTGCAGTAGTGAAACACAAATCTGAGAGTTTTTACTACCAGGACATGTAAATCTTAAAAGTACATGTCCTACTTTTTAAATACATTGCACTCTGCCCTCAGGGATGTCCATGGTTGACCCTAGGGGTGATTTATATGTATTAAAAAGGATATTTTGAACCTAGCAACAGGTTTGTCGAAATGACAGTTTAAACTGCACACATAGGCTCTGCAATGGCAGGTCAGAGAAATGCTTAAAGTGCTACTTAAGTGGGTGGCACAATCAGTGCTGCAGACCCACTAGCCTAGACATACCCTGAAACCGGTCCCAGGATGCTTGTTTCCGGTCCAGGGAGGACCTGGCTTGGCAGTTCGGTCTGGACTGTTCCCATGAGGCACAGGGTCAAGACTGATTTGCATATGGCTGGGTCCAAACTGGGGTGGCGTAGTGGGCAAAAGAACGATGGATTTAACCCAGATCTCTTGACTGGGGGAGAATGTTTGAATCATTCAGCATTCCGTCAATCATTTGTTGCAGTTACACTTTTCGCCCTAAGTGGGGTGGGTATGCCCAGACGTGGGTCCCTTGCTCACTGTGCAACTGGATTCAAGCTAGCCTGGCTGATGAAGGGTGACATACCCTGAAACCGGTCCCAGGATGCTTGTTTCCGGTCCAGGAAGCACCTGGCTTGGCAGTTCGGTCTGGACTGTTCCCATGAGGCACAGGGTCAAGACTGATTTGCATATGGCTAGGTCCAAACTGGGGTGGCGTAGTGGGCAAAAGAACGACGGATTTAACCCAGATTTCTTGACTGGGGAAAAATGTTTGAATCATTCAGCATTCCGTCCATCATTTGTTGCAGTTACACTTTTTGCCCTAAGTGGTACGGGTATTTATTTATTTATTTTATTTTATTTTGAAGGTTTTATATAGCGCGAACTGTAATGACCACAGATACTCCTCAGGGTCCGGGCGATGCACAAAGGGGTCCACCTCCTGACATCCCCAACTCTGAAGTATCATACACAGAGTATTGAGGTGATCAAGCGGGGGAAAGGAATTAGGGTAGGATCAGCGGGGGAATGGGATACCTGTAAACAGAAAACACAGGATTACTACAGAGCAAACAACAAGACTACTCTCATTTCGTCTCACTACCGTCTCTGTTACCTGGAACACTAACAGCTACTGTTGCGTCCCTATCTTCTTTTCCAGGCAAGATGCGTCTCTCAACCTGGAAGAGTGGGTACCTATAATAACAAAACAAAACTCAGTGTCATCCATTCCCACTTCCTACTTTCCTACTGTAGGAAATAAACAGAACTCGTACATACCCATCCAGCATTCCCCTTTCTGTAGAAGAAAACCAGTAAAAAGAAAGAAGTAAAAAGATTCCCCAGCTGGTGCCTTTAACACAATAATAAAGAAAAACGATGGGCCAGGTCAATAGTTCCTCTTAACTCTAATGCCTTTTCTTGACATCAAATATCTCCTTTGATAAACGTCGGCAGGAGTCCATTCACTGGAACGAAATACAGTCTAATAATGTAGCAATCCAGACACAGCATCCTCCTAAAACTACAGTACCTGAAAGAGGACTACCTGAGTAGGTAAGGGTTCAGCAAAACGAGCCACCAGAAAGCAGAGAAGCAGTCACAACAAACGGCCCCGATAAAGGGAAGAGAGATCAACCAAGTTCTCTATTCCTTTCCAGGCTGGTTGAGGTTCATGTGAGGAACAAGAGAATTCCTCTCGCACAGGCAAGACGGAGGGTAGACAGCCGTCTACGAGGCCGAGAGAGACGTCCATGACTCCGGTCCTCCGCGGTCACTGATGTGCTTCCTCCAGTGGGTCTCCTCCCCTGTATCCGCCAATAGCACCAAAACGAGCAGCGCGGCGGCGCTGCTTCCCACAAGACAGATCTCTTCGAAAGAATTACGCGCACTGTTTGACGCGCGTCTCGTCCGTATATTGACGTTGGCCCCTCCCAGAAGGACGGCCCTCTGGGACTTGTAGTATGCGGGCCTTGCCACGTAATCTCCACGCAATGCAGGCGCCGTTGGTCAGTGCCTGACACGAACAAGACCCTTGCGGGTATCAGAGCGCTTTACAGGGGTAGAAATCAGAAACAAAAGAATACAGAGAGTTACAAATTGCGTCTTGATAAAACAAACACATCCGTAGTAAGAATTCGATAAAATGTTCATGTGAATTTCCTTAGTAGTAGAGACTTAACTTCTTTCTTAAAGGAGGTAGAAGCGGGATTCAGTCTGGTTTCCGGGGGCAGTGAGTTCCAAATCCTTGGAGCGATTCCAGATAAGGCACGGTTGTATGATTTCTTTTTGGCAAAACGTTGTGGTTTCAGAAGAAGATTGCTAGAACTTCTAGAGGATCTGTTGCCACAAGAGAGCACAAGTTTCTGGGCCAGGTAGCTCGGAGTATTGTGATGTAAGGCTTTGTGGGTCATGCAGGCTATTTTTAGTTGAATTCTAGCTTCAAAAGGAAGCCAGTTAAGAGCTCTAAGGTCGGGGGTAATGTGACAATTTCTTTTTGAGCCCATAATAAGTCTGGCCGCTGAATTGAGTGAGGCTCTTAGAGGGGCTGTTGTCGATCTGGGAAGACCGCAGAGTGTTGCACTCCCATAGTCAAGTCTTGGGATAACTAGTGCTTGAACTGCCAGTTTGAAGTCATTTGCGGGAAGGAAGGGTTTTAATTTTCTCAGGGTGTTCATCTGAATGTTTGCTCCTTTTGTTGCGGCAATGATATGTTTCTGCATGTTTAGATTTCTATTGAGTGTTAATCCCAGTGACTTCGCTGAGTCAATGATATGGGGTTGGCAGTTGAGCGCTGTTAGTTGTTGAAGCCATTCTTCGATGATGGATGTTTGATTGGGTGGAGCGATTAGGAGGAATTCCGTCTTGAGGGTATTTAGTTTCAGGTGATTTTCCACCAGCCAAGTCTGGGTTTTTTGTAGAGTTGAGTTGAGAGATTTTATGTCCTCCAGAGAGGCAATTTTTAAGTATAATTGTGTGTCGTCTGCGTACATGTGATATTGGATGTTTGAGGAGCTGAGAATAACGGTGAGTGGTTCCATGAAAAGGTTGAAGAGTGTAGGTGAGAGGGATGAGCCCTGTGGTACACCTAATGTGACCGGAACGGCCATAGATAGGTATTGATTGACCTTGAACTTTGGGATCTATTTTGGAGGAAGGAGGTGAACCAGTTTAGAACTGATCCTGATAAGCCCATTCTATATTTTAAACGGTCCAGAAGATTGTCATGTTTGACGGTGTCGAATGCCGAAGATAGATCAAGTAGGATTAGCAGACAGGCTTTGTTTTGGTCTAGGATTTTTAGTGCGTCATCTACTATATGGGTCATGGCCGACTCCGTACTGTGCCCTGCGCGAAAGCCGGATTGGTATTGGTTGAGCAGGTTGTAATGGTTGATGTGGTTTCCTAGCTGTATCTTACGCATTTTTCTAGGAGTTTGGGCAGAGTTGGGAGGTAAGAGATTGGTCGGTAATTGTTTAAGTCCATGTGATCTGCTGTTGGCTTCTTTAGGATGGGGGAGACCTGCCCCGATTTAAGGTTTTCTGGGATGAGTCCTTGAAGTAGAGAGGTATTGATAATCTTGGTCCACAGTGGTAATAACAGCGGTGTGAACTCTTTGAGGTAGTTTGCAGGAAGCGGATCGGTGAAGTGGTTAGAGGGATTCAATGATGTAAGAAGTTTCAAAATTGCCTCTTCTGTATAAGTATTGAAGGAGGACCATTCAGCATTGTTTTTGAGGGTGAACTTTGGTGTGCATAAGCTATGGGATGCTAGAGAGGGGGGTGGGGAGCTCTTGTGTGTGTCCGAGTGTGTTACTAAGACCTTAAGTAGGTCCGTCTTTATGTTTTCTGTCTTCTCCGTGAAGGAGGCAAATTGTTCGCAACTGGGTAGTGCGCTTGGGCCAACGTGGGGAGGGGAGGGTAAGCCCTTAGATTGTGCTTTGACTAGTTCAAATAGTTTTTTGGGTCGATTTTTGGCTTGGTCTAATTGGTTCCTGAAAAAGATGGCTTTTGGATTTTCTGATACTTCTATAGTATGAGTTTCTGGTAGCTCTTAATAGTTTAAGGTGGTCAGGGGTTGGTGATGATCTCCATTGGCGTTCAATTAATCTTAGGGAGCGTCTGTCATCATTGAGACTTCCGTCATACCATGGTTTGGAGTCTTTTGAGGAGCGCCTCTTCAGCTGCAGGGGAGCAACTGTGTCTATGACTGTGGTTATAGAGGTGAAGTAGTGGTTTGTTAGCGCTTGAACATCAGAAAGGCCTTCGGGGGGGAAGCAAAAGGTTGGCGCTAGAGGATGTCAATAAATCCGTGCTGGAATCTTTTAAGTTTCGTTTCCATATTTTGGGTTTCATGGGTTGGGCTGAATGTAGTTTTACTGGTTCATTAATGCAGAATGTGATGGTATGGTGGTCCGACCAATCACATGGGAGGATAATATTCAATTGAATAGAGTCGGCTTTGGAAATGACCAGGTCTAGGATGGAGCCCTTTTCATGTGTGGGGCTGTCGCAGATTTGGAAGAGGTCGAGGTCTGTGAGGAATGCTTTGAGGCTATTCACTGCAGAGTCATTAAGGTCATTCCAGTGAAGATTGAGATCTCCAAGGAAGATTTGGGTGCTTTGTTGTCCAGTATTTGTGGTCACGATATCCATGAATTGTTCGACGAAGGTGAGGTTGTCACCTGGAGGGTGGTAGAATGTATGCAGTGAACAGATTGGTTTGTTGTTGCTAGTGACGTCAATACATAGGTATTCACATGAGGATAGTATCGAAGAATGTGGTCGGGTCACTACGAGACTATTCCGATGAATGCAGGCAACACCGCCCCCTGGTCTATCAGTTCTGTCTAGTCTGGTGATAGCATGATTAGGGGGGACCAAAATATCTAAGATAGGTGCAGACGATTCATATAACCAGGTCGGGTTAACCAGAATTAAGAGGTCGGGTTCATGAGTGAGTATGAGGTCCACAATCTCAGTCGCATGTCTTGAGGCTGTTCTACAATTAAGTAGAATACATTTGAGATGTGGTTTGATGAGAGCTATAGGTTCTTGTGTGAGGGGGATTTGCATAAGATTGTCTTTGGATATTCCTCTAGGGTTCTGTTTTGGAGCTCTGTGTGGATTAGAGGGGATGGTTTGTATTAGGGTATGATTATTTATGTTGTTCGCACACTCTGTGTTCTGGGTGGGATGGGGGAGATCTTAAGAACGGAGTAGGGAGTATATATCATTGGATGATAAGAGGGCCTTCATTCGGATAGGGCGGGTTGTGGCATTGGGGTATGGAACTGTTTTCCATCTTGTTGGCATGTGCTTCTTGGATAGCGAATGCATTTGGTGTGGGCATGTGGGGTAGTTACTGTGGTCATTCATGCAAGAATCATGTTCCTGCCTTCTAATCTTAAGCGGGTGGAGAATCAGGTCCTGTAGGAACTGGAGGTCATCTTTGACTTGTTGCAGTGACAGTAGAATTTCATCCAGTCTAGATGTGTGTATAGTGTTTGGTATGGGGGTAGGGGAGGGGTAGTTGGGCTTGAAGGGTTAGAGTAGCCTGAGTCGATGTATTGAGGTCCGCATGGAAGAGTAAAGGGAGAAGGTAGGGGGGGAGTGGAGGGAGGTGGAGAGGTATGCATCGGGTAGATGTGAGGAGGAGATAGGGTTGTAGTAGTGTTTGGGGTGATTAGGGACAGATTGGGAAGGATGCTACTTGTTCGGATATTAGGTGATGGTTGGGTGCTGTTGGGACTAGGGATGTGGTTATCGTATCTTAGGGTAGCTGCTAGAGCTGGCCTGGGTGGATGTATCCGTTGGGTCGTAAAAGGTATCTGCCTTGTGGAGGGTTCAGAAGGAGAGTTCGTTGGCGATATGGAATTGGGAGAGCTTGGGGAGGGGGATGGGGTCTTGTGACTTTTTCCTTGATGAGAGGAAAGATATTGTCAAAAAGGAGTACGTTGCGGTCTGATGATTGTATGAGGATGATTCCATTATGGTAGATAGTAATTGTGGCTGCCGCTCTGTAGAATGGTGAAGGAGTGATCGAGATCTTGAGACCGTGAGCTGTTTTCTTAGAGGAGGAGATCGAAAATAGGGTGAAAAAGGCTTTTCTCCATTGGGCTCTTTTCTTCGTGTAAAAGATGAGGTCATTAGTTATGTATCCTTTGTTAGTTGAGAAGTAGGGGTCCGAGATAGGGGTCTCGGTGTTTGCTTTTAGCAAACTGTGTTTGAAGCCCTTGGCTGCTTTTTTTGTGAGGTTGGGGGGGTACTTGATGGTGTAGGTATGTTGTCCTGCAGGTTCCATGGTGGCGTCGGTGCTTATAGGGAAGGGTAGGGAGGAGAGAAGAGTTAGTGAAAGGGTGATACTAGATGGGATTGTGAGGGAGGGAAGTTAAGGGTGGCCGACCGTTTGGGCCAAGTGAGGGGCGTACTTTGTGTAAGGTAGGGGTGGAAATGAGTAAAAGGCTGTAAAAGGTGGAAAGGGGGTATAGGTCAGCGGTGTGGGTCAGGAGGGGTGTGAGATGGAGATGGGGAAATGAGTGGGTCATGAGGGGTGTGTGATGGAGATGGGGAGTGGGGGGAGGGTAGCCTAGGACTAAGCCTAAGCAGGTATGGGTATGGCAGTAGTCCTCTCCTGTATAGAAGGGATGGGGCTAGGTAAAAATCTCACCTGTGAGTTTGTGGTTTAGGGTGTCATAGGATGAAATCAGGTGCAACTATGGGTTAATTAGCTGATGTAGAAGACGTTCCAAGATGGCTGCATGTTATCCGGTGATAGTTCATATCTGGGGTGTAGTCCTATAACTCTTTCACTGTATCGAACCTCTCTGGGACGTAGTCCTCTGTCCCTTTCCATAGAACAATGTGCAGTGGTTGGTCCTTTTTTTTTTTTTTTTTGTAGTGTGCCGTGAATCGTAGTCCTATGTCTCTTTCCCTGAATTGGTGTGGCGTGAGTAGTCCTTTCTCCATTTATATAGTTATGCCTGCCATTTTGAGGAAGGGAACTGGTGGTGTTTTTAGAGCGAGCCCAAAATGGGGACCTTGCACTGCCCACCGGGTCATCAAAGGTGTCAATTGTGCAAGTGCAGGAATGAGTATTACATGTGCAAACATGAGGGGGCCGCCCAATCAACCAGTGGCATTGATAAATTCGAAGGTCTGGCTCCCCAGATCACAATTCAGCGCTCTAGTTCTCAGCAGCGCGTGAATAACGTGCATAAGAGCGCTTGTTCCCAATTATCAATCAGTTTCATGTGGGCTCCTTAGCGACCGATCGGTGTAGCCCTCCGACGCCAATCCTCGTGAGAATGCGGAAAAAAGAAGAAATAGCACGGAAACCCCTTGCATGTAGGAGACAAACGGCTGATCCCAATGACGTGAACATCCAGCCACGCACTTAGTTTCCCGGGTGCTAGCGAGTGAGGGAGGGTCAATACCTGCAATGTCAAAGTCCCTGCAACGGTGATCTCCCGGGGACCTGCGATCCGCCTCCGGCGATGTGGAAGAGCCTGGACAGGAGCGGGTCGTCACCTCCAATGTCCAGGTCCCTGCAGCGATGAACTCCTGCGATCCGACTCCGGTGATGCGGAAGCCTGGATATCGACGAGATCAGGATCCTCCGCAACGGCGTTGACCTCGCTCGAGAGCTGTGCTCACCCACCAGACTGCCGGAATCTTGTCAGCTCATCCGCGGGTAAGTGGCCATTCGATATTGTTACCTCCGCCGAAGTGATGCCTCTTTCTATAGAAGTGCATTGGGTTCCTTAGTGATGCCTCTTTCTATAGAAGTGCAATGGGTTCCTTAGTTCCTTAGTTACGGTGCCTTGAGGCGGCGGGGCCAACCCGGGCTAACAGGGATATCCAAGCAAATTTCGATCCCTAGCCAGCGGAGCTCACTCCTTGAGCTCCTCACCAGTCGCCATCTTGCATAATATGGTATGGGGTACGCCCATACGTGGGTCCCTTGCTCACTGTGCTACTGGATTCAAGCTAGCCTGGCTGATGAAGGGTGACATACCCTGAAACCGGTCCCAGGATGCTTGTTTCCGGTCCACGGAGGACCTGGCTTGGCAGTTCGGTCTGGACTGTTCCCATGAGGCACAGGGTCAAGACTGATTTGCATATGGCTAGGTCCAAACTGGGGTGGCGTAGTGGGCAAAAGAACGATGGATTTAACCCAGATCTCTTGACTGGGGGAGAATGTTTGAATCATTCAGCATTCCGTCCATCATTTGTTGCAGTTACACTTTTCGCTCTAAGTGGGACGGGTATGCCCAGACGTGGGTCCCTTGCTCACTGTGCCACTGGATTCAAGCTAGCCTGGCTGATGAAGGGTGACATACCCTGAAACAAGGTCCCAGGATGCTTGTTTCCGGTCCAAGGAGGACCTGGCTTGGCAGTTGGGTCTGGACTGTTTCCATGAGGCACAGGGTCAAGACTGATTTTCATATGGCTAGGTCCAAACTGGGGTGGCATAGTGGGCAAAAGAACGATGGATTTAACCCAGATCTCTTGACTGGGGGAGAATGTTTAAATCATTCAGCATACCGTCCATCATTTGCTGCAGTTACACTTTTCACCCTAAGTGGGACGGGTATGCCCAGACGTGGGTCCCTTGCTCACTGTGCCACTGGATTCAAGCTAGCCTGGCTGATGAAGGTGACATACCCTGAAAGCGGTCCCAGGATGCTTGTTTCTGGTCCAGGGAGGACCGGGCTTGGCAGTTCGGTCTGGACTGTTCCCATGAGGAACAGGGTCAAGACTGATCTGCATATGGCCTGGTCCAAACTGGGGTGGCGTAGTGGGCAAAAGAACGATGGATTTAACCCAGATCTCTTGACTGGGGGAGGATGTTTGAATCATTCAGCATTCCGTCCATCATTTGTTGCAGTTACACTTTTCACCCTAAGTGGGACGGGTATGCCCAGTCGTGGGTCCCTTGCTCACTGTGCCACTGGATTCAAGCTAGCCTGGCTGATGAAGGGTGACATACCCTGAAACTGGTCCCAGGATGCTTGTTTCCAGTCCAGGAGTGTTTTATGGCCATTGGGGTCATTGTCGACATTGCTAAGTTAGCATGAGCACGGCTGCCATGATGCTGCTTTTGCGCACGATACTACATGACTTTGTTGTGCAAGACTGTTTGTGCCTTTCAAATGAGAACTGTCTGCTTTCTGCATTCTCTGCCTGCTCTTGGAGTTTAGTCTGAACACGATGTGCAAGGTCGATAAACAATGCCCCTTGTTATTCTGTTCTGGTCAGTCCCTAGCATCTAGACAAAACATGCTAACACAGCTGTGCTACTGGAAGCTCGTGCTTTGATATCACAGGGATGCATGTTGTTCTGACACACACTAGGAAAGGGTCCTTTCCAGGGAGAAGAGCTATGCGGTTCCTATGATGTAAAGCTTCCATCTAGGCACTAAGGTAGGGGGTCTGCTGACAAAGCCAAGAGATCTTCTTTTACATAATAGTCACCTTACCAAGAAGAGGGTGGTCAGGCCTTATAGTCCTTTTTCCACTGTCTATATATAATGACATCCCCCTTTATATTCTATGGAATTGTAACAATGCTAATTATTCTAAGTTTATGCATTTCGCTGCTGGTAGTGGCTCGTATACTGCATTATAGAGCACGATATTTAAACTAAATATTTTGAACTATAACAGTGACTCTGACCATTCTTATTGTGGACAAGTACGAGTGAGCGAGCGAAAGGGTATGTCTTGCTACCGCGATTCCTGAGAGAGTCGGGAGTGTTGTGTTCTGGGTTGTCTAATCATTTGTATCTTTGTGATTTTGGAGGAGAACGAATGAGACACTATAGCTAGTCGGTTTTGGGATTTTGGGGACTAAGGTGGTAGGTTGGTACACCCCTATACACCGAGGTCCTGTTTTCCTGCGCATAGTTCTGTGTAGGTGCAGAATCCCCGCAACATGGCGCCGCCAACGTTTGGTTTGGTTCTTATCTGCGAGACTCTTGAGTAGTGCTTGTGCTTGTCCACAATCCTCTCACATCTGTTTCCGGAGACAGTTGTGACGGTGGGACCTCCTATATTGATGCTTTATAGGTTTTTTTCAAGCTTGAATTTTAAAAGGTTCCTTCTCTTTCTTTTTAACCCGTTATTGCGCTGCCACACATAGGTTGTTATTCTTTGCTATTCCTTATGGCGGTTGTCATAACACTGCCTAATCGGGCGGCAGCCACAGCTTATTTGACTCAACATGGAGTCCCTAATGATGGGGTTGCCCTCATTTTTGTTGTAGAAGCGGACGCAGCTTACCGCTTCGAGGTCTTTTATTCTTGGTTCACCTTTCCAGCAGTCGATGGAACAGATAATTCGTTTCACGAATATACTGCCACGGCCCTACCTCAAAATTATCAGCCTTATAGGTCTCTTGAAGTTCCGCTAACGGCTTGGCAACACCAAATATGGTTTAATGGCGCCCCTCCTCACCTAATAACGCTGGTCCGTTTACGCCCTTTATCGATAGCTGGGGCCACGTGGCCTGTTTTGGTTGGGTATACCTCACACCCGCGTTATCTAACCACTGCAACACTTGCAGAACTCCGGGTATTGCATACTTCCTTAATACGTATACATAGAGCTATTATACAGTTCATGGGACCACCTGGCGTTGCTGCACAACCCGCTGGACCTGGTGGTGTAACCATCACTCCTCTTATGTTTAATTCAGTGATGGGCAAGCGTCCACAGAATAAGGATGATTTTCCTTATTGGCTTGCTGAAAAATGTGGACAAATTGAGGCGGTTTTTCCGAATTCCACTCCTGTGGAGAAACACAGGATTCTAACCATAAGTTTACCGAAAGACTTAGTTCCTGAATTAGCTGATTGTAACACTTGGGGTAAGGTGTTTGCAGCGGTATATTCGATGTGCTTCGGCACCCCCTCCATGACCGTACTCCCTTCCGCGATAAAGCGTGTTCAGGATGAACACGGAGCCGAAGCGGCTCTGGAATTGGGAATGAGACTGGTGGGGGTATTCAACGTTGTTGCTGATATGATCCTTGCTAATGTTAAGGGTGATGCTGTCAGCTTACAAGTGGCTAACCGCTTGGAGGCTGTGGCAGTAGCAGACAAGCCACGCGAATTACCAAAGATTATTGCCAAGGCTTATAAAACTTTATGCCGCAATAGTCTGGGAGTTAAGCCTTTTACTCTAACGCAGACGCAATCTCAAACTCAACAAAAGGCCCTTTCCTAAAAATAACTGGCAAAATAAAAAACAGGGGCAGCAACAGCAGAAACAAGGTTCACGTGCTGGTTCACCGACACCTGAGTCTTCTGAGCGTACTTATGACTTGCACGACCGCGTGAAAATTAAGACACCTGATAGATTCCAATTCCCTGATCAGCGCTCTCCTCGTTCTTTACAGGACACATTGGACTCTCAAGTCGGTGGAGGGGAGCGTCAGGATCGTGCCGAAGGTCCGACCACACAACAGGGACGGGATGGACCTCGACAGTTTGACGTTAGAGCCAAACAGGAGGATCTGCCTCGTTTTAGACCCCTGTTTCAGAAGAAGAAAGTTGCTGTTTTAACTGCGAAGTTTGCCTCTGACGGTGAGAATGCGGCTCCTCAACTGGACATGGCCAGTGACTCTGCTCAACAGCGCAGCGGAGGTTACCATAGTGCGGGAGGCACTGTGTCCCTGTCTGGAGGCGCCAGCAACTGATACCTTCACTACAGTAGAAACAGCAGATACCCGGGTTGCCCCCCCCGGATAGACTCTATGAGATTATCATCCAAATAGAAGGTGATATACAGCGTCCAATCAAAGCGGTTTTCTGGAAAAATCTCACCTCTTCATACGACATTTTGTTGGCGGAGGCAGATTGGCCTCCACCATTTGTGCTAGCCGCTTCTAGAGGGGAGGACGTGATACTTCTGAGTTTTTCACATTACGTCCCTGAGGAACATGCAAAGGCTTATGCAGCTGAGTGGGCTTTGGCCCTTGCCCCAGCGGTGTACCGTAATCAGGTGGGCTGGGATATTGATTCACCGGCACATGAAATACCATTACGGTCTATGCCACAACCACAACCGCAGTATCCAATCAGACTTGAGGCTAAGGCTCACGTTTGTGACATTCTGACTCAGTTGGAGTATCAAGGAGTGATTGAATCCTGTGTATCACCGATGAATAATCCTCTTTTTACGGTATAGAAACCTGACGGTTCTTATCGCATTGTGTTGCATTATCGAAATTTGAATAGTCATTGTCGCACTTTTGCGGAGCAAAACACACACAGCTCTGCGCTGGTGAACAACCTTGTTCGTAAAAAATACAAAACTACACTGGACATATCCAATCAATCAATCAATCAATCAGGGAGTTGTAAGCACGCTACTCACCCGTGAGTGTCTCAAGGCGCTGTGGGGGGTGGGGTCCTTAGATCAGTCTAGCCGAAGAGCCAGGTCTTGAGGGTCTTCTTGAAGGCGTTCACGGAGGGGGCTCGTCTGATGTCTGCCGGAGCTCGTTCCAGGTCTTGGCTGCAATGTGGGAGAAGGATCTTCCGCCTGCCCTTGCTCTGTGGATGCACGGGGTTTCGGCCAGTGAGAGGTTGGAGGATCGGAAGTTTCTTTTGGGTACGTGGAAGTTGATTCTGTTGAGGTATTTGGGTCTGTTGTTGTGTAGGCATTTGTAGGCGTGAGTGAGGATTTTGAAGGTGACTCTTTTCTCCATGGGGAGCCAGTGTAGGTGCTGGGTGATGTGTTCGTGCCGGGGGATTCCGAGGACGAGTCTGGCGGCGGTCTTCTGTATTGTCTGGAGTTTGCGGAGTAGGGATTTGTTGATGCCAGCCTAGAGTGCGTTCCCGTAGTCCAGTCTGCTGGTGATGAGTGCGTGGGTGACTGTCTTCCTTGACTCAGGGGGGATACACTTGAAGGTCTTGCGGAGGATTCGGAGGGTGTTGAAGCAGCTGGAGGTGACGGTGTTGATCTGGCGGGTAATGGTGAGTGATGAGTCGAGTATGATGCCGAGGTTCTTGGCGTGGTCTGAGGGGGTAGGAGGGCTTCCGAGGGCGGTTGGCTACCATGTGCTGTCCCATGCTGATGGGGTGGTACCGAGGACGAGGACCTCTGTCTTTTTGGCGTTGAGCTTTAGACAGCTGTTGGTCATCCAGACTGCGATGTCTTTCTGGAAGTTAAGTTTGGCGGTGGTGGGATCTTTGGTGAGGGAGAGGATAAGTTGGGTGTCGTCAGCGTAGGACACGATGTTGAGGCCGTGTAGTCGGACGATGGCTGCGAGGGGGGCCATGTAGATGTTGAAGAGGGTCGGGCTCAGTGATGATCCCTGTGGGACTCCGCAGGTGATTTTCGTGGGGTCGGAGAGGAAGGGTGGCAGTCTGATCCTTTGGCTTCTTCCGGTGAGGAATGATCGGATCCAGTCCAGGGCTGTTCCTTGTATGCCTGCGTTGTGTAGTCTGGTGGATAGTGTGCGGTGTGAGATGGTGTCGAAGGCCGCTGATAGGTCGAGTAGGATGAGGGCTGCGGAGTGGCCTTGGTCGAGGAGGGTGCGGATGTCATCTGTGGCGGCGAGTATGGCGGTCTCTGTGCTGTGGTTGCTTCGGAATCCTGACTGGGATGGGTCGGGGATGGCGTTCTCTTCGATGAATCGTGTTAGTTCCCTGTTGACTGACTTCTCAGTGACCTTGGCCGTGAAGGGGAGGAGCGAGATGGGCCGATAGTTTTTGAGGTCGGTGGGGTCAGCTGTGGGCTTCTTGAGCAGGGGTCTGACTTCTGCGCGCTTCCAGTCATCTGGGAAGGTGCCTGTATTGAAGGTGGTGTTGATGGTGCGTTGAAGTTCGGGTGCGATGGCGGCCGCGGCTCTGTGGTAGATGTGAGGGGGGCAGGGGTCGGTGGGGGCCCCCGAGTGGATGCCTTTCATGGTCGAGGCGGTGTCTTCGGCCGTGATCGGTGTCCAGCTGGAGATGGTGGGCTGGCTGGTGTCTCTGGGGGGCGGAGGGCCGTCTGTGGCGCCTGGTGGATGGTTGACGAAGTTGTCGTAGAGGTTTTTGATTTTGAGGTGGAAGTAGGTTCCAATCTTGTCGCAGAGGTCTTGGGATGGGGTGATGTCTGTGGCTTCGCTGCGTGGGTTGGTGAATTCTTGAATGACGCTGAATAGTTCTTTGGAGATGGTGGAGTTGGCGAGGATTTTGCTGTGGATGAAGTTCCTCTTGGGGGCTCTGATTTGGTTGTGGTAGTCCGTCATGGCGTCCTTGTAGGTGTTGTGGTTTTCGGTTGTCTTGGTGTTTCTCCAGTTCTTCTCCAGGCGTCTGCAGGTGCGCCTAGCTTCTAGGAGGGCGGTGGTGAACCAGGCTGCTTTCCTGGGGCGTTGTCTGTTGAGGGTGCATAGTGGGGCGAGCTCGTCTGCGCAGTTGGTGATCCAGGTGTGGAGTTCTCTGGCTGCGTTATTTGCGTCGGATGACCAGGTGTGGTTGTATAGGGTGAGGGTGGAGTTGAGTTGCTCGTCAGTAACCTTGCTCCAGTTCCTTCTTGGAGGGCTTGGGTCTGGTTTGGGTGTCTTGGGTTTGTCGACGGCGAAGTATATGCAGTGGTGGTCGGTCCATGGCGGTTGTGTGGCTGAAATGGATGTTGTTTCCTGCCACGAAGATGGGATCCAGGGTGTGTCCTGCTCTGTGGGTGGGGGTGTTGATGAGTTGTTTAAGTCCGATGCTGGAGAGGTTGCCATGAAGGGTGGTGGAGTTGGGGTCGTTGGGGTTGTCGAGGTGGAAGTTCAGGTCTCCAATGAGTATGTAGTTCATTGAGGTGATGGCGTGGGGTGTGATGAAGTCGGTGATGGTGGTGGTGAAGGGGGTCCGAGGGCCGGGGGGTCTGTAGACGAGGGTTCCTCGGAGTGTGGTTTTGGGGGTGGTCTGGGTCCGGAAGTGCAGGTGTTCGGCGGAGGTGAAGGTTTCGCTGGAGGTGTCGAGGCAGAGGGTGCTTCTGTGGACGATGGCGAGGCCCCCTCCGGGGTGGTTGGGGTGGTCTAGCCTCTGGATCTTGTATCTGTCCGGGATGGCGGTGTGAATGTCCGGGGTGGAGGATGTGTTGGTCCAGGTCTCTGTGAAGAAGGCGATGTCGGGCGAGAGGGAGTCGAGTAGGTTCCAGATTTCGATGGCGTGTTTGTGTACGGAGCGTACGTTGAGGAGGATGCATTTTAGGGTGTCGCCGGTGTTGGAGGCCGGGGTGTCGGTGAGGGTCTGTCGGCAGTGGAGGCAGGAGAACTGACCGTGGGTCGTGTTCGGCGAGGCCTGCTGGCATTCCCTGCGTCTTCCGGGGTTGAGTGCGAGGAGGGTGGCGGTGTTGTAGCGGTGGCTGGTCAGAAATCCAGGGTTCCTGGCGCTGGCCGGGCTTGCCTTTGGCGTGCCAGCGACGTGCCCGCTGCGCGCGTCTGCTGCGAGGCCGCACAGCGGCCGGCATTAATAGGGGAGGTGGGAGGGGCAGAGCTGGGAGGCGGGAGACGGCGGAGGGGAGGGGCCACGGGGGCAGCAGTGGCGGGTAGGGGAGCGGGAAGCAGGAAAAAACGGGTGGAACGGAACGCACAATAACAAGCACAATAATAAGACCAGGCACAATAAACAGGGCACAATGAAGGGAAAAGTAGGCAAAGAACAGGGCACAAGAATGTGAAAAACCAGGCAACAACAAGGCACAATAATGGGAAGTAGGAGAGGCAGCGGGGCAACGAGGCACAACAGCGGGCGCAACCTAGGCAGGAGCCGAGGTTCGAACACCTACCTGCACTGCGTTCTGCCTGGGCAGAGGCACAGCACGGCAGCTGGAGCTACGGGGGAGAGAGCAGGTCCCTGGCCGAGGTCAGAGGTCCTGTTTCAATGGTTTCTACAGTCATAATCTGGCTCCAGAGAGCCGGGACTTGACAGCATTTACGACCGTCGGAAATCAGATAACATTTACGCGCTTGCCTATGGGGTATAAAAACAGCCCCGGGGCTTTTGCTGCGCGTGTTGTGTCTTTGTTGCATGACATAGATCCAGATGCGTTCTCGTACGTTGATAATATTTATCTGACGGACGACGAACTAATGCCACATCTTGTCCGAGTCGACTGCATCATTTTATTGTTTGCCGACTACGGATACAAGTTCAATTTTGCAAAATCACACATTGCTCATTATGCGGTGCTCTTTTTGGGCTATGAGCTCAATAATGAGGGTCGGGGTTAGCCCCCCACTTTCTGGAGAAATGTGCACAATTGCAACCTCCCTCCACGCTGAAGAAACTTCAGTCTTTGCTGGGATTTTTGAATTTCAGGAGGACATACATCCCAGATTATGCCCAGCGTATCAAACCGCTATATGCGTTGATACAACCAACATATTCTTCAGCCAGCTGGCTTCCGGAACATACCACTATCCTGAAATCTTTGCAATCTGATATGCTTGCAACAAATTACTTGTTGACGTGTGATAATACCATGAACCTGGTGATACGTATAGTGCCGGGGAGGGTGGGTTTCACCTACTTGACGTTCAATGAGGGGGACACAGTACCTATTGCATACAAATCACACTTGTACACTGTGGCAGAAATGCGTTTTTTGAATGTTGAAAAGATTTTGACAGCAATTCAAATGGCGATTCTAAAAGAACGCTCGCTGGCGCAAGGAAAACGCATTCTTATGGTCACGCCTTTCCCTGCCTTAGAAGCAGTGACTAAGGCAAGTGTACCTAACTCTAAGGCACTACATCCCCGTTGGATACAATGGGCTACTTCTTTGACATCCTCTGATGTCACGTTTATCTTGGATCCTGCACTTCAGACACAGGCGTTTTTACAGTATGAACACGTTCATCCTCCTCCTTTGTAGTTGCTTCCTTTGGATGAGTAGAAATGTATCATTTATACCGATGGCTCGGCTAAACCGGCCATGGGTTCCAAACACGCTTATTCAGCAGCTTGCGCTATTGTGGCTGGTTCAATTGTCAATGGAGAATTTAAGTCTTCCATAGTGCATACTCAGGCACCTGGGGACTGTACAGCACAATTGGTGGAGCTGCTTGCTCTTGTTCTAGCCCTTGAGTTTGCCGATCCTAATGTGAATACTCTGATTGTATGCGATTCTTACTACTGTGTTCAATCTTTTAGTGACAACTTATTCTTTTGGTCTCAGAATGACTATCGAGACTCTAAAGGCAGCGCAATCAAGCATAAAACGCTTTGGGTTCGAGTGGCAGACCTTAAACAACGTCTGCCCCTCACGCACGTTATCCATACTCTTGGCCTTCAGCGTGTGGGAGCACATGCTCTTGGTAATTCTTTGGCTGACGAAGCAGCCAAGTCTGCAGTAGCCACGTGTTCCGTAGCAGCAGTTACAAGGTCCATGACTAAAATAGATAATGATATTCTAGCAGCAGTAGCTGCTACGAAGGAGGGAACTGCTTATCCTGAGGGTTTCCCTTCGAAATACTCTTATCATATATCTCCCGAACAAGTTCCTTATGCTAAGATTCCATCTGTTGGGGATCGGCTGATTCCCAACATGGACCGCAGACTTCCTTTGATCATTGCCGCACACAAGGGCATGGCTTCGGCACATGCCGGGGTGTCTGCGACAGTCTCGATTTTACAGCAACGTTATTGGTGGCGTGGTTTATATAAACAAACCCGTAATTATGTGCTTTCCTGTGACATTTGTCAACAAATTAAACCGTCTACGGTCACACGCCGACCACAAACACAGCTAAGTATTTCTAATCAACCATTTGGCTGTGTATATCTTGATCACTTCGGTCCTTTTTCTTCTGATACTGCGTATAAATACATTTTTGTTGCAGTTAATTCGTGCACTAGATTCCTTTGGGTTTGGCCACAACGCAGTGCTGACGCTCGAAATGTCATCAGGGATTTGCGTCTCTTTGTCGGGATGTTTGCCTGTGGCACCTTCCATTCAGACCAAGGTCCGGCATTTTCCTCTAAGGCGTACAAAGATGTGATGAAGTCGATGGGGGTGCTAGTGCAGTTTTCGTCTCCATACAGGCCTGAGGGCAACTCTATTGTGGAGCGAATGAAGCGCGACTTAAAGCAATCTTTGACAGCCAGAGTCTTAGGTACTGGCAGGAACTGGCTAGCCCATTTGTATGGGGTTCAACATGCATTTCATAATCTCCTGAGAAGATCTCTGGGTGGGCGGACCCCCTACGAATTGCTCTTTGGCAATAAAATGTTTGTGCCAGACCTTGATGGTCTAGACGTTGTGGCGGCTGCCGCAACCTTTGACGTAGATAATCATTCTACTATGTGACAGGACCTACAAAAGACCTGTGACAGCTACGCAACTGAACATTTACCCTCTTCCAATGACACGTCGATGCTGATTCCGGTCACCGGCTAGCTTCCTAAGATTGGAGATTTGGTACGAGAAAAGCTGGAGAACAAGAAAGAATTTGGTCCCTCTTATCGTGCACCAGTCCCGGTTCTTGGATTGAAGGGTACTCGTACAGTAAATTGCACGGTGCTTGTAATGTATCCGCACCTAATCTTGCTTGCTTTTTGAAAGGAAATCCCGTGCCAGCGATAATTCCCGCTTTTACATTGCTTACTAACGGCAGTTATCTTATTTTGAATAACCACAACTGTTGTGGTTTACAGGCAGGAATCCCGTATATAGTAACAGTTTCACAACGTGTTACTTGTTGTAGCAATGTGCTTTTTCCGCCCCCGCATGAGAAAGTATATATTTCCAATTGCAAAAACAACAGTTGATGGACAGAATGCAGAACAATGTCATACATTCACCCCAGTACAGAGATCTGGGCCTAAATCCATCGTTTTTTTGCTCACCATGCCATTCCAGTTTGAACCCAGCCATATGCAAATCAGTCTTGACCCTGTGCCTCATGGGAACAGTCCAGCCCGAACTGCCAAGCCAGGTCCTCCCTGGACTGGAAACAAGCATCCTAGGACCGGTTTCGGGGTTTCACCCCTCTTCAGCCAGGATAGCTTGATTCCAGTGGCATGGAGAGCACGGGACCCACGTGTGGGCATACCCGTCCCACTCGGGGTGACAAAAGCAAAAACAACAGTTGATGGACAGAACGCAGAACAATTATGTAGGAAGGTGGAATCTGACTATATGGTTGCCCCCACTTTTTTATGGTGTTTTGCTGGTTTATGACTTAGTTGGACTGGGATCCTGCTATTCAGGGCCCCAGTCTATCTGCTCTCTCTAAATGACATGGAGTGCACTCTAGGTGCACTAGTGATTGGTTACTGTGGTGCCTTATGAGTCCCTAGTATATGGTACCTTAGGTGCCAAGGGCATAGGTACTTCACAGGCCTACCAGGGGCTGCAGCATGTATTATGCCACCCCTGGGAAGCAGACTAAAACTGACACCACAGGCCTGCTACTGCAGCCTGGGTGAGGTGGTGCTAGCACCCCTCACTGAGATATAGGTTTCCTATATCTCTCCTGCACACACATATAACCCTATCAGTCACCCCTATGGCAGGCCCTATCAATCCTGAGGGCAGGGTGCTTGGCTTCTATGTGAGGGGGTGCCTCTGCATGAGCAGGGCCCCTCTGCAGTTCTCAGAGTCCATTCTCTGGTGCTGTTTGTGGATGCGGTTAAACCATATACTATTAAGTGCATTATATCCTCGCGGTAAATGCTAACTTTGGAATGGCTGCATCAAAACATGTCGTGTTTGGTGTCAAACATCTTGGAATACTACCCCCCGCCAATCCTGGCGGCGGGGGTAGCATTCCACCCTTCTAGAGGGATAAGACATGTACCTGCTGTGGAAACGCGGTAGAATCCTGCAGAGCCCTGGCATCACAAAATGGATGCCACCAGTCACAGACACTGGGCTGCCCTCCTGCTGATGACCAACACTCACAGTGGAGGAAGCCCAACAATAGGCATCCTGTCACAAGGAGGTGTAACCACCTCCCAGACAGGGTTTAGTGTATTGGGGCTGGGTGGGTGCACTCTTAGAGTGCTTTGAAGTCCTGCACTGGGGGAGCAGAAGGCTCCTCTGTGCATATGCCAGTTCAAACCAGCTCAGGGGCTACCTGCCCCTGCTCTGGCGTGAAACTGGACAAAGGGAAGTGGGTGTAGCCACCCCTCCCTTGACCCTCCCATAGGTGGTGTCATAGAGCTAGTCCATCCCCTCTTTTTAGTATAAGAGGGGGAACCTTGCCATTGCAAAGCAGATAACCCCTGGACGACGCTCTACAGAAGAATCCTGGCCCTTCGACGTTCCACTACCTTTGGAAGACAGAAGAATCTCCCTTGGAGTCAAGGAGTGACTCCCCTGCTTGGCAGGCACCAAAAACGACAACGACGGTCGCAAACTACGCCGCTCCCGCCGGAGTCCGAAGTCCCTGCAGCCCAGGAAGTGGATTTCCTGACCTCTCCCAGGCCATCGTGAGTCCCCAGCGAAGCTGAGGCAAGTGGACCCCACGAGTAACGAGGAACCGCGACCCCTGGGTACCTTGCACTATTGTCGAGTGCAACCCCTTCACAACGTTCCACGAACTTGTGCTTTGGACCACGTGTGGTCCCGACCTCCAGCAGGAATCCCTCCGAAGATCAGAGGCCTACACCGTCCCGAGTGACCGTGGGCCCCTGTTGAGTGATTCCGCCCGAGGTGTCTTCGCGATCCCTTGCCCGCTGGCTTGTGGGTCCCCAGAAGACTTCCTAAAGAAACCAAAGGGCTCCCCTGGTTGCTCCAGGCCTGCCCTGACTTACCCTCGCTGGGTGAGTTCCACAGACCTTGCTGGTCTGCGCCATCGACTTTTCTTCATCTCCCCGAGACTTGCGGCTGCCAAGGCTTGTTGGCTCCGATCGAGTTGCCGACACCGCAGTCAGCTGCAGACGTCGAGGGACACACCGAATCCAGCTCCTGGTCGTCGTCGACGCCTCCTGGACCACGTGGCTGAAGAGTCAAGGCACCTGCAACCGACCTGAAGCGACCGACGACGGTGGGCATCCATCTTCCTTGCCCCGGGTCACTGCCAAGTGACTTTGAACACTGTCCCCTCTGCTTTCAGGTCATCCTTCTTCAGAATCCAGGCTTGGATTCCACCGGACACTTCTTCAGCTCCCGCAAGCAGCAAGTCTTCTTTGTTCGCCATTGAAAACGACGCCGCGACCCGACACCAAAGGACACCTGTGCACCCGGCTTCCCTGGGTGAGGTAACTCCAGCACTACGGTGCTCCTGTGGGTGTGGGCCCTAGAACTACTTACCCTGTAAGTGACTTGCTTGTAGGTTCTCCCGAAGTATCCTAAAACTCTTTATTTCCAACCGCGACTTGCCCCATTGAAGTTAACGGCGATTCGCGCCTGTGTATCCACACTGCACGCGTCCCCCGTGGGTCCTTTACTTACCTGCCTTGGGTGGTTTTGTGAGGCCCCAGCACTTCTGAAGGCCCTAGGCCTTGTCTCCTTGCAAGTCGTTGTTTCTAAGTCTCTTACTTAGTATATGGTCTGGTACGCCCCTAGGGCCCCAGCCATATTTTGTGCTTAACTTATTGAGAAACGTTGATTTGTGCATATGTTTGTCTTCTAATCTCATAAAGAGATTAGTAGAGAGTTATTTAGAAATAAATACATATATATTTGATATATATACCTGTGTGGTGTCTTTTCATTTGGTGATTCAAGAGATTATATGGTAAAACAAGCTGCTTTACATTCCTCCGAGACTTAGCCTGAAGGCTGCTCTCCACAGCTACCACTAGGATAGCTTTCTTTAAAGGTTGTCTTAAACCTATCTACCATAAGAGTCGATTTGGACTGGTGCAAGGTGCCCACTATAATTAGTGGACAGCATATACCAGGCCAACTTCTCACATTGGTGGGCAGCGTGTGGGATTCCAGCTTGCCATTGTTTTACCAGAAAATCTCTATTTGAATTACTAACTGAAAACCATTATAGGTACTCAAGGTACATATAAAGTCAAGCTTAGTATCAATAAGTTCTACTGAACTTAGAGCTGTGTTCCAAGGGATAGCACACCCTTTCCACAGCTCAAGCTAGGATCAGTAGGCCACAAACTAGTGTAGGTAGTACAACACTGCACAACACTAGAATGTCCTTAAGGGGTGGACCCAGTGGATCCACTCAGCCTCAGTATAAGGACATGGCTTTCTCTGACTTGAGAGCCATGTGTGTTGACAGACACCTGAGGACAGGACAGAGTCCCTCAACACTACACCTGATAGATCTGCTGACAGCAGATGACCTTAGATTGGCTCTAGGAGCTAAAGGGTTTGAATCAGTGGGTGGGTCAGTCATAGTATCTGGGTCAGATGATGAAAATCAGAATGACCAAGACTCTGTGATTGAAGGGCCAGGCTCCAAGGAGCCTGAAGAGGACAGAGGAGTTCTCCCTAAGAGAACTGGCAGAGTGGATGAGAGGCACAGATCCCCTTCCAGGGAATCTGAGCACTCTTATCACTCTGGCAGAGAATTTGTCCAAGAGAGGAGCTCATACTTTAACTTAAGAGAGACCTCCTCTGAGAGAAGGTGCAAACTGCTCCAGTATGAGGAAGCCAAAGTGGCCCTCAGAACCAAGCAGTTGGCACTGGATAGAGAAGCCCTGGAGATCCAGAGAGCTTCCAGAAGGGAGGGTTTAGAACCCCCTGGTGGCAGCAACAGTGTCCCTAGAGGCAGAGAATATGTCCCTGACCATAGGAACCTGAGCAAGGTTGTTCCTCCCTACCAGAGTGGGGATGATATCCACAAGTGGATAACTGCTATGGAGAGGGCCTGTAGAGTACAGCAGGTCCCCCAAAAGCAGTGGGCAGCAATCTTGTGGCTCTCCTTTTCAGATAAAGGTAGAGACAAGCTCCTCACTGTTAGAGAAGAGGATGCTGATAATTATGAAGTCCTGAAGAGTGCGCTGATAGATGGGTTTGGCTTAACCACTGAGCAGTACAGGTTGAAGTTCAGAGATACCCAGAAGGCACAGACTCAGGACTGGACTGACTTTGTAGATTGTGCATCCAAGGCTCTGGAGGGTTGGCTGGTTGGCAGTAGGGTTACTGATTTCAAAGGATTTTATAATCTAATGATGAGAGAACAGATCCTTAATAATTGTCAAAACCAGCTTTTACACCAGTACCTGGTGGACTCTGATCTGACCTCTCCCCAAGAATTGGGAAAGAAGGCAGACAAATGGGTCAGAACCAGAGTAAGGCCTAAGAATCAGGGTGGTGACCACAAGAAAGATTCTACCAAGTCCCAAGAGAAAGGTGGGGATAAATCCAAGGATAAGTCCACTACAGTGCCCCAAAATTCCTCTTCTGGGGGTGGGTCCCAAACTCCTTCCTCTCCTGAAAAGAAACCCTATTGCCATGTCTGTAAAAAGCCTGGGCACTGGAAATCTGATCCCAGTTGTCCCAGGAATGGCAATAAAGAAAATGTTCCTCCAACAACTACTACCACCCCTCCTGGTACTACCAGTAGTAATCCTCCAGTTGGGAGTAGTGCACCCAAAAAGTTAGGTGCTTTTGCAAGAGGAACAGAGGTGGGCCCTAGTTTAGACAGGACCCCTCAACAGACTCCTCAGATTCTGATGGTGGTATAGGATTTGCCACCTTTACCGTGGGTCCCACAGCATTGGGCAGGTACAGACTGGAGCCAATAATTAATGGTCAGAAAGCTGTGGCATTTAGGGACACAGGGGCTAGTGTCACCATGGTGGCAGGGAAACTAGTCCCCCTCACCAGCTTTTACCTGAGTTTAAATACCAGGTGACCAACATTGATGGTGTCAGAACAGATCACCCCATGGCCATAGTCAATCTCAGCTGGGAGGGGGTCACAGGCCCAAAAAGAGTGGCAGTGTCCCCAACCTTACCTGTAGATTGCCTGATGGGCAATGATCTGGAAATTTCAGCCTGGGCTGAAATTGAACACCAAACCCATCTGAGGATGTTGGGTGTCCCTGTAAAGGTTAGTGGGGCTGTGATGGCCACAGCCCCAGCCCAAGATTTTGGCGAGATGGAGCCTGGAAGAATGGCCCACTCTCCCCCAGAAGAGAGCACAAGGGTTGAAGAAAAGTCTTCTTCCCTCCAGACAGTAGGTAAGGGTCAGCCTCCTCAGGGAACTGACCCTACCCCTAGTGAAGGAACTGCCACAGAGGTAGTCAGGCCTGGCCTGGCCCCACCCCTCATGGCAGAGGACCCTTCCAAGGTGGTACCCAGTCTGGAGCAGGTAAACTGCCCCTCTCTACCCTGCCTCAGTCAGCCCAGGGCTGCAGAGGTCAGGGAGGTCAGTGGACCCCCCAGGGCCCCCTGTCCAGAGGAACCCCCCCATCAGCAGATTAGGGGCACCCAGGCTAGTAGCCCTAGCCAGGTAGAAATTCCTCAACCCACTGAGGGATCCCCCATACCTTTATGTAGGGACCTCCCCCAGAAGGACTCTGTTAGGCAAGGGCAAACCTGGGACCAAAAGGTTCCAAACATGCCATGTCCCTCCAGTGTTCCACCCAAAGGGACCCAACCCCCGGCTGTAGGCAGTCAAAGGTTGACCCTTAGAGCAGAGTACCACTCAGTCATGGAAAGACAGGCACACATGGTGACCAGTGAGCTGAGAAAGCTGAGGCCAACATTCCTAGGGCCACACTTCCCTACTCAGACACCTCACCAGCCTGGTACTTTACCAAAGCACACCACAGGTAGTGATTCCCCATGGTGGAGACCCTCTCATACCCTTAGGGTGAGGGATTGCTTAGTGGACCATAAGACAGGGGGCAACCATGCTAGTGCAGGTGCTTCCTTATATGGCCACTTAGTCAATAAAGGCTCAACTGGCCAAGGTTAGCCTTATCTCCTTTCGTTTGGGGGGTTATGTAGGAAGGTGGAATCTGACTATATGGTTGCCCCCACTTTTTTTATGGTGTTTTGCTGGTTTATGACTTAGTTGGACTGGGATCCTGCTATTCAGGGCCCCAGTCTATCTGCTCTCTCTAAATGACATGGAGTGCACTCTAGGTGCACTAGTGATTGGTTACTGTGGTGCCTTATGAGTCCCTAGTATATGGTACCTTAGGTGCCAAGGGCATAGGTACTTCACAGGCCTACCAGGGGCTGCAGCATGTATTATGCCACCCCTGGGAAGCAGACTAAAACTGACACCACAGGCCTGCTACTGCAGCCTGGGTGAGGTGGTGCTAGCACCCCTCACTGAGATATAGGTTTCCTATATCTCTCCTGCACACACATATAACCCTATCAGTCACCCCTATGGCAGGCCCTATCAATCCTGAGGGCAGGGTGCTTGGCTTCTATGTGAGGGGGTGCCTCTGCATGAGCAGGGCCCCTCTGCAGTTCTCAGAGTCCATTCTCTGGTGCTGTTTGTGGATGCGGTTAAACCATATACTATTAAGTGCATTATATCCTCGCGGTAAATGCTAACTTTGGAATGGCTGCATCAAAACATGTCGTGTTTGGTGTCAAACATCTTGGAATACTACCCCCCGCCAATCCTGGCGGCGGGGGTAGCATTCCACCCTTCTAGAGGGATAAGACATGTACCTGCTGTGGAAACGCGGTAGAATCCTGCAGAGCCCTGGCATCACAAAATGGATGCCACCAGTCACAGACACTGGGCTGCCCTCCTGCTGATGACCAACACTCACAGTGGAGGAAGCCCAACAATAGGCATCCTGTCACAAGGAGGTGTAACCACCTCCCAGACAGGGTTTAGTGTATTGGGGCTGGGTGGGTGCACTCTTAGAGTGCTTTGAAGTCCTGCACTGGGGGAGCAGAAGGCTCCTCTGTGCATATGCCAGTTCAAACCAGCTCAGGGGCTACCTGCCCCTGCTCTGGCGCGAAACTGGACAAAGGGAAGTGGGTGTAGCCACCCCCTCCCTTGACCCTCCCATAGGTGGGGTCATAGAGCTAGTCCATCCCCTCTTTTTAGTATAAGAGGGGGAACCTTGCCATTGCAAAGCAGATAACCCCTGGACGACGCTCTACAGAAGAATCCTGGCCCTTCGACGTTCCACTACCTTTGGAAGACAGAAGAATCTCCCTTGGAGTCAAGGAGTGACTCCCCTGCTTGGCAGGCACCAAAAACGACAACGACGGTCGCAAACTACGCCGCTCCCGCCGGAGTCCGAAGTCCCTGCAGCCCAGGAAGTGGATTTCCTGACCTCTCCCAGGCCATCGTGAGTCCCCAGCGAAGCTGAGGCAAGTGGACCCCACGAGTAACGAGGAACCGCGACCCCTGGGTACCTTGCACTATTGTCGAGTGCAACCCCTTCACAACGTTCCACGAACTTGTGCTTTGGACCACGTGTGGTCCCGACCTCCAGCAGGAATCCCTCCGAAGATCAGAGGCCTACACCGTCCCGAGTGACCGTGGGCCCCTGTTGAGTGATTCCGCCCGAGGTGTCTTCGCGATCCCTTGCCCGCTGGCTTGTGGGTCCCCAGAAGACTTCCTAAAGAAACCAAAGGGCTCCCCTGGTTGCTCCAGGCCTGCCCTGACTTACCCTCGCTGGGTGAGTTCCACAGACCTTGCTGGTCTGCGCCATCGACTTTTCTTCATCTCCCCGAGACTTGCGGCTGCCAAGGCTTGTTGGCTCCGATCGAGTTGCCGACACCGCAGTCAGCTGCAGACGTCAAGGGACACACCGAATCCAGCTCCTGGTCGTCGTCGACGCCTCCTGGACCACGTGGCTGAAGAGTCAAGGCACCTGCAACCGACCTGAAGCGACCGACGACGGTGGGCATCCATCTTCCTTGCCCCGGGTCACTGCCAAGTGACTTTGAACACTGTCCCCTCTGCTTTCAGGTCATCCTTCTTCAGAATCCAGGCTTGGATTCCACCGGACACTTCTTCAGCTCCCGCAAGCAGCAAGTCTTCTTTGTTCGCCATTGAAAACGACGCCGCGACCCGACACCAAAGGACACCTGTGCACCCGGCTTCCCTGGGTGAGGTAACTCCAGCACTACGGTGCTCCTGTGGGTGTGGGCCCTAGAACTACTTACCCTGTAAGTGACTTGCTTGTAGGTTCTCCCGAAGTATCCTAAAACTCTTTATTTCCAACCGCGACTTGCCCCATTGAAGTTAACGGCGATTCGCGCCTGTGTATCCACACTGCACGCGTCCCCCGTGGGTCCTTTACTTACCTGCCTTGGGTGGTTTTGTGAGGCCCCAGCACTTCTGAAGGCCCTAGGCCTTGTCTCCTTGCAAGTCGTTGTTTCTAAGTCTCTTACTTAGTATATGGTCTGAGTACGCCCCTAGGGCCCCAGCCATATTTTGTGCTTAACTTATTGTGAAACGTTGATTTGTGCATATGTTTGTCTTCTAATCTCATAAAGAGATTAGTAGAGAGTTATTTAGAAATAAATACATATATATTTGATATATATACCTGTGTGGTGTCTTTTCATTTGGTGATTCAAGAGATTATATGGTAAAACAAGCTGCTTTACATTCCTCCGAGACTTAGCCTGAAGGCTGCTCTCCACAGCTACCACTAGGATAGCTTTCTTTAAAAGGTTGTCTTAAACCTATCTACCATAAGAGTCGATTTGGACTGGTGCAAGGTGCCCACTATAATTAGTGGACAGCATATACCAGGCCAACTTCTCACAAATGTCATACATTCACCCCAGTACAGAGATCTGGGCCTAAATCCATAGTTTTTTTGCTCACCATGCCATTCCAGTTTGAACCCAGCCATATGCAAATCAGTCTTGACCCTGTGCCTCATGGGAACAGTCCAGCCCGAACTGCCAAGCCAGGTCCTCCCTGGACTGGAAACAAGCATCCTAGGACCAGTTTCGGGGTTTCACCCCTCTTCAGCCAGGATAGCTTGATTCCAGTGGCATGGAGAGCACGGGACCCACGTCTGGGCATACCCGTCCCACTCGGGGTGACAAAAGCAAAAACAACAGTTGATGGACAGAATGCAGAACAATGTCATACATTCACCCCAGTACAGAGATCTGGGCCTAAATCCATCGTTTTTGCTCACCATGCCATTCCAGTTTGAACCCAGCCATATGCAAATCAGTCTTGACCCTGTGCCTCATGGGAACAGTCCAGCCCGAACTGCCAAGCCAGGTCCTCCCTGGACTGGAAACAAGCATCCTAGGACCGGTTTCGGGGTTTCACCTCTCTTCAGCCAGGATAGCTTGATTCCAGTGGCATGGAGAGCACGGGACCCACGTCTGGGCATACCCGTCCCACTCGGGGTGACAAAAGCAAAAACAACAGTTGATGGACAGAATGCAGAACAATGTCATACATTCACCCCAGTACAGAGATCTGGGCCTAAATCCATCGTTTTTTTGCTCACCATGCCATTCCAGTTTGAACCCAGCCATATGCAAATCAGTCTTGACCCTGTGCCTCATGGGAACAGTCCAGCCCGAACTGCCAAGCCAGGTCCTCCCTGGACTGGAAACAAGCATCCTAGGACCGGTTTCGGGGTTTCACCCCTCTTCAGCCAGGATAGCTTGATTCCAGTGGCATGGAGAGCACGGGACCTACGTCTGGGAATACCCGTCCCACTCGGGGTGACAAAAGCAAAAACAACAGTTGATGGACAGAATGCAGAACAATGTCAAACATTCACCCCAGTACAGAGATCTGGGCCTAAATCCATGCTTTGTTCGCCCTAAGTTGGCAGGGTATGCCCAGACGTGGGTTCCTTGCTCACTTTGCCACTGGATTCAAGATAGCCTGGCTGATGATGGCTGCAAGCCAGAAACCGGTCCCAGGATGCTTGTTTCTGGTCCAGGGAAGACATGGCTTGGCAGTTCGGGCTGGACTGTTCCCATGAGGCACAGGGTCAGACTGATTTGCATATGTCTGAACTGGGGTGGCGGAGTGAGCTAAAGAATGATGATGGATTAAACCCAGATCAGTTGACTGGGGGTGAGTGCTTGCAATGTTCAACACTCCGTCCATCATCCCCTTTGGTTTTGCTATGTTCGCCCTAAGTTGGCAGGGTATGCCCAGACGTGGGTCCCTTGCTCACTTTGACACTGGATTCAAGATAGCCTGGCTGATGATGGCTGCAAGCCAGAAACCGGTCCCAGGATGCTTGTTTCCGGTCCAGGGAAAACATGGCTTGGCAGTTCGGGCTGGACTGTTCCCATGAGGCACAGGGTCAGACTGATTTGCATATGGCCATGTCTGAACTGGGGTGGCGGACTGAGCTAAAGAATGATGATGGATTAAACCCAGATCAGTTGACTGGGGGTGAGTGCTTGCAATGTTCAACACTCCGTCCATCATCCCCTTTGGTTTTGCTATATTTCCAATTGGCCTTCCATTCCGAGTTTGAAAACAGATTTCAACAAATTAAGCAGGCTCAAAGCGCTATTGTTTCAACAAGAAGTGGCTCTCACTTCGGCTCGAGAGACCTTCGAATTACAGGTGGCTAGAACTTCGAGTGAGATTCAGTCACTTCTGAACACGAATCTCCCACTACATTTTGGGGAGCTGATACATCAAATATGAAATGCGTCTGATACCGAAGGCCTTGTTCATTTTTTTAAACTGGTGGGATCCGGCCTGGTTACTTCTTTTCAGACTATATTTGGAGTAATACCAGCCTTTATCCATTCTATTTTTTCCAGCGTCTTCGGAGGATTCCCATTGATACTGGCATTAGCTGGTGGAATACTGTTGCTTCTGTTCCTGATACGCAATGGCTGCTCATCTTATGGTACTGCACAGGCCAGGCCAATTGCAACTGTACCGTGATCGGATGCAACAAGTTTTTGGATGCTTGCCTTTAGCAACGCTTAGCGTGAGTTATTGATTAACTTTTCGCTTTGCCTACTTCACTTGCGTGCAACCTGTATTCTACTGTCAACAGTGCCCCTTCTATTGGGCTTTGGATTTATGCGTCTCCAATACGTCATCTCCTGTCCCGGATTTTAACCTGTTAGTGGGTCCCTTAGAGGCCCATGACCAGGCTTGTTCTGGGAATGGCCGTATGGCGCGTGCTGCTGCACTTGGAATCTTGGCTGAATGGGATATCTGTGCGGCTGCGCAGAACCTAACGCAACGGAGCTTCATTGAATATCACGCAAGTTGCCCGGATTTGCTCTTGGAGGCATCGGATTACGAGGAGCATGTTTGTTCCTTTGGCCTACTTGATTGGATGGCATCCCTCTTTGCTGCCAACGATAGGGATGACCTTTTGGAACGTATTGCATTGACAGGATCACGTGCTTTCATGGATACACCACCTCCATGTTAGAAAAGTTTTCCGTCCAACGATACATTTTCTAACAATGTAAAAATTATATATATATATATTTTTTCCAATCTGGTTTTTTCCTGCTTATTTGAACTCTGCTTACCCTTGAAATCTGTTTTGGTCTTTTGTCTATATACTATGACCTTACCAAGGGGAGGGTGTTATATGGCCATTGGGGTCATTGTCGACATTGCTAAGTTAGCATGAGCACGACTGCCATGATGCTGCTTTTGCGCACGATACTACATGACTTTGTTGTGCAAGACTCTGTTTGTGCCTTTCACATGAGTACTGTGTGCTTTCTGCGTTCTCTGCCTGCTCTTGGAGTTTAGTCTGAACACGATGTGCAAGGTCGATAAACAATGCCTCCTGTTATTCTGTTCTGGTCAGTCCCTAGCATCTAGACAAAACATGCTAACACAGCTGCGCTACTGGAAGCTCGTGCTTTGATATTACAGGGATGCATGTTGTTCTGACACACACTTGGAGAGGGTCCTTTCCAGGGAGAAGAGCTATGCGGTACCTATGATGTAAAGCTTCCATCTAGCCACTAAGGTAGGGGGTCTGCTGACAAAGCCCAGAGATCTTCTTTTACATAATAGTCACCTTACCAAGGGGAGGGTGGTCAGGCCTTATAGTCCTTTTTCCACTTTCTATATATAATGACATCCCCCTTTATATTCTATGGAATTGTAACAATGCTAATTGTTCTAAGTTTATGCATTTCCCTGCTGGTAGTGGCTCGTATACTGCATTATAGAGCACGATAGTTAAACTAAATATTTTGAACTATAACAGAGACTCTGACCATTCTTATTGTGGACAAGTAAACGAGTGAGCGAGCGAAAGGGTACGTCTTGCTACTGCGATTCCTGAGAGAGTCGGGAGTGTTGTGTTCTGGGTTGTCTAATCATTTGTAGCTTCGTGATTTTGGAGGAGAACGAATGAGACACTATAGCTAGTCGGTTTTGGGATTTTGGGTACTAAGGTGGTAGGTTGGTACACCCCTATACACCAAGGTCCTGTTTTCCTGCGCATAGTTCTGTGTAGGTGCAGAATCCCCGCAACAGGAGGACCTGGCTTGGCAGTTCGGTCTGGACTGTTCCCATGAGGCACAGGGTCAAGACTGATTTTCATATGGCTGTGTTCAAACTGGGGTGGTGTAGTGGGCAAAAGAACGATGGATTTAACCCAAATCTCTTGACTGGGGGAGAATGTTTGAATCATTCAGCATTCCTTCCATCATTTGATGCAGTTATAGTTTTCGCCCTAAGTGAGATGGGTATGCCCAGACGTGGGTCCCTTGCTCACTGTGCCACTGGATTCAAGCTAGCGTGGCTGATGAACGGTGACATACCCTGAAACCGGTCCCAGGATGCTTGTTTCCAGCCCAGGGAGGACCTGGCTTGGCAGTTCGGTCTGGACTGTTCCCATGAGGCACAGGGTCAAGACTGATTTGCATATGGCTGGGTCCAAACTGGGGTGGCGTAGTGGGCAAAAGAACAATGGATTTAACCCAGATCTCTTGACTGGGGGAGAATATTTGAATCATTCAGCATTCCGTCCATCATTTGTTGCAGTTACACTTTTCGCCCTAAGTGGGACGGGTATGCCCAGACGTGGGTCCCTTGCTCACTGTGCCACTGGATTCAAGCTAGCCTGGCTGATGAAGGGTGACATGCCCTGAAACCGGTCCCAGGATGCTTGTTTCCGGTCCAGGAAGGACCTGGCTTGGCAGTTCGGTCTGGACTGTTCCCATGAGGCACAGGGTCAAGACTGATTTGCATATGGCTGGGTCCAAACTGGGGTGGCGTAGTGGGCAAAAGAACGATGGATTTAACCCAGATCTCTTGACTGGGGGAGAGTGTTTGAATCATTCAGCATTCCGTCCATCATTTGTTGCAGTTACGCAGACCCACTAGTAGCATTTAATTTACAGGCCCTGGGTACATATAGTACCTCTTTAATAGGGACTAAGATAACTAAATTACTTATGCCAATTGGGTTAAGGTTAATATTACCATGTTTAGAGGAGAGAGCACATGCACTTTAGGACTGGTTAGTAGGTAGTCCTAAGGCCAGCAAAAACGAGTTCAAAAAATGGAGGAGGAAGGCAAAAAGTTGGGGGAAGACCACCCTAAGGCTGACAGGGGCCTATTCAGCTGTCTTATTATGGGCTCCTCCTTATACTGTGCAGAGTGTTTGGCTTAATTTATGTTCTAGAACTAAACTGACTGAAAGCAAAAAGCACAGCTGCAGGAGGGGGAAGGCAGGCAGGGAAGGTGGTGGGGATTGGTTAAGGATGGCAGGTAAGGTATTTTTTCACATTTGGGTCAGGGAGGAGAGGCCTTGTTAGGTGTGGCTCCCCCTCTTTGCCCAAAGCAACATTTGACGGCAGGGGCGCATGATCTTGGGGGCCAAACATAGCATACTATTATCAGTGGGTAAAATGTCAATTACAGGGATGTTCTTCACCTCAGAGTTCTGAGTGACATCATAGAGAACTCAAACTTTACTTTTGTTTTCTATTTGGTGTCACTCATAGCTCCTCGGTGAAAATCATCCCTTTAATTCACCATTACCCATCTATAATTCTACATGTTATTTATTTTAAAGGCATTCATGTGGTGTTTTCCATGAAAAAATGCATTTTACCTGAAAATCACAGAGACTCCACCACTGTTTTTGGGCTATTTCGAGTGAAAAGAGAAATAGATAAAAGGCTTTTTACTTGGCCGTTACTTGTTTAGAAAACCAAGCTGAGTTCTAAGGTTGAATTTCTAATCCACTGCCTTCGAAAGAATAACGTATGTATAAAGATCATTAAAAATGGACGAATGCTAAGAAATATGGATTCATTTTCCGGAAGACTGTAAGGAAGATGTCTTTGGTAACAAGGAAAAGAGAAGAAAAAGAAACAGAAGACACATGAATATTGATCAAACACAAACTTGGAGCCTCTACATCAAAGGGAGCCCACTCTTTCTCCCTTAGATCCTTCTCCTCTCCTGTTTATTTTATTTTTCCAAATCTCTCTCAAGAAGACATAGTCATCTTCATGAGGAAAGATCATAGGTTCTTTTATACTCTGTAAATTGCCCGTTTCTGTAGAGCTGACAGCCTCAGAACAACGAGAATGTATTTGTTATATAATATGTTGGTGGATATGTGAACTGCAGTATCTGGAATACATTTTATATCCTAAAGTGTATATTTATTATATTATTTTTAAGCTAAATAAATTGAATATTTGTGTGGCCCTGATTTCTCCACTGGTGCACTACGTACCCTGATCCCCAGTGGCACTCCTATGTGGATGTGCATGACGGTGAACTGCACAGAAACAAGATGCACACCCTGATCCATGTGTATAATGTATTAACAGGACATAATACTTATTATGTAGAACATAGGTGCATATTTACAACTAAATGGCACAGCGCGGCGCTGCAAGCAATTTAGGAGCGACGCGCTGCGTCATTTAAAAAATGCAGGGATGCGCTGTATTGACCAGAATACAGCGCACCCATGTGTTTCCCCTTGCGCCGGCGCTAAAACAACTGCCTAACACCAGCGCAGGCACCCTTGCACCATGGTACAAGGGTGCCTTCAATGCAGGGATGATTGTGTTTGTGCAGGAAGGGACACTTTCCTGCACAAAAACAATCATTAATGGTGTTTTGCTCTTTCTATGGGGCATATTCTCAAGAACGTGTGATAACCACCGCAAATTTAGCTTAACGCAACTTTGCATATCGCAGTCTATCGCGGGAAAACAACGCCGTCTTAACGTAGTATTCTCAACCTGGCGGCACCATGCGATAGTCCCACGATAACGCGTCAAATGTCCGCGTTAAAATCAACGCGACGTGGCAAACATGCGAAACACTAACGCAAATAAAGTCGCGATGAGGCCAACCGCGATACAAAAATCAGCGATAACCAGCGACAGGCCTGCAATTCCCACGCGTCATGAGGGAAAATGCACAAGAAAAGCAGAACAAGAAAAAAAAACAACAAAAACAAAATAAACTGCGTAGCAACATGGATGCACCCGGAACCAGTGCCCAGGTCAACGCGAACCCCACAAGCCCCACAGACCACCAGCAAGGAACCTCGGGGTCAGGGAAGGCCAAGGAGAAGAGGAAGAGGAAGACGGGGTACAGTCCGCATGACAACCTGATCGTCCTCACGGAGGAACAACAACTGTCCGTCACCCCCACCGTGTCATTGGCAACACAGACGGAAAAATGGCATTCCATCGTGAATGCAGTTGGAGTGTCGATGAGGCCAAGATGCGCTGGCAAGATGTGAAAAGCCAACCCAAGCAGAAACCTGCTGCCAACAGGAAGGCAGCAACGGCGAATAGAGGTGGGAGTCCAGCGCCACAGGAGGAGCTGGAGCAAATGGCGGCCACAGTCATCAGTGCGGAGACGGTGCAAGGAGTCGGGAGTCCTGATACAGCTCGACATGACCTGACACAACATCAACAGGGTGAGTAATGAACAGGGACTGGGGGGAAGGGGGGGACGGGCACAATGGCACACATGCACAATGACGTGTAGCACACCGCACACCCACAACAACCCTGGGCCATGTCCCTGATCCCCGTGGCACACTGCAGCACACATACAAACATCAAGTAGGCCCCCCTCCACCATGTGCCCAAAGGGGTCCCACCCCACACATCACCAAGTCCATGACACACACATGCACCCGTGCGAAACACAGCAAAGATGCGTATGTGAGAGCCACACTGACAATGCAAGTGACACCACATGACCGGCAGCATGGCTGGAGTACAATCACCATGACATTGTGCACGCCACGACACTGAGGTGGCTGAGTGTGGACCACATCCGGAAAGGAGCAGGTCACACTCTGACACATCCACGTGCACAAACAACCACTGACATCAACAATACATCTGCAGACAAACAATGCACAAGAGTACAAAAACCGACCAAGAGCACAAATGACCCAAGTCGCCAACATCACAGCACCTTAAAAGCACAAATGTCAAAGGCACACCGCCTCCAAGGGATAAGGGGCAGCAAAACCACAGCTGCAGGTGCGACCCTCCCACAATGCAGCACACACACATAGCAATGCCAGCACATCCACATGGACGACAATGTGGTACACAGTGCAACACTTACACTGCAGAACAGAGGACACAACTGGGTCCGCCTGTGCGTAGAAAATGGCCAATCACATCTGACATAGCAGGGAACTGTGAGATGAAAATGTACGTGTACAACCTCACCTACGTCATGTAGTCCAAATGTCCACTGTCCCGCATCAAATAGTCCGCTCCTCCCAAACAGTCACAATGTACATTGTCATGCAGTCTGTATGTAAACCTGAATAATGCGTAAACATACATGCCAACACAATGTCAACAAGCATCTCCCCTTCACATTGCAGAGGGACAAACAACACCTCCAGCAGAGCAGACCAGACAACTCCACAGTGATTCTGAAGAGGACCTCCACACTTCCGACACCGACGTCCTACAACAGTTCATGGACATCTTCGGGCAATCGACCCCCAGGAGCAGGGCAGCCCAGCTGCATCGAGGATATCCCACCCCCTGCACAGACAACACAGCTGGACGCACGCACCACCACGGCTGGCTCCCAGCAGCACACCGAAGCACACATCGCATTCCAAGGCCAGGTGTCAGACTGCCAGAAGGGGGTGTCCGAACAGGTGCAGGTGGGGTCCCACCTCATGGAAGCCGAACTAGATCACATACGTGGGTGTCCAAGTCCCATCAGGGACCACCTACACTCCCCAAAGGAGACCCACACTGCGACAGAGACACCCGCATTTGCACATTTCCAGGACTGACCACATCCAGAGCCATGGGATAATCATCCACACCCCCACGCTGGACTGGCGCACGCCGGCCCAGTCCACTCCTCTTACGAGTGGGGAACGACAAAGCTACATGTGCAATGTCCCACACTCTGCCTGCGGTGACATGGCTGCGTCCTCTGCACACGGCACAATGTGATGTTGTGGGGCCGTGGCCCGAATGCATACATCATGAGCACACGGACACACTCATAGAGCTCTTGAACTGGCCACGGGCACGTGCGCCCGACACCTTTATTGGCATGGTCACATGTACAGTGATGCATGTGCTGGATGTGTGTGGGGTGAGTGTCAGCCAGCCCTCAGGGAGTCGTTGGTGCTGGCAACAACTTGAACAGTGATCACAATTGAAGCAGAAACATAAAACACCAGCATAACAGAAACAACTGTGAAGCATCATGGTGGTAGCCGGAGAGAGTACAGTGTTCACCCAACATGCAAGCAGAATGCTCCTTGATTCGTTGTGCACTGAGTAAGTGGCACCTGTAGGGCTGAGCAGGGTATCAAGCTAATGATGGCACCCACGACAGGTGTGAGCAACTCTGACAGTCTGGTAGTAAGACACTTACGACTCTGGCACCTGATGTTTGGAGTTGGTCCTGGCGGTGGTGGCATGTGCATCCTGCGGTGATGCGATGTCCGGGCAGGCCAGGGCTCGATTTGATGTGTGAGCCCAGGTGGACCGCACCTGAGGCCAGAGGCAGCGGACAGCGCAGGGCCACAGAGACATGGCGTTGATGCCCCCCAGGCCATCGGAACAGAGGCCATCCGACACGCCCTCAGGTTGGGGCCATGATTTGAGCTGCACAGAGTTAGTGGCCCCGGATGCACTGCGGCCGGCACAGGCACACCGCCACGGGACTGTGACTTGCGGTGCAGTGAGATAGTGCCACGCTAGGTGAGCGGGTCCTCGTCGATGTCGAAGGTGAATGTCATGGAGGTTTGTGGGGGACAGTGGAAGGGCTCCTCCAGGGCATGATGCAGAGGGCAGAAGCCGACCGGAAGCGGCAAACGGAGGAGTGGAATGCTACAGCCTCGTCTTGGCAACATAGTCAGTATCACCGACACGATGATGAAGACAACCCCCAAGCCATGGACTCAGTCTCCAACAAATCTCAAGAAGTAAGTGTCCATGGATGTCGGGGAACAGACTTAGTGGCACCGGAGCTGTAAGGGGATGCAGTCTGTGACGAGGCCAGTACAATGTTATCAGCTCGGCCATAAATGATTCATGACTGAGTTCCCAATGTGTGACCTACTCGACCGCTGTGTGGTCCGGAGGCAGCGGGCAGCGCGGGCCAACCGCTGTTCAGCAAGCTCCTCCGAGAACACTAACACACGACGTTGAAATGGCATGTGGTGATGACTCGTGGTTGACCGCGGCAGTAGCGACAGAGCTGAGCGGGTGTTTAGCCAGCGACCATGCCGTGTCCTGCCTGGTACGGACTGGATTGGATTTGTGTGAGGCCTGCAGGCCCGCAGTGTAGTCCGAAGGCGTAGTCTTCAAGGGCCCACAGACACGTGTGGCTGGGATGCCATGCACATACTTTGTGTCACCACATCGAAGGGAGTATAGTGAGTTAAACTCTGCATTTGCGTGTGTACTCGGCCATTGCCAAATCAAGACTCAGTCCCAAATGTGTGACCTACTTGACCGCAGTGTAGGCCCGGGGCAGCGGTCAGTAGGGGCACACATCCACGTGTCGTTGGCCTGCGATGCACAGAGTTAGTGACACCAGGGCAGTTGTCGGCAGAGTCCGGACACCTCCATAAAGATGGTCCTTTTCTCCTCCGGACTGAACCGCGTCTTCCTCTTACTGGTCTCCTTGCGTACAATGATATGGACTCCGCCATGCAGATATCAAGACTCAGTTCCACATGTGTGACCTACTTGAGCGTAGTGTAGGCCGGAGGCAGCGGTGGAGTACATAAACGAAAAAGGAGTAAAGCGGGCCTGTGTCGCGGAGGCCGTGATGGTGTGAGGAGTGTGAGAAGTTGGCCTGGCATATGCTGTCCACTAATTATAGTGGGCACCTTGCACCAGTCCAAACAACCCCTTATTGGAGATAGGTTACAGACAACCTTATTGAAAGCTATCCTAGTGGTAGCTATGGAGAGCAGCCTTCAGGCTAAGTCTTGAAGGAATGTAAAGCAGCTTGTTTTACCAGTCTATAATCTCTTGAGTGACCAAATGAAAGAGCACCACACCAGGTATATATTCAAAATATATGTATTTATTGCTAAACACACCCCTCTAGTCTCTTTATGAGGCTAGAGTTCGAAGTACATAAGTTATAAGATATTAAATCACAGTAATAGCACAAATACACGTTTGGGCCCTAGGGGCGTACCAAACCATATACCAATAAAGTGGTATGCGAACCACGACTGAACTAGACACTAGGCCTAGAGCCTCTAGAAGTGCTTGGACCACAAGGAACCACCCAAGGTAGTGACACAGGGGACCCACGGGAGACGCGTGCAGTGTATATACACAACCGCGATACGCCGTTAACTTCTATGGAGAAAGTCGGGATCGGGAAAATAGAGGAAAGGGACACTTTAAAGAGGACTAGGACAAAACCCTTTGAGATCTAGGACTTTGAAGAGTCTCTACCCACGGGAGCACCGGAGTACTCGTGTTACCTCACCCAGGGAAGCCGGGTGCATAGGTGCCTTTCGGGGTCGGGTTTCGTCGTCGATTCGAATGGCGATCTGCTGCAAAGTGCTGCTGGCGGCCAAGAGAAAAGTGTCCGGGTGGATCCAAGAGTGGATCGGAGTTCTGGTGAACCTGAAAGCAGAGGGGACAGAGTCTGGGTCACTAGCCAGTGACCAGGAAGGCGATGGACAGATGCCCACCGATGTCGAGTGCTTCAGGTGCATTGACGGTCGTCTTGACTCTTCAGCCACGAGGTCCGGGAGGCGTTGTCGGCGACCTGGAGCAGGATTCGGGCTGGTACACGATGTTTGTCGAGTGCTGAGGTGTCGGCGACCGGATTGGACCCAACAAGCCTTGGCAACGGCAAGTCTCGATTACGATGTAGATCGTCGATGGTGCAGACCAGCAAGGTCTGTGGAACTCACCCAGCGAGGGTAAGTGAGGGCAGGCTTGGAGCAACCAGGATGCCAAGTAAGAAAAGGATTGGCCTTCGTTGAGGGCTACTAGCCAACGGGCTAGCGACCGCGAAGGAGCCTCGTGACACCGCACGTGGATCTGGCTTACAGGACACTCGTGGAGTGGGGGCCAGTGATCTTCGGTGCAGGTGGTGCTGGAGGCTAGGGCTACTCGGAGCCCAAAGCACGACTTCTTGGGAGACCCAGAAGATGATGCACTTGCAAATGTGCTCGGTGTCCAGGGGTCACGGTCTCAAGTCACCCACGATAGCCACGGGCCTCAGCTTTGCTGGGGACTCAGGGTAGCCTCGGGGAAGTCTGAGAATCCACCTCTGGTGATGCGATGACTTCGGCGTCCGACGGGAGCTTCAGAAATGCGAACCGGACAGATGCTTCTTTGGTGCCTGCCAAGCAGGGGAGTCACTCCTTGACCCCAAGGGAGATTCTTCAGTACTCTAATCTTGTCGTAGAGCGTCGAAGGTCCAGGATTCAGTTTCAGAGTTTCATCCAGGTATAATCTAAAGTCCTAAGGACTGGGTACCTACCTTTATACTAAAGATAGGGGTTGGACTACTCTGTGGCCCCACCTATGGGTGGGTCAGGGCAGAGGGGTGGCTACACCCCTTTCCCTTTGTCCAGTTCACGCCAAAGCAGGGGCTGCAAGCCCCTGATCCGGTTTGAACTGGGGTATGCACAGGGACACCAAATGTGCCCCCAGTGCAGGACTTCAAAGCACCCGAAAGTGCTCCCGCCCAGCCCCAATACACATTATCCTGTCTGGGGAGGTGGTCACACCTCCCTGGGACAGGAAACCTATTGTCCAGGCCTCCCCTGCCGGAGTTTCGTCCAGCAGCAGGAGGCCAGACTCGTGTCTGTGGCAGCAGCATCCATTTTGTGATGCCAGGGCTCTGGAAAGAAGTTACCGGACTAGTCAGAGTTAACATGTCTTTCCCTCTAGAAGGGTGGAATGCTACCCCCGCCGCCAGGATTGGCGGGAGGGTAGTATTCCAAGATGTTTGACACCAAACACGACATGTTTAGGTGCAGCCATTCCAAAGTTAGCATTTTACCGCGAGGATATAATGCGCTTAAGAGTATATGGTCAGGCTGCACTACAAACAGCATCAGAGATGGTCTCCGAACGCTGCAGAGGGGCCCTGCTCATGCAGGGGCACCCTCTCACATAGGAACCATGCACTCTGCCTTTAGGATTGATAAGGCCTGCCTTAGGAGTGACTTATAGGTTTATATGTGTGTATGTATTTCGTGATATAGGTAACCTATATCACAGTAAGGGGTGCATGCACCACCTTACCCAGGCTGCAGTAGCAGACCTGTGGTGTCAGTTTGGATGGCCTTCCAGGGGTGGCATAATACATGCTGCAGCCCCTGGCAGGCCTCTGAGGTACCTATGCCCTTGGTACATAGTATACCATATACTAGGGACTTATAAGGGCACTCCAGATCCCAATCAGTGATGTGCCTAAGGCACATGGAAACCATTTTAGAGAGGAAGCAGCTAGGCTGGAGTTCTGATTAGCAGGGCCCCAGCCAGACTAATGTCGAAAAACAGTGAAGCATCAGCAAAAAGTGGGGGTACCCATGTGAAGCAGATCCTACTCTCCTACACAACCCCCCCAAACGTAGGGACATTAAACTAACCTTGCCCAGTTAAGTCTTCATGTTCTAAGTGGAAATACCTAGAGAGTCCATCTGCATTCGCATGGTTACTCCCAGGCCTATGTTCCACTGTAAAGTCCATCCCCTGTAGGGAAATGGACCACCTAAGCAGTTTGGGGTTTTCACCCTTCATTTGTTTTAGCCATAAGAGGGGCTTATGGTCTGTCTGAACCAGGAAGTGTGTACCAAACAAGTATGGCCTCAACTTCTTCAGAGCCCAGACCACAGCAAAGGCCTCCTCTCTATGGCTGACCAACGTTTCTCTCTAGGGGTCAGCCTTCTGCTAATAAAAGCTACTGGCTGATCCTGACCTTCTTCATTCAATTGTGACAGTACAGCCCCTACCCCCAATTCAGATGCATCAGTTTGAACAATGAACTTCTTGGAGTAATCAGGACTCTGCAGAATTGGAGCAGTGCACATGGACTGCTTGAGGTCATCAAATGCCTTTTGACAGCTAACTGTCCACTGAACCTTTTTGGGCATTTTCTTAGAAGTTAAGTCATTCAAGGGTGTCACTATTGATCCATACCCCTTGACAAATCTCCTATAGTACCCAGTCAGGCCTAAGAAGGCTCTCACCTGAGTCTGGGTAGTGGGAGCAGTCCAGTCCATGATGGTCTGGATCTTGCTCTGCAAAGGTTGAACCTGGCCTCCACCCACAAGGTGGCCCAGGTACACAACCTGACTCTGCCCTATCTGGCACTTAGTGGCCTTGATAGTCAGGCCTGCCTTTGCAGGGCCTGTAAAACATTCCTGAGGTGGACCAGGTGATCCTCCCAGGTGGAGCTAAAGACAGCAATATCATCTAGATAAGCTGCACTATAGGCTTCCAGTCCTGTGAGAACTGTATTCACCAACCTCTGGAAAGTGGCAGGTGCATTCTTCAGACCAAAGGGCATTACCACAAATTGATAATGCCCACTAGGGGTTGAAAATGCTGTTTTGGGCTTTGCAGTATCAGCTAGTCTGATCTGCCAGTAGCCAGCTGTTAGGTCAAATGTGCTGAGATATTTGGCAGAGGCCAAAGTATCTATGAGCTCATCTGCCCTGGGTATTGGATGGGCATCAGTCCTAGTGACTGCATTGAGACCCCTGTAGTCTACACAAAACCTCATCTCTCTTTTTCCACCACTGGTGTGAGGTTTCGGTACTAGGACTACTGGACTAGCCCAAGGGCTATCTGAGGGTTCAATTACTCCCAATTCCAACATTTTCTGGACTTCAGTCCTGATACAGTCCCTGACATGGTCAGGTTGCCTATAAATCTTGTTTTTAATAGGCAGACTGTCCCCAGTGTCCACTTCATGAGTGCACCAGGTGGTCTGACTGGGTGTCAGTGAAAACATATGTCGAAACTGATTGAGGACTTGCCTGCAATCAGTTTGTTGCTGGGTAGTGAGGCTGCCTGCCAAGGCTACACCATCAACTGACCCATCGTCAGGGTTCTGTGAGAGCAGGTCAGGGAGTGGGTCACTCTCTTCCTCCTGCCCTTCATCAGTAGCCATGAGCAAGCCCATGTCTGCCCTGTCCACATATGGTTTTAACCTGTTGACATGGAGAACCCTGTGGGGACTCCTGGGTGTTCCTAGGTCCACTAAATAAGTGACCTCACCCTTCTGCTCAACAATAGTGTGGGGTCCACTCCATTTATCTTGGAGAGCTGCTGGGGCCACTGGCTCCAACACCCACACCTTCTGTCCTGGCTGGTAAACAGTCAGAACAGCCTTTGGTCATGCCAGGCCTTCTGAAGTTCCTGGCTAGCCTCAAGGTTTTTGGTTGCCTTTTTCATGTACTCAGCCATCCTGGAGCGGAGACCAAGTACATAGTCCACTATATCTTGCTTTGGGGGCTTGAGAGGTAACTCCCATCCTTCCTTCACCAAGCACAGTGGACCCCTCACAGGGTGGCCAAACAGAAGTTCAAAAGGGCTGTAACCAACCCCTTCTGAGGCACCTCCCTATATGCGAATAAAAGGCAGGGCAAGAGTATGTCCCATCTACGCCTAAGCTTTTCTGGGAGCCCTTTAATCATGCCCTTCAAGGTTTTGTTGAATCTCTCAACTAAACCATTGCATTGTGGGTGATAGGGTGTGGTGAACTTATAAGTCACTCCACACTCCTTCCACATTGCTTTTAAGTACCCAGACATGAAGTTAGCACCCCTGTCTGATACTACCTCCTTAGGAAAGCCCACTCTTGAGAAGATTCCCAGGAGGGCCCTTGCCACCACAGGTGCTGTAGTGGTCCTGAGGGGAATAGCTTCTGGGTACCTGGTGGCATGATCCACTACCACCAGGATAAACCTGTGCCCAGAGGCTGTTTGGGGATCCATGGGACCAACAATGTCAATCCCTACCCTTTCAAAGGGCACCCCCACCACAGGTAGTGGTATCAGGGGGCCTTTGTAGTGCCACCTGCTTTGCCACTGGCTTGGCAGGTTACACAGGAGCGACAAAACTCCTTACTGTCTTCAGACATGTGGGGCCAGTGAAAGTGAGGGACAATTCTGTCCCAAGTCTTGTTCTGGCCCAGGTGACCTGCTAAGGGAATATCATGGGCTAGGGTCAATAGGAAGCCCCTGAACTTCAAAGGTATTACCAACCTCCTGGTAGCACCAGGCTTGGGGTCTCTACTCTCTGAGTACAGGAGTCCATCATCCCAATACACTGTATGGGGACCACTAGCTTTCCCAGCAGCCTCAGCAGCAGCTTGCTGTCTGAGGGGTTCAAGGGAGGGGCAGCTCTGCTGCTCCTGGCTCAGATCTGCCCTAGAAGGTCCCCCTGTCCCCAAGAACTCAACCTGGTCAGGTTCAAGTTCCTCTGGGACAGTTCCTTCTTCAGGGCTGAGATCATCCCCCTCAAGGGACTGATCTTCCTCCTGAGCCAAGGGGGAAGGCACTGCCTTAACCCTACTACTCCTCCTCTTGGAAGGCACTTGGTCCATTCTTCCAGAATCCAAGGCCTGTTCAGTGCTAGACATTTTGGCTTGTGACCTGGTCACAGCAAACACATCTGCAGGGATCCCCAGCATTTCTGCATGGGTCCTGAGCTCCACTTCTGCCCAAGCAGAAGTCTCTAAGTCATTGCCAAGCAAGCATTCGACTGGTAGGTTTGCACTTACCACAACCTTCTTAAGGCCAGTTACCCCTCCCCAGGAGAAGTTAACAACTGCCAGAGTATGGTCTGTTCTGACATTGCTAGCATTGGTCACTTGGTACATTTCACCAAGCATAACTTGCCCAGGTAGCACAAGGTCTTGTGTCACCATTGTGACACTTGCCCCTGTGTCCCTAAATGCCAAAGCCTCACGTCCATTAATTAAAGGCTGTTGTCTGTACTTGCCCAGATTACTGGGACTCACAGTGGAGGTCACATCCATGCCTCCATCACAGACTAACACAGCCTGAGTCAGTTCTCTGACTAAGTCAGAGCCCAACTCAGTTCCCAGGGTGAACCCTACTAAACCCTTTGCTGGAGCACTTCCACCAACTGTACTAGGGGGAACAGGTGCCTTAGGGGCATTGGTGGGTGCTGGACTGGAGTCTTTGGACTTGGTGCAATCACTGGTCCAGTGGGTCTTTTGCTTACAGACCTTGCACCATGGTTTTCTTTGGCCTTTACCCTTGGTAGACTGGGAATCCCCACCAGAAGAAGATTTTTGGGGGCCTGATGAAGACTTTTGATCTTTACCCTTCTCCCCACCCTTGTCAGAGTTCTTAGCATCTTGCTTCTTGGTTTCCCCACCTTGGTTCTGTACCTTCTGCTTCACCCTGGTTCACCCTGTACCTTCTGCTTCACCCATTTGTCTGCCTTCTTTCCCAATTCTTGGGGAGAGGTCAGATCAGAGTCTACCAGGTATTGATGCAACAGCTGATTTTGACAGTTATTAAGAATCTGCTCCCTCATTATCAGATTGTACAATCCTGAGAAGTCACACACCTTACTGCCCATCAACCAGCCTTCCAGAGCCTTGGCAGAACAATCCACATAGTCTACCCAGTCTTGAGTCTGTGCTTTTGGGTGTCTCTGAACTTCAACCTGTACTGTTCAGTGGTTAGGCCAAACCCATCAATAAGAGCACTCTTCAAGACCTTGTAATTATCAGCATCCTCCTCTCTAACAGTGAGGAGCTTATCTCTACCTTTGTCAGCAAAGGAGAGCCACAAGATTGCTGCCCACTGCTCCTGAGGGACCTTCTGTACTTTACAGGCCCTCTCTAAAGCAGTTATCCATTTGTGGATATCATCCCCACTCTGGTAGGGCGGGACAATCTTGCTCAGGTTCCTATGGTCATAGGACCTTTCCCTGTCTCTAGGGACATGGCTGCCACCATGGGACTCTAGTCCCAACTTTCTTCTCTCTCTAAGGAGATCTAGGGATTCCCTATCTAAAGCCAATTGCTTTTTTCTGATCTCCAGCTGAGTTTCCTCATACTGTACCAGTCTGGTTCTCCTCTCATGAGAGGATTCCCTCCTGTGAGATGAGACAGAGCTCCCTATAGAGGTGCCAGAGTGGTTAGACTCCTGAGAAGGAGATCTAGACTTCCTGGGCACACTCTTAATCCTTCCTGGGGGACAAAGAGGGCATCATCTTGATTATCCTCATCATCATCCACAGGAGGGATTTGGTTTTCCAGGTCAGGGTCATTGTCACCCTCCTGGCCAGTTTCAGAGGGGGGCTGGGGGTACTGGTACCCCTGGCCTCGTCCTCTTCGTCTGCCCCACCCTCAGCTCCTACCCCTTCAGTCCCTACAGGCTTACTAAGGTCATAAGCCACCAACAACTCCTTGAGGTGTTGGGTGGTGGGGCTTTGGCCTGTCCTTAATTTTCTCAAGTTACATAAAGCTCTCAATTCCAAGAATGGGAGTGTATCATACTTGGAGGGTGGAAGCTCAATGGCTTCCTGCAAGGATTCTTTGGATCCTGCCCTTAAAGACATTACTAGTGTGGTGTGGTGTATGCACTACCTACTCTAGTGTGGCCTACTAAACTCTCTTGAGTTGTAGAAAGGGTTGTGCTATCCCTTAACACACAACTCTAAGTTCAGTAGAACTTACTGTTATTCTAAGCTTAAATTATATGTACCTTAGGTACATTTAGTGGTTTTCAGTTGATCAATTCAATTGAGATTATCTGGTAAAACAATAGCAAGCTGGAATCCCACACGCTGCACACCAATGTGAGAAGTTGGCCTGGCATATGCTGTCCACTAATTATAGTGGGCACCTTGCACCAGTCCAAACAACCCCTTATTGGAGATAGGTTAAAGACAACCTTATTGAAAGCTATCCTAGTGGTAGCTATGGAGAGCAGCCTTCAGGCTAAGTCTTGAAGGAATGTAAAGCAGCTTGTTTTACCAGTCTATAATCTCTTGAGTGACCAAATGAAAGAGCACCACACCAGGTATATATTCAAAATATATGTATTTATTGCTAAACACACCCCTCTAGTCTCTTTATGAGGCTAGAGTTCGAAGTACATAAGTTATAAGATATTAAATCACAGTAATAGCACAAATACACGTTTGGGCCCTAGGGGCGTACCAAACCATATACCAATAAAGTGGTATGCTAACCACGACTGAACTAGACACTAGGCCTAGAGCCTCTAGAAGTGCTTGGACCACAAGGAACCACCCAAGGTAGTGACACAGGGGACCCACGGGAGACGCGTGCAGTGTATATACACAACCGCGATACGCCGTTAACTTCTATGGAGAAAGTCGGGATCGGGAAAATAGAGGAAAGGGACACTTAAAAGAGGACTAGGACAAAACCCTTTGAGATCTAGGACTTTGAAGAGTCTCTACCCACGGGAGCACCGGAGTACTCGTGTTACCTCACCCAGGGAAGCCGGGTGCATAGGTGCCTTTCGGGGTCGGGTTTCGTCGTCGATTCGAATGGCGATCTGCTGCAAAGTGCTGCTGGCGGCCAAGAGAAAAGTGTCCGGGTGGATCCAAGAGTGGATCGGAGTTCTGGTGAACCTGAAAGCAGAGGGGACAGAGTCTGGGTCACTAGCCAGTGACCAGGAAGGCGATGGACAGATGCCCACCGATGTCGAGTGCTTCAGGTGCATTGACGGTCGTCTTGACTCTTCAGCCACGAGGTCCGGGAGGCATTGTCGGCGACCAGGAGCAGGATTCGGACTGGTACACGATGTCTGTCGAGTGCTGAGGTGTCGGCGACCGGATTGGACCCAACAAGCCTTGGCAACGGCAAGTCTCGATTACGATGTAGATCGTCGATGGTGCAGACCAGCAAGGTCTGTGGAACTCACCCAGCGAGGGTAAGTGAGGGCAGGCCTGGAGCAACCAGGATGCCAAGTAAGAAAAGGATTGGCCTTCGTTGAGGGCTACTAGCCAACGGGCTAGCGACCGCAAAGGAGCCTCGTGACGCCGCACGTGGATCTGGCTTACAGGACACTCGTGGAGTGGGGGCCAGTGATCTTCGGTGCAGGTGGTGCTGGAGGCTAGGGCTACTTGGAGCCCAAAGCACGACTTCTTGGGAGACCCAGAAGATGATGCACTTGCAAATGTGCTTGGTGTCCAGGGGTCACGGTCTCAAGTCACCCACGATAGCCACGGGCCTCAGCTTTGCTGGGGACTCAGGGTAGCCTCGGGGAAGTCTGAGAATCCCCCTCTGGTGATGCGATGACTTCGGCGTCCAACGGGAGCTTCAGAAATGCGAACCGGACAGATGCTTCTTTGGTGCCTGCCAAGCAGGGGAGTCACTCCTTGACCCCAAGGGAGATTCTTCAGTCCTCTAATCTTGTCGTAGAGCGTCGAAGGTCCAGGATTCAGTTTCAGAGTTTCGTCCAGGTATAATCTAAAGTCCTAAGGACTGGGTTCCTACCTTTATACTAAAGATAGGGGTTGGACTACTCTGTGGCCCCACCTATGGGTGGGTCAGGGCAGAGGGGTGGCTACACCCCTTTCCCTTTGTCCAGTTCGCGCCAAAGCAGGGGCTGCAAGCCCCTGATCCGGTTTGAACTGGGGTATGCACAGGGACACCAAATGTGCCCCCAGTGCAGGACTTCAGAGCACCCGAAAGTGCTCCCGCCCAGCCCCAATACACATTATCCTGTCTGGGGAGGTGGTCACACCTCCCTGGGACAGGAAACCTATTGTCCAGGCCTCCCCTGCCGGAGTTTCGTCCAGCAGCAGGAGGCCAGACTCGTGTCTGTGGCAGCAGCATCCATTTTGTGATGCCAGGGCTCTGGAAAGAAGTTACCGGACTAGTCAGAGTTAACATGTCTTTCCCTCTAGAAGGGTGGAATGGTACCCCCGCCACCAGAATTGGCGGGGGGGTAGTATTCCAAGATGTTTGACACCAAACACGACATGTCTAGGTGCAGCCATTCCAAAGTTAGCATTTTACCGCGAGGATATAATGCGCTTAAGAGTATATGGTCAGGCTGCACTACAAACAGCATCAGAGATGGTCTCCGAACGCTGCAGAGGGGCCCTGCTCATGCAGGGGCACCCTCTCACATAGGAACCATGCACTCTGCCTTTAGGATTGATAAGGCCTGCCTTAGGAGTGACTTATAGGTTTATATGTGTGTATGTATTTTGTGATATAGGTAACCTATATCACAGTAAGGGGTGCATGCACCACCTTACCCAGGCTGCAGTAGCAGACCTGTGGTGTCAGTTTGGATGGCCTTCCAGGGGTGGCATAATACATGCTGCAGCCCCTGGCAGGCCTCTGAGGTACCTATGCCCTTGGTACATAGTATACCATATACTAGGGACTTATAAGGGCACTCCAGATCCCAATCAGTGATGTGCCTAAGGCACATGGAAACCATTTTAGAGAGGAAGCAGCTAGGCTGGGGTTCTGATTAGCAGGGCCCCAGCCAGACTAATGTCGAAAAACAGTGAAGCATCAGCAAAAAGTGGGGGTACCCATGTGAAGCAGATCCTACTCTCCTACAAGGAGGCTGCCAAGGACGCGGGGTTCGGGCTTGGAGTTTGCGCCGGCACGTGGTGGGCCCTCTTCGACACACGCCGGTGTCGGTAGGTGAGCTGTGAGGCCTGGATACGCAGGGGCGGGCATGACAGGTTGGGAGTCCAGCAGCCCGTGGTACAGCAGGCGCATAGGTTCACAGGCCACAGCGCTCACGGCGAGGGCATCGGCCTCGTGGCAGGGTAGGAGGCGCCGCACTGGCAGGCACGTTTGCCATTCCGGAAGAGGACCACGCCCAGGGCTACGTGCTTTTCATTCACACCCCTTCGCTGGCCTTGCGTACGCCGGGCCAGGCCACTCTGCACACCCTTGCAGGGGGGACGTCACAAGCTACATTTCCGCGTTCTTCCCCACTGGCTGTGGTGACATGGTTGCGTCCACTACACTCCACACATCAGCAGTGCATGTGGGCATGGATATGTCTGTGGTCTGCATACTGCAATCTGTCCAGGAGATCTCCGCCACAGTTGGCATTGTGTACATTCTCATTCATGGGTCACTTGCCTCCTTCGCACATACCTGGTTCCCACCTCTCCCCACATTCCGCTATTGTGTGGCTGCGGTGTCATGCCGTTGATGGTTCATGTACATGGCTGAGCAAGGTTGGCACAGTAAGTTGTGCTGTCGTGTCTGGTGGGTGGGCATGTTGTCTGGCATGTTGTATGTGTTTTGTGACATGCGCATTGCCAGTGTTGTGAGTTGCATGATTGTGGAGTTGAGGTGTGTGGTGTGCTCATTTGGTACTTACCTACATGCAGTGCATTTCCATGGGTGCCATCCTGGTAACGCTGGTTGATGATGGACTGTCGGGGGATGATGGAATCATGCACACTGCCTGGGTAGTTGGCTGCAACATTGGTGTAGGGTCCCCACTGGTCCACTATTGCCTGCACATTGATGGGATGCGTGTGCTTTCTGTTGCGGTAATTGTGTGTTTTTTCGGCAGGGGGCACAAGTTGGACATGTGTGCAGTAGATTGCCCCCAACAGGTGCAGGACTCCTGCTATGGCGTGTAGTCCTTGCTTGGTCTCCAGCTGTTCCTGCACATTGTGGGGGACATTTAGGTACTGGGGTACCTGGCTGATGATGGCATGCAGGGCAGGTGTGGGGAACTTGGATGGGGCTGGCTGTGAGTCTCCTCCGACTCTGGCGGATGTTGTTTGGGGGTACGGGAGGCCAACATGTGTAGCACAGCCAGCAGCTTTGTCTGCGGAGGGATGTTGGTTGTCCACTGTGTTGGTACCGTCAGCCTGTGGGCAATGATGGTCCGGATGCGGTGGATGGTTGTCCTTTTGAGCCTGTGGTGGGCATTGACATTGTCTGGTGTTAGGTCTGTGGGGCTGGTGCGTTTCCTAAAGGTCCGCTGTCTTTGTCTGCGCTGCCTCTGTGGTGGTCCGGGGGAGGAGGGGTGGGGGGGTGCTGGGGCCCTGGGGGTGGTGGATGAGGGTGTTGTTGCCCTCTCTGGGCTCCGGGATGCATGGTGGCTGTGGGCTGGGCTGGGCTCCCTTTGATGGTTCAGGTTGTCGTCCGACTTTACAGCAGGTCAGAGCAGGTGTTAGATTCCTGCTGCTAACGCGCCTTATCGCCTGTTTTGTGATCTTATCGCTGATCGGGCTGGTCGTTGAGAATGTTGAGGTGTGGTGTTGTCGCAGATTTTTGCTCGGGAACACCTACTCTGCATCTCATTAGCGATAGTTGCAGGGGTCATCTGTGGCAATGTTTTTTGAGGATGCTTTCGCAGGTAAACTGGTGTTATCGGCTGTTAGCACCAGCTTGTGAATGGAGCGATACATTTAGCGCGACTTTGGATGCGTTAAAGTGCCGATAACTCGGCGATAGCTCCTTGAGAATATGCCCCTATGTGTGCTGAGTGCAGCACACATAGATAGAGCAAAAAACGAGGAGAAATAAAAGTATTTCTCTCGTTGTGCTACTCTAATGGCTCTTTTTCAAAGGCGTTCGTTTTTGTCGCTGCTTCAGATTTACAGATCCTTGTTAATCTGGGGAAATATCAAAAAGCAATGGATGTTGCTGGGAACACCCACATCAACACCAATGTCACGTCCCTTTAAAGCAGAAAACGAGGCGAGGAGGGCCATATTTACAAGGCGGCGTTAAGCCATGGAAAGCTGCTTAGCGTCGCCTTGTAAATATAGAGCAGGGCATTGCGCCATCAGAGTGTTGCAAAAAGTGACGTTCCGGTGGTGAAATGCCCTTGTAAATATGCCCCATAGTGGCTTCATCTTGGTGGCAGGTCCGCCCTGTTGTCTATGTCTCGGAGCGCCTCTTGAGGATGAGTATCCGACTTGGAGAGACTCAAGGAAGCGACTTTCCATGACGGTACAAGGCCAAATGATGGGTGCCAAGCCCATGGGTTCACTCTTGCGTCCTGTCCTTCCTCTAGTTTGGAGGCCCTGTGACAGTCACAGTCCTTCTGACCAGTCCCTCCTATACTTCAAGAGGACACTGAGCGGCTGTTAAGTGGAATCAGGTCTGGTTCCCCGCTGGAGCCTTGTCCCTTGAAAATCTTGAAACTGGGAATGGAGGCCATTGCCCCACCCCTGACTTCAATTTTTAATGCGGTCATTACTTCGGGCCAGTATCCTATTGCGTGGAAAACTGCGGTGGTTAAACCACTCTTAAAGAAGCCCTCTTTGGACCCTGCGGAGCTAAAGAACTACCTGCCCATTTCCCTGTTGCCTGTCCCAGCAAAAATTTGGGAGAAACATTTGAACCTCCATCTTAGCACCTATTTGGAGGATCATCAGCTGCTCGATGGTTTGCAGCATGGGTTCAGAAGTGAGCACAGTACCGAGACGGCGTTAACCGTTGTACTCAACAACATCCGAAATCAGGTTGACGCTGGTCATACCACCTTACTGATCCTTCTGGACCTGACGGCGGCCTTCGATACCATCTCTCCTCTAAGATTGGCTGGGAGACTCAGGGAAATAGGGATTGAGGGCTCCGCCCTTAATTTGCTCACATCTTTCCTTACGGACCGGTCGCAAAGAGTTAAGATGGGCCAATTCTTCTCAGCTCCCAATCAGTTGTTTTGTGGAGTCCCCAGGGATCCTCATTGAGTCCTACCCTTTTAATATTTATGTTGCCCCACTTGCCAGGGTTGTAAGATCTTTCGGCCTTGAAGTGTTATCCTACGCTGATGACACTCAAATTATGATTACCATCACTGAGAGTGTTGAAGCATCAGCGGCAAATTTTAAAAACTGTATGCAGGCGGTGGCTTCATGGATGGTAGAGAGACTCAATGGGGATAAAACTGAGGTTTTAATTTTTGGAGACAAACAGGAGATTTGGTCAGAGGCCTGGTGGCCTGATACGCTTGAATCCTGCCCTTGCCCTGGCCTCATTGCCAAAAATCTAGGCATCATAGTTGACACCTCCCTTTCTTTGGGCCCTCAAATAAATAGAACAGTTTCCACCTGTTTCGGGATGATAAGGATTCTTAAAAAGATCTCTCAATTTCTCTCCCTCCCTTCGCGGGAACAGGCAGTTGTGGCCCTTGTTTTGTCTAGATTAGATTATTGTAATGCTCTTTATCTGGGGATAAATAAGGGGCTTGTGCATCGACTTCAACTAGTGCAGAATGCCGCTGCCAGGCTGGTGATGGGCCTTCCCAAATACCACTCTGTCTCGGCAACCATCAGCAACTTGCACTGGCTTTCGCTGGGTCGGAGAATTGTATTTAAAGCCCTGTTCTTGGTGCACAAGGCCTTCTACAATATGGGGTCAGAAGGCATTAAAAAACTCTTTCGGATATATGTCCCCGCTAAGCAGCTAAGATCTGCCAGCAAGAATCTGGTGATTGTCCCCAGGTTTAGGAAAGCCAGATGGGGGGGTAGGGCCTTTTCGCTGGCTGCGGCTAAACTGTGGAATTACCTTCCTCTTTCAATTTCGGCTCTGGAAATCCATTCTCTGTTCCGTAAGGCCTTGAAGACCTGGCTTTTCACCAGCTTGAATCTGTAAGCTCTTTTACCTATGGGCATCTCTGCACCCTGATCCCTTTCCGCAGCGCCTTGACGGCCCTGGGCTAAGTTCGCGCTTTATAAAGCTTTTATTCATTCAGGGAGGATGACGGTTCCCTACCACCGTCGCCGGGTTTGGCCAGTCAGTGGCTTCACATGGCTGCCCTGTGGGCTGTTTTCACTTACACCTCTCCTCCCTCTTTGGAGACTGGTTGTAAATTGCTCACCTACTAGAAGACATATACACATACTTCTGGAATATTCATCAACAGTCAGTCAGAGCACCACAGTTCCTGTTACTCACCCTAAGTTCAATTATATTACTGCAGTCTATGGTTTGAACATAGATTTATTATCAAGAAATGCACAGTGTGATACCATTACACAATGGGCACTAATCTGTCTGTAAATCTGAGTACATTCAATGTAGATGCAGCCAATCTGTACAGTGTTACAAACTTCAGGAATATAACAACATTTTATAGGGTGTCTGCACTGTAGTTTTCTTGGACGGGTGACATGTTTTTATAAAAAATGAATAAATAGATCTTAGAAATATATATGTTGTTCTTTCTGTAATGTATCTACAAATTAAATGTTTGCATAACTATATCTTGTTGTTGTATTTTCTTTATTTTGACATCATGTCATAAAAGTTCCGATACGATACAATTTACGACATTAAATATTACAATAAAATACATGCATTAAACGCAAGCCTAATAAAGTGAGTAAAAGGTGGCCAATAATGTTGGTTGAGGTGGTGGCCATACATAAAATATACATTCATACAATAAAATATTTACAATAAATACATTGGGTTTTACCCTTATCAACCTCCACTCCTCAATGCCACCCAGCAGTGTTTCTTGTTGGTGGGAAATAATATTTTATACAAAAAGTGCTACGGCAAAATGAGTTCAATAAAGCTGTGTAAGTAACCTTCCTTGGATGCAAAAGGTCTTTGGACGAATTAAAATCATTTCATTAAATCAATTAACATTCACCCTCTGGGCCCTACTTCTAGTTGCCCACATTTGGCCCAGGAACTTTTCCACCGCACATGCAAACAATGGCCTGGCATCGGACTTCAGGATTCTCAATGCAGTCCTGTGGTTGTCAGTTATTAACTACTTACAAATCGGGATCAGCCAGATTTTCCTTGGCGAAATATACAGTGGACAAGCAAACATTACATGGGCTAGAGTTTCTTAATGGTTTTTACAACCAGGGCGACTGCGTGTGGGCTCAGAGCCGCTGTCCCATTTTCCAGTGAAGTCATGCAGGGGCAAGGTGCCAAACCGAAACTGTATATAAAATTTCCTGTTCCTAGGGTGTTCTATGAGATCTAAATAGCCTTCCAGGGAACAATCCAATTTATGGGCCATAATATCTAGGGTAAGCTTCCCCCATGCCCTACTGCTATTTTCCCCCTGGATTATCCACTCCCAGTAGGCGTCCTTTACTTCACTTTTCCGTGGTAGCAAAGAGGGGTCATTGGCTTCCCAAATATCGCCCAACCCAATGGCTATGAGCAAGTTCTTCACGCCTCTTAGCCAGCTGATTTTATTAGCGGTGTCCCTGGACTTTACATCCTCCAGAGCACGGGCATATGGCAATAGTTTGGGGGTCGACTTAATGCTTAACCAGAACAGCAAGGGGCGCAGTCTTGCTTTGGAGATGAAAGAATGTCTACCCATGTCCTCTGCATCATGGGATGCAAAGGAGTACTATGGGGCAACATTCCTAAGCTCCTAAGGAATTTGTTGTCTGAGCTACTAAGCTCCTCTATATGCTCCAAGCCCCACAGTTCTGCTCCATACATCACAGAACCCACTACTTTGGCATCATATACTTGTAAGGCCGGCCCAATCGGCATAGTGTGGGATAAACAATGTTCTTTCCCCAAGACCCCAATCAGCTGCTTGTGTTTCAAAACAATCTTTGAGATATGGGGTTTCCATGACAGATTGTCCGACAGCTTTAGGCCTAGATAATGGAAGTCGCTAACTCTCTCAAGCTGCGTTCCTCCAAGGTAAGAACAGCCCCGGTAAGACTTATGTGGGTTCAGGGCCATAACCTTGGTTTTAGTTGTGTTTATTACTAAACCCTTGATGCCACAGAATTGTTCAAAATGATTGAGAAGCCACTGTAACCCATTCAGTGTTTTAGACACCAGCAATGTGTCATCTGCAAAGAGGAGAGTTACTACTTTTTCACCCCAGCATAGGTGGATCAGTCAGATTTGCTGTGAGGAATTGTATAGCATTGTTAATAAATAGACACAACCTTGGCGTACGTCCCTGTTAACAAGGATTGGGTCAGTAAGCTGGCCTTGAGAGCCCCAACGTACCCTGGCAAGGTTTACTTCATGCAGGCGGATCAACATATTTATAATTTCCTCTGGCATATCCATGTCCATAAGGGTTTGACACAGATTCTGCCTAGGAACAAGGTCGAATGCCGTCTTAAGATCTATAAAAGCAACGTACAAGCTACCCTTCCCAATTATCACTGTTTTCCAACAAAGTAACAGGAAGTGGGACACCTGATCAACGATCCCTGTTTTCTCTCTAAAACCTGCTTGATATGGGGATAAGATTTCATTTTCAGTAGCCCATGTCTGAATTTTGTGCTAATAACTTTCTGGATCGAATCGATTAGACTGATTGGCCTATAATTGCAAGGGAGAAACTCATCACCTTTCTTAAACAATGGCACAATTTCTGCTCCTCTCCATGATTCTGCGATAGGGGCACCATTGGTATTGGCATTAAATAGCATATACATGGATTGAGTTTAGCCTGGGGTGTCCCAAAGAAAAAGATCGCCAGGTATCCTGTCAGGGCCCGGTGCTTCGGACTGGATTATTGTGCTAATGGCAATCAATATGTCCTTCAGAGTGAAAAAATCCCAGTTGGTTTTGGAATGCCTTCTAGATTGTACTGCCAGAGAGTTTAGGGCTTCTTGGTCGGTATACAGGGTAGAAAAGTGGGTATACCAATCAGAGGGAGAAATATGATTTTCTAATTCTAGAGGACCTGATTGATTGCTCCATACCACCAGAGACCAGAACTTCTTACTATCCCTTGCTTGACATGTGTCCTTGAGGGACTGCCACCTGGCTTCGTCCCAGTCCCTCTTGTCTTTCCACAGTTCTAACTTGTATGCTTTTTAGCATTTCTTTTCCCCTCTAGGTCCCTTGATTTAACTGCTTTTATTAATAGGGTTCTAGAATGCTTGTAAGACTTGTTGTACCATGTTTGTGTGCTTTTTTTAGTGGGCCATGAATTCTTAGTAGGGTTTGCGACTGTAAAGTAGGAGTCTAAATTCTCGAAGAAACAGCAATGTGCGTTTATTACTTCCATCCTCCCTACCACAGATGCCTCTAGTGCTGCAGCTTCTGCTGTGAAAGCCAACAACTCATTCTGCATATTCTTAAGTTTAACTTGATCAGCAGCTAATTTATGCCACTTGAGGTGACGCATGTCATTAGTTGGTCGTACCTCTTTAGTAGCCAGCCACTGGGTCAGGTGCTTCCCCCCACAATGGTTGCATTGTTAGGCAGAGAGGATTGTGATCACTATTGGTTGTTTCTCTTACAGCCATATCTATTACCTTATGCCAGAGCCTCAGGTCCAGCAAAATGTAATTGATGCGGATTTGACCACCCAGTCTATTGAAGGTATTTGCATCGGATTTGGTCCTACCATTTGCTGCCCTGAGACTAAACTCCATAGTCATAACTTTGACCTGGAGTACTACTTGAGACCACTTCTTTACCGGTAACTATATTTAATATTTCATATTTTTTATTGGGTGATCAAGGTTATGCTCTCCAGCATTGGCTGATGACCTCAATTCAGAATCCACAAAGTGAAGGTCAAATTAAATATAATTTTACCTAATTTTACAGAATACCATTGAATGGAAGTTTGGAATTTTTAAATTTGGGTTTAGATGTTTGGATTTATCTATCAGTCAATGTCTATATACTGCTGGGATGGTGTGCAAAATGATCGTTTTATGTGGCCTCTTCGCAGTATTGCAGTCAGAACTGTTATTGATTGGGAAGAAGATTTTTCTAATGTTAATGAAGATACCTCAGATCTTCTTAATTCTGAAAATCAAATGGATTCTCAGGAGGGACGTGTGCAAAGAAATAATTTAGTTGAGAATTCTTTTGATGCATGAAATATTATCAGTTCAGTGACACTATTTATATATTTCCTTAGCAAAATAATTATTGAAATGTGATTTGATTTATTTATAATTCAAACATACTGTAAATCATATGTGTCTAATTGGTTGTATTAAAGTACAATATAACTGTCCCCTAATTCAGTGTTGTGGCTAATGAAAGATGTATAGATTGTTGTATCTAAGTTCAGTTTTACTAGCTGTATTTGTTTAAAACCTTTTTAGAAATATTTGTTTGCATGTTGAATTTAGAAAACTATATTTTTAGCTGAAAGATTTATAATTTACTCTTATTAGGTGCCATAAATAATTTCTAAAACATGTAAAAGTAAAGGTTATACAGAGGTCTATTATTCAGATCTAACATTATTTTATAAGAATAATAACTATACATATTAACTACATGACGCTTTCTAAAAATATTACATTACTACAGCTCTATACAATTATAAACTCATCTAATGTGCGTTACCCTAAGCTCCTATATCATTTAGTAAAATACATGTACATCTAAAATGCAAACTCCTCCCACAAAATCTAAACTATTATTATGTGATCTAAACACATATTAACTAATTTACACATATACGATTAAGCCAAACATTTATGATCACATATGTCTATAAACACTTAAACATTAACTCCTCATTAACACACATCTAAAAATCTTAAATTACTATCTATTCTAAAACTAACTCCACACTTAATCTAAAACTAAATATCTAAAAACAATAATTAAATATACCTATAAAATACAATCTTTTTAAAAGAAAACTATTATAGTAAAATATGAGTCAAGTAGGAAGCCAGTTTAGGTTTAGGGCCATTGTATACAATATGCACATAACATTATAGTAATTTGGTGCTTCTTTCTGTTCATACTTCTATTGCACCTTCAATAGTTGCATCTGTCTAGAGTTTTGGTTCAGCATCTACATATCCTCCTGAAAGATGTTTGTTTTTGTTGATGAGGTGCTGAAGCTGCAGCACGAACAATATTTATAAAGTGCAGCTAGTCACCCGTGAGGGTATCCATGCACTGAAGCCATGCTGAATTTAAGCAGTGAGGTTAAAGTTGAAGGGAGAGTTTGTTCCAGGATTTTGCAGCGGGTTAAGAGAAGGAACATCCTCCACTGTTGCCTCGGTGGATACAGGGGTGCGAGCACGGGAGAGGGAGGTGGATCACAGGTGTCTGGAGGGTTGGTGGAAGTTCAGGCTGTGGTTGATGTAAGCTGGTCCCTGGTTGTGTAGGACCATGTAGGTGTGGGTCAACATCTGGAATTGGCATCTCTTCCGGATGGGGAGCAAGTGGAGCTTTTTGGGGTGAGGGATGATGTGGGTCTGCTTGGGGAGGTCCAGGATGAGTCTGGCTGCTGCATTTTGTATGGTCTGTGTTACCTTAGTCCAACCGGTGACAAGGGTTTGAGTGACGGTTTCTCTGGTGTCGACAGGGAGCCATTTAAAAATCTTATGGAGCATGGGAAGGGTGAAGAAGCCGGCGGAGGAGGCTGTGTTGATCTGGGTTCTCATAGTGAGTTTGCTATTGAAGATGATGCCAAGGTTGCGGGCATGGTCTGTCAACATGGGTGAGGATCCCAGTTCTGAAGGCCACCAGGAGTTGTTCCAATGGGAGGAGTTGTTCCCGAAGATCAATACTTTTGTCTTGACTGTGTTGAGTTTAAGACAGTTGTCTTGAATGCAGTCGGTGACGCTCGTCATGCACTTGCGGAAGTTGGTCAAGGTGATGGATGGGTCTTCTGAGAGGGGGGGGATGAGCTGGGTGTTGTCTGCATAAGAACTGATGTTTAGACTGTGGGTGCTGATGATGCTGGCTAAGGGGGTCATGTAGGCATTGAACAGAGTAGGGCTTATCGACAATCCTTGAGGGATGCCACAGATGATGTTCTTAGGTTTTAAGGTGGAAGGAGGTAAGCAGAATCTCTGGGTTCTGCCGGTGAGGAAGGAGGTGACCCATTTGAGGGCGTCTCCTTGGACTCTGATGTGGTGAAGTCTCTTGACGAGGGTGTCCTGGGATACTGTGTAGAAAGCTGCTGAGAAGTCAAGGAGGATCAGGGGTGCTGTGTCTCCTTGGTGAAGAAGGGTTCTGATGTTGTCAGTGGGTGCGATCAGAGCGGTTACGGTGCTGTGGTTGGAGCGCAATCCATGTTATGAGGTGTCCAGCAGGTTATTTATATCCAGGTGTTCCATGAGTTGGTGGTTGATTACCTTTTCGAAAACTTTGGCGGGGAAAGGGAGTAGGGAGATGGGACGAAAATTCTTGAGTTCCCTGGAGTCGGCGGAAGGTTTCTTAAGAAGGGGTTGGACCGCCGCGTGCTTCAATTCTTCAGTGAAGGAGGCCATGGTGATGGATGCATTGAGGATGGTGGTGAGTTCACTGCTGACTATCTTGCTCCAGAGGTTGTAGATGTGGTGGGCACAGGGGTCCGTAGGTGCTCCTGAGTGGGCAGAGTTCATGATGGCAATCGTGTTGTCGCTGGTGAGCTGATTCCAGGTGGTGAGCATGAGGTCGAGGTTCGTGTCTGTTGGAGCAAGGAGGCTGAGGGTGTCGGCGGGTTGGAGTGCGATTTTTTTGTAGATAGTGGAGATCTTATCATGGAAGAAGTCCGCCAGGGTATCGCAGAGTTCTTGGGAAGGGGTGGGCACACAGGTTCAGGGCAAGGGAGTAAGGGCCATATTTACGAGGGCCTTGCGTCATGCTTGCACCACGCAACGTGGTACATGCACGACGCAAAGCCCCATGTCCTATTTATTAAGCCACACAAAACCACTTTGTGTGACTTTTAATGGCTTAATAAATATGAAGTATTGCAATGTAGCACAAATCGATGCGTTTTATTACTCTGCGCATAGAGGTGTGCCATGGGCGTTGCAGTGAGTAGTCTCACGCAAATCCCATGGTTTTTGATACATTCCCAATATTACCAAACCTGGTAAACTTGGGAATGCGTCGAAAAGATACGCCTCCCCAGGTGAGGTGTAACGAGGAGAAATATCTTTATTTCTCCTCGTTTTTTCCTCTTTCGATAGAAAGAAGAAAACGCCGCTATGGGTTGTTTTTGTGCAGGAAGGTGAGCCTTCCTGCACAAAAAAATCCTACAGCCGGTACAGGTTAGAGGGGAGGGGTAGGGGAGGGGCAGGGGGGATGTCGACAGACGACGGGATAGGGAAAATAAAATAAATAAATAAAACCACTTACCTTGCGCTCGCCGCATCGCCGCATCGCCGATGCGGCGAGCTCAAGGTAAGTGGTTTTATACATTTTTTTATTTTATTTTTCCTATCCCCTTGTCTGTCGACTTCCGCCACACCCGCCCTGCCCCCGCCTCACTGCCCCACCGCTCTTACCTGTACCGGCTGCTTCTGGTGCCTGTGTTGGCGCTAGGCTGCTTAAACTTCACCAGCGCAGCGGGGAAGGACAGGAATGCAGCAGATTGGACAAATACGGTGCATTCCTGCCCTTTCCCTGTGATGCAGAGCAGCGAAGCAAGGTAACTTGCTGAGCTGCCCTGCACCACCTTTCCCAATAAATATGCCCTTAAGTGTTTCTACCTATTGACTTTAAGGCGTAAGGTGCACGGTCGGATTGTTTGCAGTGGCCCAAACAGGAACAGCTGCAAACGTTTATTGGGTTTCGCCTGGGAACAGATCTACTATTGTTTAGGGAGGACACATGAGTCACCCCCACCCACTAGCTGCTGGCAACCATAAATGTGGCCTCTATAAGGTACCATCTTCAGAATTCTTTTCAGACCTGTGGCAGATCAGAAGAGGACTGCACCCTGCTTACTGTGACCTGAGATACTTTTGTTCACCTGATCCTGTGCAAAGTGTTGTTACATAGAGTTCCTTGCCTTTGTACATATAAATATGGACAAATGGACACATTTTGCAAAAAAATCCATCCTTTGGATGCATTTTCTAAAAGAAAACATTTGAAATAAAATAAATATTGTAGCAACTGTAAGTTTGTAAAAATTACACTTATCAAGACTGGATGGATCACGCCATTTGGAGATCTTCGTGTTATCAAAGGATGCAGGACCACCTGCAAATATGAAACAAACATTTTTTCTTTTATATGTACACAAAGTTCATTATTTAATATGATAAGATTTGTTTGATAATAATAATTGCAAGAAACACATTGTTAAATCTTTCTTTTAAAGTTGATTTATTTCAATTTAACATATATAGCAACTAGGAAGAAATACAATCAGTATAGAGAACATACAAAATATTCTTAAGACGTACCCACTTCCTCTCCAATCTGAATTCCAAGATGGTGAAAGAGGTCTCCTTCCTGTGACACCACATCAATCCATCTGCGCTACACTTGCTGAATGCTCTTGGAGATGTTTGAGACATCAGATAGGTGGTGTGCTACCCTCTTCCATCCCTTTCATCCTGACCCACTCTTCCTCCAGCTGCAATCATACATGACAAGTAATGGATTCTCAACCGTATTAATCCACCAACTTCCCGCCCTTCAAAATTATTTTTCCACATGCCCTGCCTCCCTCTTCCCGACATATTGTCCGGAAATCTAATACTATCCACACCTAAAACTAATTCCTACAAACACCCCAAGCAAACTAACTGAGTTTAAACAAGTAAAACCCAAAACAACAAACACACACAATTCAAAATGTTACTTAACACTAACAAGCACAAACTAGACTAATACAAAACAAACTTGACAAAGATCACAAAAGAACTAACTATCAAACCAAGTGCTTCAATATCCTCCAAAATCCAACAATAAACCATACACCTCTACACTCTCCTAAAGCTCAACCCCATAAAGAATATATTGACTGCACTCTTTACGTCATTGTTTTGATAGGTTATGATGTTTTGCGCCATATTGCTTGATTTGTACTACCCAAAACATGGATGCATTAGAACGCATGCTACAAGTAATGCATCTGAACTCAAATGCATGGGTACAGCGTGCAAAGTTACATTATGTGACCATGAGTTTAATTTTGTTATTGGTCATTTCACAGACATTACTAATTTTATACAGTATATAAGCATAACTTTCAAAATATTGATTTATAAAATATTTAACTAAAATGTATTTTATATGGTTAAAAACATTAAAATTAAATTAGTAAAAACTAAAAAAGTGTTCGCTTGAAAATGTAGATATAGAAATGAATTAGTATGATATTCATGATACATATACATCAGTAGGAGTATTAATACCTTATTCATAATATTTGTATATAAGATAATTGTATGATAATGCAATTGATATAATTCCGAAATAATGTCCCCTGAAGTAAACACAGAAATAATTACCTCAGACAAAAAATGTTTCTGAAAGTAAGAATTTGCATTCACACCTTAAAAAATAAGCAGTCAAAAGCCAATTTTGAAAAAAATACATCATATGATTTGGTTTCTATGAAGTGGTAAATGCTATTCATACTGTAAATATAAATTCCATTAAACAGTTTAAATGAAATGGTTTCTCAGTACAGGTTTTCCATGAAATCATATTTCTATGAAATCACACACAACAAGACTTTACCAAATCTATATATGTACATTACTTTGGCTCAAGTAAACTGAAGTTCAAAGTATGCTGCATAGTGCATTTTAAAATTAAAATGTGATACGCTCATACATGGTCTAATCTTGTTACAGTCAATCACAATAAATAACTTATATGAATACAAAACAAGTGTTAATGTAATTTATTTCCATTAGTGTAGGCCTTATTGATGAACCCTGTGTTAATACACACAAGGGGCCCGATTACGAGTCTGCTGGTCCATGGACTGCCAGACTCGTGGGGGCGCGGAGGTGGCGGTCTCCTGTTCGCTCTATTATGAGTTGAGCATTCGGATCGCCACAGAACCGCCGCAGCCACCAGGGAACCACCGATCCCTGGTGGTGTTGGGGCGGTATAGAGGCATCAATAGGCTTGGCAGGACTGCCGTGGGTCCGCCAAGCATATTAGGAGTTTCCTCTCCACCAGGGTTTTCATGGCAGTTCCTCCTCCTTTTCCATTGCAGTGCCTGTTTTTAGAGGCCCTGCTGTGGGAACGCCAAAAGAAGCCCGTCAGACAGGAGGAAACTCCTAATCTGGTGGGCGGCTCGACCACAGCTTTGGTAGTGCAGCAGCGGGGCGGACCCGGCGCCACACCGCCAAAGTCATAATCGAGCCCAAGATGTTTTTTATTGTGGAACCCTGTGTTAATACACACAAGAGGGCCGATTAAGAGTCTGGCGGTCCATGGACTGTCAGACTCATGGGGGCGCGGCGGTCTCCCGACAGCCCTATTATGAGTTGGGCGATCGGTCTGCCACAGTCCCGCTGCAGCCACCAGGGAACCGCCATTCCCTGGTGGTGTTGCAGCAGTGTATACGCATCAATAGGCTTGGCGGGACCGTCGCGGTCCCGCCAAGCATATTAGGAGTTTCCTCTCCACCAGGATTTTCATGGCGGTTCCTCCTCCATGAAAACCCTGGCAGAGAGGAAACAAAGGGGGCTCTACAGGGCCCCCTGGTGCCTCTGTACCCTGTGGATAGTAAACCAACATATAGTTGCTTAGCTGGTGGCCCTTTTCCGTGTTGGGCCCGAAACTCTGGAACTCTCTGCCGTTCGCTCTCAGATCCTGTAACTCACTGCTTCAGTTCCGTAAAAACCTAAAAACTTTACTTTTTAGCAGCCCTGATTAAACCCCGCCTTCTTAGATATTCCTCTTGCTACACCATGCTACTGTCCGCTGATAGCGCCGAGAGACCCTTTGGGGTAGCTGTGCGCTCTATAAGCTTCTTAAATAAATAAATAAATAGGGTGCCAGCAGCTGCGGCTGAGCCTTCATTACTGTGGAAAAATGCCTGGAGTTCAGCACCAAGAGCCTGAACATAGGTTCTATTTTGGAGGTACTAGGCATTGAGGCACCACATGGGGTGCAGATCATTCCTGGGGGAGCCAAGATGGAGGAGGAGGTGATCAGATATGCCTCGAGGGAGAATCTGGACTTGGGAAATAGCTCGACAGTCTGGGGTCGGCAAAAAGACCAGGTCTATAAGTGAGTGGGTGTGATGTGCGGCTGATGTGTATAAATTGACGACATCTCAGGTTCCATATTCTCCATGTGTCACAGCAGCCATGGCCATTGGCCCAATCAGAGTTGACGTGCCCCAGAGCGTATAGAGGCCCAGTAGCATTGGCTTCTGGGAAAGGAACCACATTGAAGTCGCCTTCAATCAGTTTCAGCCCCCGTGGAAGATTCAAAAGGAGTATGGACAAATCACGGAGAAAATTGGTAAGAGCCGCAGGCAGAGCATAGACACTCACTAGGTTAATGGTCTGGCCCTCCTACGTTCCAGTTAGTGCAAAGAAGCGTCCCTGTGGGTCTTGAACCTCTTGGGAGACTGATAGAGGGAATGCGCCGCAACAGGATGGGCACCCCCAGGGACCCATGAGTGTACCACACACAAAAAATTATGTCATAGCCTTTACGCGCTAGAAAGGGGCAACTATTACCCGTGAGATGGGTTTCTTGGACTAGGAGGGCCTCAGGGAGGTGTTGGTGGGCAAAGGTGAGGACTGTGGTGCATTTCACATGGTCTAGGAGGCCATTAACGTTCCAGGACATTACTTGAAAGGCCGCCTTTGCCGGGGGAAAAATGTTCACTTGCAATAAGGATGAGGGAGAAGGGCATGTCATGTCGCACCCAAAGGTTGGGGTGTGTGTTTACCTTGTATGATACAGTATAGTGTCTTGGTGCACGCTGCTGTGGATATGGTGTAGATGTGTGTCTAGGTGCATTCAGAAACAAAAACAAACATTCAAACAATACGATATTAACAATTGAAATAACATCAACATTATACTGAATCCCCAGTCTCCAACACCCTCCCTACCCCACACTTCTACCCCAGAAGCATCTGTCACCCTAAAAAGTAAATTAGTAAGGAAAACATTTGAAGAGAAGGGGGAATATTGGAGTGGTGAACCCCTCCATGGTAAAGGATAAGCAACTGCCATCATAATAAGTTGAACTATGTTCAGAAAAGAAAATCTCAATGGGCCAGATGTACGACCCTTTCATTTAGCACCTCACAATTTGCGACTCATTGCGTGTCGCAAATTGCGAGGCGCTAAATAAAATGTACAACAGTGTTATTACACTGTTTTGCAATTCCCAATGGGGTAGCAAATTGCGAGGCTCATTAATATTAATGAGCCTCTCGCAATTTGCGAGCCCATTGGGAATGCCAGCCCTCCCAGGGATGGGTCCTGCTGGGCTCAGCAGACCACCATGTCTGGGACTGCTTTTTAATAAAGCAGCTTTTTTTTTTTTTTAAATGCATTAAAGATGCAGTGTTTAACCTCTATCACACTCCCGTTAAAATGTTAAAATGGGGAGGGGCAAATGATGGGAGGTGTTTTCGATGTGGAACCGAGGATGCAGACATGGTACATATCTTTTTTTTATGTGGACACTTGAGCAACTTCTTGGAGCATCTTGAGAGGTTCCTATCTGAAATAACGTGGGTTGTAGTAAGATTATCTGCTTCCCATATGCTCCTGGGGTTGGTAGAAAATGTAAGGGGCGAACAGATGGTATATAAGTATCGATATTTGATTTTCCTAGCCACAGCCATAGCTAGATTATGTATTGCTTCCATGTGGCTGCAGAAAGACGCTCCGACCTTTGAGCTCTGGAGGGCTAGATTCTTTACGATTTTTAACTTAGAGTATAGCTTATATGCCCTGAAAGGCTCACGAAGAATGAAATTGGGTATGGAAATATGGGGTCCACAATAGTTCTAAAAAGTGATTAAAAGTTCTTAAAAGTGAATCTTCATTCCTCCATATATGCAATATGGAGGAATGAAGAACTTTTAATCACTTTTTAGAACTATTGTGGTTGTGACATGGGTAAGATATGTATTGCATGCCAGCTGCTCGTTAACTATCGCCTATCTTTTTAAGACTGTTTTAAAGATGTCTGATTAATATGTGTATAGGTACTATCATGGATTGAAATAAAACATTTTTTTTTAAAAAGATGCATTTAAAACAAAAAAGAAACGTTTTTGTTTCATTTTTAGGTCTCGCCTAGCGTTGCAGCGCGCACGCGCTGCTCACTTTGCGAGGCATGCAGTATACACTATAGCGGGGAAGCTTCCTTTCAGCTCCGCCCACTCTCCGCCCATCTTTTTGATTGGCTTACATCCTAAATGCTGCATTCTGATTGGTTTTCGGCTTGTTAGTCCCTCCTCCTGACGGCCATGTCGTCATTTGTGTCCTTCCATGGCTATTGGCCCCTTTACTTTAAAAAGTATTTTGTTCCCCTTCCTCCCCCTGTTCCCTCCCGCAGTCCGTGACTTCTCGGCGCACCACCACCCCCAACCACTCCCGTTCGTGCCTTTTTGGACGCCCGCACTTTCGTTTAGAATGCAATAGGTCTCGCGTAAATACGAGTCCTATTGCATTTTAAATGCTTGTCTATCGTGGTATTGGCTGGGTGAATTCGCAGTTTTTTTTTGTCTCGCGATCATGGCATGTCGGAAATGGTAGTCCATACTGAGCTGAGGAAAAAGACAAAGATAGGAAAATAAACTATAACCCCCATAAAGCACCTTGAACATCGGAGCCAATGAGAGCGTTTGTTGAAGGTGGGAGGCGGGTGCTACATCGCGCATACGCTTCCGGTTAGTGTCGCATGTGGAAGTCAGCGCTGCGCTCGCACACACCACTCGCGGCGCGCTGTTGTTTAATTTATAATAGGCTGGTCTCCCTGTGCCGTGTTTGCCCACTCCCAGCTCCCCTCCGAGATTGCTGCTTTTGTTTTCCTCCCCACCAGCAGGTCGCAGTGAGGCTCCCAAGCAGGAGGTGGGGAAAGCAGCAGTGGCAGCACGGAGTCTCTGGATCTTTTTATTTACCTTAACATTAAGCTGCACGCTTAAGACTGTTATTTGCCCGGGATGCTAGCGCCTAGCGGCATGGACTGCTGTTCATGAATAAGTGCATATTCTCAAGGCGCTCTATGCTGCATTACACTTACTTTCCCCTCCTCGTGTATGCGCAGTTAACTCATCGCGCTAAATATACCAACGTGCACCTTGTGTGTTGCAGATACCACCGTGCACAACAGGGTGCTGAGCATGGAGCGGCCTCTGGAGGAACAGGTAGTGACATTAAGATCATGCTGATGTTCGCTCGGTTCATCTTCTTTTCATACACACAGTCGGTAACATGTATTATAATTTTGTTTCTCGTGTGCCTGAAAAAAGTAATGCGAGCAGAAATTGATGGCGCTTCCTGACTGCAAACAGAAAGGCGACGCCACTGCTCTAAAAGTTTGTGATGCACACATTCCTGCCAGGCCTGCCTCTCCGGCTCCCTACTGTGTGGCTGGAGTAGGTTAGCAGTAGTAACTGCTTTTATTGTTATTTTGGGGATTTATCATTCTGGTACTTTTTTTTTAATTCGGAGCAAGACCCTTGTTTCCAGCACACAGCTATACCTGGCACTGCTTGGGGCAGATTACGTCACACGGGTTCCTTCTGAGCTGTCAAACATCCAACCAGTGCCTTGGCTAAACCAAAGAAAGCAACACCCCGGGTGGAGAGGGGGGCGGGTCATTCACCACCTTACCTTGGACCCTTCCCCGGCTCCCTCTCATCCTACCCCACATCCTTCCTTTCAAACCTCTTGTCGCATAACACTTCTTTTTAGTCACAATTCGGCGTCCACTGTTCCCAACATTATCTCTTAAATGGACTCAAGAAGCGCGTGCACAGCTAAAAACATTCGCCTATTCGAGGCCTCACTGTGCGGACCAAATGACTCTCCCCAGACGCCACTGCCTCTGTGAGGCTGCTACACGCGCCCTCCCCCCCTCCAAGGACCCCTTATCACCTTTCGCCAGTCACAGCATTTCCACAGAGCTCTCTGATAGCACAGCTGCCGGGCCTGGCTCCTCTCGGTCTGCTGCTGCTGCTCCGACACATAAGAAATTCATGCTATCATTAGCAATATTTCTCCACAAGCAAAAGTGGTTTCGGTGACACATGGCCATTCCCAGATAACTACTCATTTGATTTCATAATGCTACATTCTTCATTGCATGTATGTATTTGTATTTCCATTCCTTTGTCAGAGGCAACAAACAGATTCTTCTCTTGTGTTAAATTACAATTTCATTTACCTCATATGTGGAATTTTACTTTTCTTTTTCCACTCACATCCTGGACAACCCTCCTTCTTGATGGACACTCTCTTGGGTGATAGTATCTTCCTGGCTTGCCATATTAAAAGGCAGAAATATTGCATGGGATTTCCATTGTTTTTGTAATGTTATTTTTTTTATTTTATACAGCGCTTGTATACCCTAGGATGTCTTGGCGCTGCCTTGAAAGAAGGGGACTAAAAAACGGTAATGCTTGAAATTCAAGGGGAAAAAGAAACTAGATGTTTTGGTTAAAAAGCCATGTTTTTAGGCCCTTCCTGAAGTGTAATATATTGGATGCCTGTTTCAGATCGAGTAGAAGGGTGTTCCACAGTTTGGCTGTTCCGACCATAAAGCTCTTTCCTCCCCAAAGAGTCTTTTTAAACTTTGGGACAATTACGTTTTTTGCTGTGGAGGAGCGTGATGATCTATTTGGAAGGTACCAAGAGAATTATTGAATGAGGAATTTGTGGCCTTTGTTGTGTAATGCCTTCAGAGCAATGCAAAGGGCCTTGAAGGCTATTCTTTTTTAGGTCGAGCTAGACAGCGCATGCGCTGTCTCTTCGAGACCTGCTGTAATCAGTCTGTGGGCTTCAAGTGCATCCCCATTCTTGCCATTGCTTTTCATTTGTGTATGTCAGTGTCTTTTAAAAAATCCTTTATTGCTAGTGGTCATTCCTACCTCTTTGTCCCTCCTTTCTCTCTTCTGATCCTCCCACAGAGCAGGGACTCACTACTGTCTCATTCCGCTATGGTTCTTTTTCTGTTTTTGGGGGACTACTTTTTGGTTTCCTGCTCTGTTACTGTTTGTCAGTGTTTAGCTTCAGCACCCTAGCTGCTTACATTCAAATATAGCATTCTTCCTCACGCCTCCTCTTAATGCCACAGGTGTGTTACTGTTGCCTTTTTTACTGCTGCCTCCCCACCATGGCTCCCACTCCATTGCTTGTATTTTTTTAATTAGGCTTTTTGCACTTTTTGATCTCCACCGTCAGTTGGGCTTTTTCTAGTAGGAAATTTGCTTGGTTTGGGATTCCTTTTAAGGGAGATTGGGCTTGTTTTTTTAGGTATGTCCTGCAAAGAGCTTACATCCCACCTCCTCTCTTTCCTGGCTTTTCATTAGTTCCTGTGCGTGCCACTTACTTTTCCTCCAGTGCTATTGGCTGTAGCATATTTTCTTGCATTTACCAGTGCTTGTTTGATATGTAGCCAGTGTAGCTGTTTAAGAGCAAAGGAAGCTAATTGGTATTTAGGACGTCCAAAGAGGACATGAGCTGCGGCATTTTGTAAGGTCTGAAGTTTGCTCAAAAGAGTTTGTTGCATGTTAATGTACAGTGCGTTACAGTAGTCTAATTTGGATAAGACTAGAGCTGTAACAACTATTTTTTGGAGATTGGATGGGATAAAGGGAAGATTTTTTGCAATTATGTTTAGTGTGTAGAAAACAGAGGAGGCTATTTGGTTGTTTTGGCTGTTAAATGTCAGTCTATTGTCAAAGATGACACCAAGATTTCATACATTTTCCACTTGTTTGGGTAGGGTTCCCATAACTTGGGTCCACCAGGTGGGTGACCAAAAAGCAGTGTTTTTTTTCCAAAAAGAAGTATTTCTGTTTTTCCTTAATTAAGTTTAAACAATTTTTGTTCATCCATTCTCCAATGTATGACATACAATTATGGAAATTAATAGGCCGTGTGGTCTGGAGTGCCTGAGACCAAGACCAGGATTTAGGTGTCATCAGTGTAGGATACAACTGAGAACCCAAAAGTCTTTACTAGTTTAGTCAGTGGGGCAATATAGAAGTTAAAAGAGTGGAACTTAATGATGCCCCTTGGGGGACTCCACATGGATGGGTAAAAATATTAGAGACATAGTCGTCCAATGCTACCCATTGCTCATGTTGTGACAGAAAAGACATTAGGAATGTGAAGGCAGGGGGAATTTGTTCTCGGTAAGAGGCAAGATGGCGGCCGCAGCTGCGACCGACTGAGTGGCTTGTACAGCGCTCCTCCGGGCTTTCACCCCCACGGTTTTGAATTTCGTAACATGCCGGGGGTAAGCCGTGCGGTCATCTCGTAATGCTGTGGCGGTATGCGGAAATAAGCTTAATGAGCCCGATACTAAACTTTGTATCCAGCATTGTGTCTACGAGCTGTAGTGGAGTGCTTTGTGCCCAGCGGGTCTTACCTTGGTGGCGTTTCTGGTGTTGGCGGTCTTCGGTGGCTGCGAGGCTCCGGCGGTGGTCAGTAATGCCGCCGAGAACAATTGGAAGAGGTGCCAAGACCCGGGGAGTTATCGCAACGGCTGGGTCATCAGCGGCAGCTACCAGCCCGGCTTCCCCCGTCCAGCAGCAGGGGAGAAAAGGAAATCACGGCGCCGGCTCCGGTCTGCAGCAGGAAGGAAAAGGATCTCCCCCCGGAAGAACTCGGAGGAACACTGAAGCGGTCGGAACTCAGCGGAGCATACCCGGCATGTTCAAAAAGCTAAACGGGAGAGGTAAGGCTTCACACGAGGTCGAAGGGAAACTACACTCCGGCGGACTTGTAGATAACTCTGCTAGCAAATATTCTTGCAACAATGTCTCAATGGACCCTCCTGAAATATTACAGCCGCATGTGTCAGATGGAATTGTAGACAGAGGAAAGGCTGCTCAGGGTGACGCTGACTTGAATAATAAGACGGAGGGAATAGAAGCAATATTGGCCAAAAACAGTGTATTGCTTCTCTCTCGAGCTGATGCACAGCAGGTGGAAGGACAGCAGGTTGTGGATCCCACTAAAAAAAATGCACAGGCGCTGGGGGAAAGTGGAATCTCGCCTCAAATGCTTCAAACCCCTTTGCTGGTGGAAAGCTTGAACCAAGAGAGGGATGTTTCGGATATCGAATCAGGGGAACCAGTGGAAACAAATCATGTGGGGGTTGGGACTGACAATAAGTTGGATTATAAGGCTACTCTAGCTGTTGCTAAAATAATCTATAAAGAACTGGATTCTGGGGACTCTGGAGGTAAATTTTATTCTCTGTCAGACCCCTCGAATTCCTCGGAGAATGAGGGAGTGGATTGGGCTGACGATAAGAGCGATACCAGCAAACACCTACAGGGTGATTTGGAGGATGATGAGGAGACTGATTCGGAGACATCCATGAGCTTAGGGACAGCACGGAAAGTGAGAGATACAGCCGGCCTAGTCGCCAGTGGGCAAACAGATATAGGTGGATCACTGGTTTGGGATTATTCATTCTCTCCCCAGCTTGGGATAAACGGGGATCTCTCTAAAAAGGTAGGAAATCTTAACAATGAAGCAGTTGTTGGGGAAGAAATTACACTCGATACCATATATCAAATAATCATGGCCCATCGGGAAGAGACAAAGGTGGAAGGTTTACGGACTCAAGGGGCGGTGCGTAAACTACAGAATACAGTGCGAAGAGTTGCCAAGACCTGTACGGAGATATCCACGTGAATCGGAGAAGCTGAGGAAAGGATCTCAGCGATGGAAGATGACTTAGTACAACAAAAGACTACAGTGGCATCTTTACAAACTGTACGAGACGATGTTGATTGGAAGCTTACGGATTTGGAAAATCGTTCCAGAAGAAATAACTTACGCATTTTGGGTATACCGGAGGGTCAAGAGGGTAAAGATGTTAGGAAGTTTGTCATTGATCTGTTTACCAAAGCCTTTCCAGAGCTTAGTCAATGGAATTGGGAATTAGAATTACAAAGGGCACACAGGTTCCCTTTCAACCAACGTAGCAAAGGAGGGGGTGCTAATGAAAAACCGAGGGCAATATTGATCTGCCTCAATAATTTTTTACTGAGGGAAGCACTATATGATCTGGCACGGCCTGACAGGAAGAGAGGCGGAATGGGTTTTGAATTTTTTGTTCGTCCTGATTTCTGTCAGGCCACGGTCAAATTACGGTGGCAATTACGCCAATTGTTCCCGTTATTTCAGGCAAAAGGGGTACAGGTCTTCCTTCTTAACCCTGCTAAGCTAAAGATAATTCATAAAGAGAAGGCTCACTTCTTTGTTTCAGAAGCCTTGGCAAGGGAATTTCTGACTACAATTTGATGTTGGTTGAATATGGAGTCCTTGATTTAGTGGGGTGATTTCAATATTGTTCTTTTTTTTTAATATGTCTTTTTGAACCGTTAATGGGGGTGAGGAGGAGTGGCGCTGTTCAATCCACTAACCATCACAGAGGACATTTTGTCCTTAAGCCTCAAGTGGGGAGGGGTGGGGGGTGGGCCAAGGGGGCAAGGGGGGTTGGGGTGGGGGGAGGAAGGGAAGGTTGGGGGACTGGGTGAGGAAAGTGGCTTTTTGATTTTTTGGCTGTACATGATAAAGATGGTTCTAAATTTACTGCAGATATATTTGAGAAATACTACGTTTTGGCACGGAAATCGGTGGATTGTGTTAAGGGCAAATGGGCTTATTACATATTGGCCTCTATGAGAATGTATGATCTTTCATCTGTAAACCTGTTTTATGACTCAGAGGATAACAACGATTAATAGATTGGTTATTGGTTCATGGAACATCTGTGGCCTAAATGATAAGAAAAAAAGGGGGGTGATGGCTCAGATGTTACAGACAATGCGTTTGGATCTGATATGTGTTCAAGAAACTCATATAGCCTGGAATAATCGGGATTGGCTGAAAGACTTGGGTCTGGTTGTATTGGGGTGCACTAAACAGAGTTCCAACACGAGGGGTGTGGCGATATTGATGAAGAGAGGATTGGGTGTTTGTAATCGGCTAAAGGAAGATGCCTTGGGTAGGTGGGTTATTGCAGGGATAATCATTAATGGCTCTCAAATGACGATATGTTCTTTATATGGCTCAAATGTAGATGATCCGGCGGTCCTTCATTATCTTAGCACTGAATTAGCTGATTGGCCAGCCCCTCTTATTATCTGTGGAGACCTGAATATTCATTTAGAGGGCAGCTATGATCTCAATAGTAATAACCCCTATACGGGTAAAAAAATTAAAGTCTTCAAGGCTATTAGGGGGTTAGTTAAGGAATTTGGTCTGGTGGATGTGTGGCATTCTCTGAGACAATCAGATCCTGAAGAAACTTTTTACTCGGCGCCCCATAGGAAACATGTACGCCTCGATTATTTTTTTGTATCTGCAGAAAAAGTAAGGGGCTCTAAGATGGAGATTCTACCAAGAGTAATATCAGATCATAACCCGATATTATTAGAAATTTACTTTAGTTCCCGGGTCCCTGTTAAAGCATGGACCTTTGAACGAAAACTTTTATTAGATCCAGATTACTGTATACATATGGAAGGGTGGATTAGCGAATTTTTTAAATTTAATCGGGGAACCGCTTCAGATTCCATTGTTTGGGATACATTCAAGGCGGGGGTTCGGGGAGAAACTCTCAGCTTTTCTGTAAACAAACAACGTAAAATCCAGGCGGAAATAAAAGTCCAGATGCATCAATTAAGGCTTTTGGAATTAGAATTAATAAGGGAAATTTCTCAGCAGGGTAACCCAGAAAAACTTTCATCGGCCATTGCAATCCTAAAAATGCAAATACATCAGCACTTCGCGGTGAAGGTTGCAAATAAAATGGCAATTTTTAGGGACCAAACTTACGAAGCAGGGGAAAATTCAGGGCGGATATTAGCAAAAAGATTACAGCAGAGGAGTGTGCAAAATAGGATTTTACAGATACAGGACCATCCTCAGAAGGAATTTTGGCGGTTTTTTGCAAGTATTATGGGAATTTATACACAGAGGAATGTCTGGGGGATCCAGTGGAAAAAATGATGGCGTTTAACTCAGATATGGTAATTAATAAAGTCACAGTAGAACAGAATGAAGGGTTGGTGGATGATATAACCTGGGAGGAAGTGGAAGGGGCTGTACTGTCATTAGCAGTCGGAAAAGCCGTAGGCATGGACGGTATTCCTTTAGAATTTTATACAACGTTTCGCACAGTGTTAAAGGAGGAGCTCCTGACATTATTTCATGCGGCTCAACAGGGTATAGCACCTGAATCATGGCGAAAAACTATTATTATTGTTTTCCTTAAAAAGGAAAACCTAAACTACGTCCTTCCTCATATAGACCAATTTCACTGATTAATGCTGATAGCAAAATCTTTTCTAAAATTATGGCACAACGGTTGGGAAGTGTCATCATCCCTCTGGTTTCCCAGTTTCAGCACGGGTTTATACCCGGTAGGGATACGGCGGATCACGTAAGACGTGTTATAGCACTTTTGGACTGGGCACAGGCAACAGGGTCTGGACTCGGGGTGATCCTGCTGGACGCCGAAAAGGCGTTCGACAGGGTCTCTTGGCAGTATATGTGGGAGATGATGCACATGAAAGGGTTTGGCCCGCAGTTCATTCGGGCTATAGAGACTTTGTATATATGCCCGACTGCCGTAATCCGGATTTCTGGGCAAGAGTCTACTGCGATCACTATAAGCCAAGGTACACGGCAAGGTTGTCCGTGTTCCCCTTTGTTATTCGCTTTATTCATTGATTTATTTCTGAATAAGATCAACCAACATGCAGATATTATCCCTGTTAGGATTCAGAATATTGAATACAGAGCTCTTGCCTATGCAGATGATATTGTCATAGTCTCTAGGGACATTGTAACTGCCTTACCCGCAATTAAATCCTTGGCACAGCAGTTTGGGGCTTTTTCAGGGTATAAATTGAATGAACAGAAAACCCAGGTAGTCTACTCGGGCAAAAACCCCCGACAAATATACCTATTGTCTCGGAAGCAACGTATCTCGGAATTAAAATTACATCAGCGGTAGACAGGATCCCTGAACTTAATATTCTCCCAATAATCGAAAAAGTGAACGCAACCTTAGAAAGGCTAGATCATCTTCACCTATCATTACATGGCCGGAATAGTGTGTTGAAGATGCTGATAATTCCAAAAATTTTATATTTGTTTAGAACTATCCCACTGGAGTTTTCGGCGTCACTTTTTGTCAAAATAGAAAGAATCTGTTCTCGGTTTCTATGGGGATATCGGAAACAGCGAAGGGCTTACAGGAAAATGATCTTACCAAGGCACGATGGTGGGTGGGGCATCCCCATATTATTATGTACTATTGGTCTGCAATGTTACAATATATAAGTCCATTGGTGATTGGGGCTAAAGCAGAGATCCCCTTTAGCCAGAGGCCATCTATCTATGAGTTGGGTTTGGGTGAGGAAATGAATGGTTTCTTTGTAAAAGTTATCGAACCTAGCTACTTTAAAAAAACTAAATTTAAGATACTTAAGGCAGCATATAAAGGCTGGAAACAAATTAAACGGAGCCTTCAAATTTCGAATCTTAATGCCTACACCCCGTTGCTGGCTCCTGGGCTATTACCTCCAATTTTTCAAGACTTGGTAACAATTAGATGGGGCCAAAAGGGCATACATAATTTAGGTGATCTTTTTAATCAAGATCAACTTTTAACTTTCTCAGATTTACAGGTGGTGTATGGTGTAGGGAAGCAGGATTTTTTTAAGTATCTTCAGGTACGCAGTTTTTTGACTAGTCGGGGTTCAGGCTCAATGTATCAATTCGGGCCCATCCCCCTAATCGAAAAAATGAAGAAAAAAACACCAATTGGTCAGTTTTATCAGATACTTCTGGAAACACTCCCGGATGATTTAGATGCACGCAAAAAAAAATGGCAAAACATATTAGGTCTAGATGATATAAATATACCAAAGTCTATTGAATTGGCAAATCAAGTTTTAATGACAGGAAGACTACGCAGCCAACATTACATGGCTCTATATGATCTGTATCACACACCTAGCAAACTGGCTCGTTGGGGGCAATTGCTGGAACTAAGTGCAATCGATGTGGACAGGTCTCGGCTGACTCAAGCCATATGTTTTTTTGTCCAAAATTGGGGGAATTCTTTCAAAACATAGAGAAATTTTTGTATGTAATATTCGGGTTCCCTATCCAAATTAGTGTGGGATTGACAATTTTTGGTGTAAGTTCGAATATGGATGCTAGCACAAGATCAGAAGATATAAATGCACTTTTATTTATTATTATGGCAGTAGTAAGGGCCTGCATTACCAACGAATGGATTAGTCCTGATCCACCAACCTTTATTAATTTTCGTACGAGATTGCTTACTATGTATAACTTTGAATCTTCTATCTACAAAACTAAAGGTAGAAGGAAAAGAATAAAAGGTGCCAAAATCTGGGCGCCTATATCGGATTGGGCAGTGTGATTGAAAATATGAGGTGGCCTAAATTGTTGGATTTTGATGGAGTTGGGCGGGCATTGGGGATGTAATTCTCATTGATCTGTTTAATCAACTTTTGACTGTAGCACCATAGATTTCCCAAAATTTTTTATATAAGTTGAATGCCAAACGGTGTTTTTTTTTTTTTTTCTCTCAAACTGTATGCCCGATCACATGGTTCCTTATTCCTGCCAAATGTTTATCCTGATTTGCCTATCACATTTTTCTCTCAAGCCGCGATAATGATTCTGCAGTAATAATCATGTAAGTGGCTTAATAATGTATTATCAGTCTTCTTTATTCTGTTTTTTTTTTCTCTCTCTTGTTTTGGCTTTTGTGTACAGCCTTGGCTATGAAGGAGCAACTGTGGTAAAAATTTTAATAAAAGATGTTAAAAAAAAAAAAAAAGGAATGTGAAGGCAGATCCTCTAATTTCTAGAGAAAAGAGACAGTCAATTAGGATGGTATCATTGACCATGTTGAATGCTGCTGAGAGGTCTAACAATATCAACTCAGCATTTTCTCCTCTGTCTAGAGGTGATCTTATGTTCGCGGAAGCCACAACAAGTGCGGTTTCTGTACTATGTGGACTTCTAAAGCCAAACTTTGTTTCGAGAAGAGGATTTGCATTTATGTAGACAGTTATTTGTTGGTAGTTACTTGGATCAGTGTGTGGGAGATTAGTTTTTTTATTTAAAGGTAAGATAGGGCTTTTTCCAAACTTTTGGAAAATACCCGGTGTCAAGCATTTTATTAAAGATAGTAGAGAGGTGATCCAAGATTATTTCAGGTGCTTGTTTAAGAATTTTAGGGGGGCAAGGATCTTCGAAATATCCAGATGTTGTGGATTCAATAAGTTGGAGTATATGCTCTGGTTAGTGGAGAAAACCTAGGGGCATATTTACAAGGGAATGGAGGAGCATGGCGTTAAACACAAAATGCTAACGCCTCGCTCCGCCATTCCGAAAACGCAGTGATGCGCTGTATTTACAAAGATATGGCACATCCCTGCGTTTTCCCTAGCGCTGGTGCTAAATTAAGCTGCCTAGCACCAACACAGGCACCCTTGCACAATACTGCAAGGGTGCCTGTGTTGAGGGAATGATTGTTTATGTGCAAGAAGGTGTCCCTTCCTGCACATAAACAATCACAAAAGGCGATTTTTAACTTCTATGTGTGCAGCATTGTGTAGCACACATAAAAGTTGCAAATCTTAATTTTTTTAATGATTGTTTCTGTGCAGGAAGAGACACCTTCCTGCACATAAACAATCATGGATGCCGTTTTGCTATTTTTATGTGTGCTTCACAATTCAGCATACATAGAAACAGCAAAAACCAAGCAAAATAAAGCATTTCTCCTTGTTTTGCCATGTTAAGACCAGGTTTTCCCTGGTCTTAATTTTGGCGCTGCCACCTATTTACGCCACCCTTGTAAATTGGGGGCAGCGTCAAAATCAATTTCAAGTTGCGGCGGAACGCCCACTGCAATACCCATTGCCCACCCCTTTCACGCTAAGAATAGCGTGAAAGGGTGCCTTATTTACAAGGCACCATTAAGCCACATTAAGTGGTTTAACGCCGCATTTTGAAAATAAGGCGAAGCCCCTATCGCCACAGGGACGTCGTTAAAAGTGACGTTTTTGTGGCAATAGGGGCTTGTAAATATGCCCCCTAGTTAGAAACTCAGAGCCGATTGCCAATGGAAAATCCTCAGATTGACTTGGAGTCTGTATTTGATTAGCTCTAAAGATTGAGTAAACATCCTCAACCTTAGATTGGAAAAAGGCTAATGTATTACAGAACGCTTGGCTGGCATTAAAGTTTTTGTTCTCGGGTAACTTAGATAGCAGTTTATCTGTTTTGAAGAGTTCTTTAACAGAATCTTTAGCAGATTCAATTTTTTGGGTGAAGATATCTGATTTTTCTTTAAAAATCATGAATTTATAGTCATTTAAGGACTTTTTATAGAGATCATTTTGGTCTAGGTTAAATACCATATTCGGTTTTGTTTTGTTGAAGGCAGCTTTAGGGTTTTCTGCCTCTAATTTATGCCATAAGCGTATTTTTTTAGGTCTCGCCTAGCGTTGCGAGGCATGCTGTATTAGGGTATTTTTTAGAAGTGGTGTGGAAGCCCCGCCCATATTTTTCATTGGCTGGCGTCATCGTCCATGGTAAACGCTGGCTTCCGATTGAAAATGAGGCTTCTTAGTCCCTCCTTGTTACTGCCCTGTCTCCTTTTGGGACCGCCCATCAGGACTGGATCGTTTACTTGCGGCGTTATACTGTCTCCTTTAATTAGTGGGTAAGCACTTTTTTTGAGTCATTCGCGCAATGGCGACAGCTTGTTTTTTTACTGTAATTCGACCGCTGTGGACACTGGGTGTGTGTGAGGCAAGTGTGCACGCACTAATGAAATGAACCCAAACGGTGGCTACCACACTACTTAGATTATCACCGCAGCTAATAAATAACGTCACTGTTGAGAAGATACAATTAAAGAGAGCGCACGGCGCATGCTGCCACCGTCCAGCTGCACGCTACGCAGCTGCTGCCTGCCATGTAACCGTATCTCAAGACCAGGGAAGTCTGTTTAGATAGGAAGTGAGGAGGGCGGAGGGAGGAGGCAGCCACCTGGCAACAACCAAGCTCTATTGTCTCCCAGAGACATTTCAGATAAGCTTGCCGCCTCAGCAGACGTATCCATATGGTGTTTACAAAGTCGTTCGCTTTTAGGTAAATGTACAATAGTGTTTATCTCACTAGCTTCTTCGCTCTAGTTTTTTATTGATGCCGCTTACGTAGTAGGAGGCGTGGCCTTGCTATTGACTGTGGGGACCACAAGACATTGGCTCTACCCCCGTCTCCCACACTTAACACTCTCAAAACATGTTCCATCCATGTTCCCATGGGTTCCTGTGTGTTCGTGCTACTTGGAAACGAGTGCACGTGCACTTAAGTGCAACCCCCACGGTCACTGCAGAACCCGCGGGAGGATGCCGCGGTGTGTCAAGGATGGACTGGGCCTTAATGCAAGCAAGGGATTGGCTCACACCATCCCCGGATTATTAAATTTAAAAAAAAAACTGCCACTAACTTGGCAGAAGTGGGCCCCTTGCACCCGTGGGCCCTGGTGCCACTGTACCTTCTGCATTACTGGCAGCTCCGGCCCTGCTCGGGGTTGGTCCTCCGTGCAATAGATCTGATCTGGTTTAAGGAGTTTTTAGAAACGCACCAAGGGTAGATGCAACATTTGGAAAGAGGGACATTTTGAAAAACAAGCATTTGCAATGCAATAGGTCTCGCATTTATGCGAGTTTAAGCTATTGGCATTGTAAATGACAATGCCTTTTATTTATGTTTTAAAAACAAAAACAAAAATAAAAGGCATTGTTATTTGCAATGTCAATAGCTCAAACTCGCATAAATGCGAGACCTATTGCATTGCAAATGCTTCTTTGGTTTATCTGCTTGAGCTAGAGGGGACAGTATTTCACAGGGGATAATTTTAAACAGTACTGCTGAGTGGTCGGACCATGAGAGGAGTAAAGCTTTGTGGAATTTAAGTAGGGGATTGTCTGTAAAAGATTCCATCAAGGATATGTCCCGCCTCATGAGTGGGTTCTGACACTATTTGATTTAATCCTAAACTGGTCATAGTTTCCAGCAGGGTTTCTTAGTCTCTATCCAAAAGGTTTTCGAGATGAAAGTTAAATTCGCCTAAAATGGTAAAATGTGTGGTGTCTCGATTCTATGCAAAGGCTAAGATTTTAGACAAGGGAAGATCGGTTGGTAAATGAGTAGGCCACTAAAACTATTTTTAGGGTCTAGTTCAATTTTAAAATCTAGTGCTTCGAAGTTCATGTGTTTTAAATTGAAAAGCAGTGCAAAGACTTCTTGTGGCGTGCAACATTGATTTGTCACACACAAGTAGGATCTGTGTCACGCAAGGGAAAGTTGCATTATGGCATGTTGCACAGAGCTTTGCATCATAGTGCACCACATAGTAAATATGATACTGCCTCGATCCAAAAAAGTTGTGTAAAACAGCACAACTTTCATGATGCACAACAGCATTGCATCACTTTTTTTTAACTCTGGGCCTTAGTCTCTGAAATTAAGTCCTTTTCTTCTAGTGAGGTATGGCAACTGGCTGTATCTGATGAAGGCTCCATGAGATCGGATACCTTTTTGCCAAGGGCACACTGAAACTGGATTTGTTGCTGGGGAGATGCTCGAAGTATGATAAATCTGTTTCTTAAGCCCAGTGAAGTTGCACCTTCACCAGATTGGCACTGGTGATTGGTCCCAATCCTCTACCAAATGGAAGTCATACTTCTAATAAGTCCCAAAACTTTGCCGGGGTAAGTGTCTTTTTCCCCAACTCTTCACCTAAGACTCCCAGGGGCATATGTACAAGAACTGCCGCTAACTAACGCTAACGCTAGTAAGCGGCAGTTTTCTTAACGCGGCCTATCACCAAAAACTATCGCCCTGTTAGCGATGTATTTACAATACGTTGCTACATGGCAATAGTTTCAGGTAGCTGCGGTGAAAACTGCCGGTAACACTAGTGTGAAAGGGATACAAATTCTGCCGTTAGCGCGCGAAAACTGACGAAAGGCCCATTAGCGGCAAAAAAACTCACGCTAGTCAGCCCAACGTGACTTTTACCTATAAGTCCACCTCCAATGAAAAATAGGAAATAAAATCAATGGAATGCGGAATGGAGCAGCCAGGGCTAAGTGCAGCACAGATCAACACCCCCCAAGCCCCCCAACAGCCAGGATGACCAGCCAGAGTCCCACTGGAAGAGGAAATTTAGGGCTACATCTATGAAAAGAGGTGCATCGCTGTGCCAAACCAGTGATGCATCACTTTTCATTGCGCACTCCTTGCAACACCATGGCATCCAAAACCTTGAAAGCATGGACAGTCCCCGGGGCCCGGAGACCTTGCTGGGCCTGGGACCCAGAGTGGGATGCGGAGGTGCTGTGGAGTCGCTGGGCCGTGGCGGTAGACATTGAGGTGCGGCGATCGCCCTTACCTGGTGGTGACATCTGGCAGGTCGCATGGAGACACGTTGCTGACCTGTGTGAGAAGACCGCCTTGCGCCCGTTGGAGCTGTGAACGGTAGAGGCGCTCCTGCGCACCAACATAGGAAGGTCTGCATCGCATACTATGATCCACCACTACCACGGGCTGCACAGAGGAGATTATCAATGGTGTGCCGCGCCTCTCTGCATCACAGGCCGTAGGATGTTGTGCTGGCCGGACGCTGTGGAGGGTGAGGCCCCTGAGCTGTACCAAACTTGTGTGGTGGGAGCGCTGCAACTTTGCGCCTAAGGGGGCCCTGTTGCCACACCTGCATCGGGAGGATCCCCAGCGGAATTGCCGGCGACTGCTGTACCCAGGCTTGTGAAATCCCACCTGGCTGAGGCTCATTGCTGGCTGAGTCACAGATTTGGAGAGAGTGCAGCGCATTGAGCCCCGGTGTCAATGTCCAGGTGAAGAGAAGGTGGGACGGGTAGCGGAGGAGGCCTGGGTGCGAGTCGGGCCCAGGCCTAGCGCCTGTGGGTGACGCACACCATGCCCTGAGCAATCCCTGCCCTGCGGCTGATCTACATCACCGAGGGCACCGCACAAGACTGGTGGAGGACTCCACTAACTTGCTCAATTCGCTGAGAACGGCAATTGGTGGCAGTGGATGCCAGGGGCACGGGGGCCGGTTCTGGCCCAGGCCATTGGGTATGCAGCTTGATCTGCTGTTACTCGCTGGGGAACCGGGGAACACAGAATCTGGTTGCCACTGTCAGATCGGAAAAGGCAACCGGGTGGTGCTGCCTTTCCTTGCCCCCTGTTAGTTTGCTTTTGGGTGTACCGGGAATTAACCCTTAGTGGACTTCCTCTTTCCACAGTGCTGCGCCGTCTGGTTGCTGCTGCTGCTGTCCCCATCTGCTGCTGCTGGTTCCTCTGACACGGAGGTCAGGTGTTCGAGTCCCGCAGGCTCCTGCCTGCGCCTCATCCCTGGTGGTCCAGTGGTAGAGTGTCACTGCTCTGCAGCTTGACTGCCCTCCTGTCCCTCTCGTCTGCTGTTCCTGTTCATCTTTCTGCTCTTCTCCATTGCTTTCCTACCTTTTTCTTTATTTTTTTATCTTTGCTGTGTTTGGCTTTGTTTTTCCTGTGCTTTTTTGCAGTTCCTTTTTCCCTATCCTCTCCCTCGTTGCCGCTGCGATCACCCGCATCCCCGCCCCCTCCAGTGTCCTTTCCCGCCTCACAGCTGTCCCGCCCCCCTGCAGCACTACTTAATGGCGGACGCTGTGCAGCCATGCGCAGCGGGCGTGCCACTGGTGCACCGAAGGGAAGCCAAAGGCAAGCCCGTCTGTGTCCATCCGGCCCTGTACTGTGCCCAGCACCAGGGACCCTGCCTCTCGGACACTCCACCGCTACGATGCCAGCACCCTCCTTGCCCTCAACCATGGATGCCATGCCGCCTGCCATCTGCACCATGCGCCTGTCGAAACTGCAAACGCACCTTCTGCCACATCAGCACACCAGCGCCTCTTGCCGCTCAGCCGACCAACAGCGCACCCGACCGGCTCAACTCCATCTTCCTCAACGTGCGGTCCCTCCACAAATACGCCACAGACATCTGGGACCTCCTCGACGCCACCACTTCAGACATCGCCTTCTTCACAGAAACCTGGACCAACCTCTGCTCCGGACCGGACATCGCCATCGCCAGCCCTGATGGCTACTAAATCACCCGCAAGGACCACCCCGACTGTCCAGGAGGAGGCATTGCCATCATCTACAAAAGCACACTCCGACTGACCACGCACTCTAATGACCCAACGGTGACCATAGAACACCTTCACTTCCAGATCCGGACCAACCCCAACACCATCCTCTGTGGCACCCTCATCTACAGGCCCCCCGGGCTATGGACCACCATTCACCGATGCCATTGTAGGCCTCATTGCACCCCAGGCTCTCCCATCCACCGACTACATCCTACTGGGAGACCTCAGGTTCCACCTGGACAACCCCAGTGACCAGAACACCACCGCCCTCCTGGGGAACCTCGCCAACATCGTACTCAAGTAGCTGGTCACCGCACAAACCCACATAGCCGGACACACACTTGAGCACATCTTCTCCGCCAGCGGGAACTTCAACTACAGCCACACCGCCAGACTCTCCTGGGCCGACCATCATTGTATACATCACGTCTTCACCATGCCCACCGTACACCACCACCATCATCGACCCCCCCCTCGCAGCTGGATCAAGGCCACCGAAGAACTTCTCGTCAACTCCCTCAGTACCACCACTCCGCCAACACCGCAGCGCACAACCTCCACCGATGGATCTCCAACTGCGCCGACACCGTAGCACCCCTCAAGAAAAGACCAGGCAAACAACACTCCAAGAAGGCCAACTGGTTCACTCCCGCCCTCCACTAGTCCAGACGCACCTGCGGACTTCTCGAGAAGTGATGGAGCCACAACATCAATCAACTCTGCAACACAGTCACCCTTGCACCATGGCGCAAGGGTGTCTGCGTTGGCACATGGCAGCCATTGTACGCCAGGGTAGGGGAAAAAGACAGGGGGGCTTATTCATGAGCCCCTTCTGACAGTTTCACCCCGCCGGTGAGTCATTTCCTTGACGTACTTGCAGCATGACTCTTGCACCACATGGCGCCATATTTGCAAAGTGACGCATCTAGGCATATGCGTGACCTTGTGAAGCCCTGTGCCACATTATACCTGCATCAGGTATGATGTATGCAGGGAGGGTGTTGTAGGAAGGTGGAATCTGACTATATGGTTGCCCCCACTTTTTTTTATGGTGTTTTGCTGGTTTATGACTTAGTTGGACTGGGATCCTGCTATTCAGGGCCCCAGTCTATCTGCTTTCTCTGTAAAATGGTTTCCATGTGCCTTAGGCACATCTCTGATTGGAATCTGGAGTGCCCTTATAAGTCCCTAGTATATGGTATACTATGTACCAAGGGCATAGGTACCTCAGAGGCCTGCCAGGGGCTGCAGCATGTATTATGCCACCCCTGGAAGGCCATCCAAACTGACACCACAGGTCTGCTACTGCAGCCTGGGTAAGGTGGTGCATGCACCCCTTACTGTGATATAGGTTACCTATTTCACGAAATACATACACACATATAAACCTATAAGTCACTCCTAAGGCAGGCCTTATCAATCCTAAAGGCAGAGTGCGTGGTTCCTATGTGAGAAGGTGCCCCTGCGTGAGCAGGGCCCCTCTGCAGCGTTCGGAGACCATCTCTGATGCTGTTTGTAGTGCAGCCTGACCATATACTCTTAAGCGCATTATATCCTCGCGGTAAAATGCTAACTTTGGAATGGCTGCACCTAAACATGTCGTGTTTGGTGTCAAACATCTTGGAATACTACCCCCCGCCAATCCTGGCGGCGGGGGTAGCATTCCACCCTTCTAGAGGGAAAGACATGTTAACTCTGGCTTACCCGGTAACTTCTTTCTGAAGCCCTGGCATCACAAAATGGATGCTGCTGCCACAGACACAAGTCTGGCCTCCTGCTGCTGGACGAAACTCCGGCAGGGGAGGCCTGGACAATAGGTTTCCTGTTGCAGGGAGGTGTGACCACCTCCCCAGACAGGATAATGTGTATTGGGGCTGGGTGGGTGCACTCTTAGAGTGCTTTGAAGTCCTGCACTGGGGGAGCAAAAGGCTCCTCTGTGCATATGCCAGTTCAAACCAGCTCAGGGGCTACCTGCCCCTGCTCTGGCACGAAACTGGACAAAGGGAAGTGGGTGTAGCCACCCCCTCCCTTGACCCTCCCATAGGTGGGGTCATAGAGTTAGTCCCTCCCTGTTTTACTGGTTAAAATGGGGAACCCTTGCCACAGCAAGATTAGATTATACCTGGACGAAACTCTGACACGGAATCCTGGACCTTCGACGCTCTACGACAAGATTAGAGGACTGAAGAATCTCCCTTGGGGTCAAGGAGTGACTCCCCTGCTTGGCAGGCACCAAAGAAGCATCTGTCCGGTTCGCATTACTGAAGCTCCCGTCGGACGCCGAAGTCATCGCATCACCAGAGGTGGATTCTCAGACTTCCCCGAGGCTACCCTGAGTCCCCAGCAAAGCTGAGGCCCGTGGCTATCGTGGGTGACTTGAGACCGGGACCCCTGGACACCGAGCACACTTGCAAGTGCACCATCTTCTGGGTCTCCCAAGAAGTCGTGCTTTGGGCTCCGAGTAGCCCTAGCCTCCAGCACCACCTGCACCGAAGATCACTGGCCCCCACTCCACGAGTGTCCTGTAAGCCAGCTCCACGTGCGGCGTCACGAGGCTCCTTCGCGGTCGCTAGCCCGTTGGCTAGTAGCCCTTAACGAAGGCCAATCTTTTCTTTACTTGGCATCCTGGTTGCTCCAGGCCTGCCCTCACTTACCCTCGCTGGGTGAGTTCCCCAGACCTTGCTGGTCTGCATCATCGACGATCTACATCTTACTCGAGACTTGCCGTTGCCAAGGCTTGTTGGGTCCAATCCGGTCGCCGACACCTCAGCACTCGACAGACATCGAGCACCAGCCCGAATCCTGCTCCTGGTCGCCGACAACGCCTCCCGGACCTCGTGGCTGAAGAGTCAAGACGACTGTCACCGCACCTGAAGCACTCGACATCGGTGGGCATCTGTCCATCGCCTTCCTGGTCACTGGCTAGTGACCCAGACTCTGTCCCCTCTGCTTTCAGGTTCTTCAGAACTCCGATCCACTCTTGGATCCACCCGGACACTTTTCTCCTGGTCGCCAGCAGCACTTTGCAGCAGATCGCCATACGAAACGACGACGAAACCCGACCCCGAAAGGCACCTATGCACCCGGCTTCCCTGGGTGAGGTAACACGAGTACTCCGGTGCTCCCGTGGGTAGAGACTCTTCAAAGTCCTAGATCTCAAAGGGTTTTGTCCTAGTCCTCTTTTAAGTGTCCCTTTCCTCTATTTTCCCGATCCCGACTTTCTCCATAGAAGTTAACGGCGTATCGCGGTTGTGTATTTACACTGCACGCGTCTCCCGTGGGTCCCCTGTGTCACTACCTTGGGTGGTTCCTTGTGGTCCAAGCACTTCTAGAGGCTCTAGGCCTAGTGTCTAGTTCAGTCGTGGTTCGCATACCACTTTATTGGTATATGGTTTGGTACGCCCCTAGGGCCCAAACGTGTATTTGTGCTATTACTGTGATTTAAGATCTTATAACCTATGTACTTCGAACTCTAGCCTCATAAAGAGACTAGAGGGGTGTGTTTAGTAATAAATACATATATTTTGAATATATACCTGGTGTGGTGCTCTTTCATTTGGTCACTCAAGAGATTATAGACTGGTAAAACAAGCTGCTTTACATTCCTTCAAGACTTAGCCTGAAGGCTGCTCTCCATAGCTACCACTAGGATAGCTTTCAATAAGGTTGTCTTTAACCTATCTACCATAAGAGTCGATTTGGACTGGTGCAAGGTGCCCACTATAATTAGTGGACAGCATATGCCAGGCCAACTTCTCACATTGGTGTGCAGCGTGTGGGATTCCAGCTTGCTATTGTTTTACCAGATAATCTCAATTGAATTGATCAACTGAAAACCACTAAAGGTACCTAAGGTACATATAATTTAAGCTTAGAATAACAGTAAGTTCTACTGAACTTAGAGTTGTGTGTTAAGGGATAGCACAACCCTTTCTACAACTCAAGAGAGTTTAGTAGGCCACACTAGAGTAGGTAGTGCATACACCACACCACACTAGTAATGTCTTTAAGGGGAGGATCCAAAGAATCCTTGCAGGAAGCCATTGAGCTTCCACCCTCCAAGTATGATACACTCCCATTCTTGGAATTGAGAGCTTTATGCAACTTGAGAAAAATAAGGACAGGCCAAAGCCCCACCACCCAACACCTCAAGGAGTTGTTGGTGGCTTATGACCTTAGTAAGCCTGTAGGGACTGAAGGGGTAGGAGCTGAGGGTGGGGCAGAAGAAGAGGAGGAGGCCAGGGGTACCAATACCCCCAGCCCCCCTCTGAAACTGGCCAGGAGGGTGACAATGACCCTGACCTGGAAAACCCAATCCCTCCTGTGGATGATGATGAGGATGATCAAAATGATGCCCTCTTTGTCCCCCCAGGAAGGATTAAGAGTGTGCCCAGGAAGTCTAGATCTCCTTCTCAGGAGTCTAACCACTCTGGCACCTCTATAGGGAGCTCTGTCTCCTCTCACAGGAGGGAATCCTCTCATGAGAGGAGAGCCAGGCTGGTCCGGTATGAGGAAACTCAGCTGGAAATCAGAAAAAAGCAACTGGCTTTAGATAGGGAATCCCTAGATCTCCTCAGGGAGAGAAGAAAGTTGGGACTAGAGTCCCATGGTGGCAGCAATATCCCTAGAGATAGGGACAGGTCTTATGACCATAGAAACCTAAACAAGATTGTCCCTCCCTACCAGAGTGGGGATGACATCCACAAATGGATAACTGCACTGGAGAGGGCCTGTAAAGTTCAGAAGGTCCCCCAGAGGCAGTGGGCAGCAATCTTGTGGCTCTCCTTTGGAGACAAAGGTAGAGACAAGCTCCTCACTGTAAGAGAAGAGGATGCTGACAATTACACAGTCTTGAAGAGTGCTCTGATAGATGGGTTTGGCCTAACCACTGAACAGTATAGGTTGAAGTTCAGAGACACCCAAAAAGCTCAGACTCAAGACTGGGTTGATTTTGTAGATTGTGCTACAAAGGCTCTGGAAGGTTGGATACATGGCAACAAAGTGCAGGACTTTTTAGGATTGTACAATTTGATTATGAGGGAGCAGATCCTTAATAATTGTCAAAACCAGCTTTTGCACCAGTATCTGGTGGACTCTGATCTGACCTCTCCCCAAGAATTGGGAAAGAAGGCAGACAAGTGGGTCAGAACCAGAGTAAAAACTAGAAATCAGGGTGGTGACCAGAAGAAAGATTCTACTAAGTCCCAAGAGAAAGGTGGGGATAAATCTAAGGATAAGTCCCCTACAGGGCCCCAAAATTCCTCTTCTGGGGGTGGGTCCCAAACTCCTTCCTCTCCTGAAAAGAAACCATATTGCCATGTCTGTAAAAAGCCTGGGCACTGGAAAACTGATCCCAGTTGCCCCAGGTTTGGCAATAAAGAAAATGTTCCTCCCACAACTACTACCACCCCTCCTGGTACTACCAGTAGTAATCCTCCAGTTGGGAGTAGTGCACCCAAAAAGTTAGGTGCTTTTGCAAGAGGAACAGAGGTGGGCCCTAGTTTAGACAGGGACCCCTCAACAGACTCCTCTGACTCTGATGGTGGTATAGGATTTGCCACCTTTACCATGGGTCCCATAGCATTGGGCAGGTACAGATTGGAGCCAATAATTAATGGTCAGAAAGCTGTGGCATTTAGGGACACAGGGGCTAGTGTCACCATGGTGGCAGGGAAACTAGTCCCCCCTCACCAGCTTTTACCTGAGTTTAAATACCAGGTGACCAACATTGATGGTGTCAGAACAGATCACCCCATGGCCATAGTCAATCTCAGCTGGGAGGGGGTCACAGGCCCAAAAGAGTGGCAGTGTCCCCAACCCTACCTGTAGATTGCCTGATGGGCAATGATCTGGAAATTTCAGCCTTGGCTGAAGTGGAACACCAAACCCATCTTAGGATGTTGGGCGTCCCTGTAAAGGTTAGTGGGGCTGTGATGGCCACAGCCCCAGCCCAAGAATTTGGAGAGATGGAGCCTGAAAGAATGGCCCACTCTCCCCCAAAAGAGAGCACAAGGGTTGAAGAAAAGTCTTCTTCCCCCCAGACAGTAGGTAAGGGTCAGCCTCCTCAGGGAACTGACCCTAACCCTAGTGAAGGAACTGCCACAGAGGTAGTCAGGCCTGGCCTGGCCACACCCCTGATGGCAGAGGACCCTTCCAAGGTGGTACCCCGTCTGGAGCAGGTAACCTGCCCCTCTCTACCCTGCCTCAGTCAGCCCAGGGCTGCAGAGGTCAGGGAGGTCAGTGGACCCCCAGGGCCCCCTGTCCAGAGGAAGCCCCCATCAGCAGATTAGGGGCACCCAGTCTAGTAGCCCTAGCCAGGTGAAAATTCCTCTACACACTGAGGGATCCCCCATACCTTTATGTAGGGACCTCCCCCAGAAGGACTCTGGTAGGCAAGGGCAAACCTGGGACCAGAAGGTTCCAAACCTGCCATGTCCCTCCAGTAGTCCATCCAAAGGGACCCAACCCCCAGCTGTAGGCAGCCAAAGGTTGACCCTTAGAGCAAAGTGCAACTCAGTCATGGAAAGACAGGCATACATGGTGACCAGTGATCTGAGGAAACTGAGGCCAACATTCCTAGGGCCTCACTTCCCTACTCAGACACCTCACCAGCCTTGTACTTTACCTAAGCACACCACAGGTAGTGATTCCCCATGGTGGAGACCCTCTTATACCCTTAGGGTGAGGAATTGCTTAGTGGACCATAAGACAGGGGGCAACCATGCTAGTGCAGGTGCTTCCTTATATGACCACTTAGTCAATGAAGGCTCAACTGGCCAAGGTTAGCCTTATCTCCTTTCGTTTGGGGGGTTATGTAGGAAGGTGGAATCTGACTATATGGTTGCCCCCACTTTTTTTATGGTGTTTTGCTGGTTTATGACTTAGTTGGACTGGGATCCTGCTATTCAGGGCCCCAGTCTATCTGCTTTCTCTGTAAAATGGTTTCCATGTGCCTTAGGCACATCTCTGATTGGAATCTGGAGTGCCCTTATAAGTCCCTAGTATATGGTATACTATGTACCAAGGGCATAGGTACCTCAGAGGCCTGCCAGGGGCTGCAGCATGTATTATGCCACCCCTGGAAGGCCATCCAAACTGACACCACAGGTCTGCTACTGCAGCCTGGGTAAGGTGGTGCATGCACCCCTTACTGTGATATAGGTTACCTATATCACGAAATACATACACACATATAAACCTATAAGTCACTCCTAAGGCAGGCCTTATCAATCCTAAAGGCAGAGTGCGTGGTTCCTATGTGAGAAGGTGCCCCTGCGTGAGCAGGGCCCCTCTGCAGCGTTCGGAGACCATCTCTGATGCTGTTTGTAGTGCAGCCTGACCATATACTCTTAAGCGCATTATATCCTCGCGGTAAAATGCTAACTTTGGAATGGCTGCACCTAAACATGTCGTGTTTGGTGTCAAACATCTTGGAATACTACCCCCCCACCAATCCTGGCGGCGGGGGTAGCATTCCACCCTTCTAGAGGGAAAGACATGTTAACTCTGGCTTACCCGGTAACTTCTTTCTGAAGCCCTGGCATCACAAAATGGATGCTGCTGCCACAGACACAAGTCTGGCCTCCTGCTGCTGGACGAAACTCCGGCAGGGGAGGCCTGGACAATAGGTTTCCTGTTGCAGGGAGGTGTGACCACCTCCCCAGACAGGATAATGTGTATTGGGGCTGGGTGGGTGCACTCTTAGAGTGCTTTGAAGTCCTGCACTGGGGGAGCAAAAGGCTCCTCTGTGCATATGCCAGTTCAAACCAGCTCAGGGGCTACCTGCCCCTGCTCTGGCGCGAAACTGGACAAAGGGAAGTGGGTGTAGCCACCCCCTCCCTTGACCCTCCCATAGGTGGGGTCATAGAGTTAGTCCCTCCCTGTTTTACTGGTTAAAATGGGGAACCCTTGCCACAGCAAGATTAGATTATACCTGGACGAAACTCTGACACGGAATCCTGGACCTTCGACGCTCTACGACAAGATTAGAGGACTGAAGAATCTCCTTTGGGGTCAAGGAGTGACTCCCCTGCTTGGCAGGCACCAAAGAAGCATCTGTCCGGTTCGCATTACTGAAGCTCCCGTCGGACGCCGAAGTCATCGCATCACCAGAGGTGGATTCTCAGACTTCCCCGAGGCTACCCTGAGTCCCCAGCAAAGCTGAGGCCCGTGGCTATCGTGGGTGACTTGAGACCGTGACCCCTGGACACCGAGCACACTTGCAAGTGCACCATCTTCTGGGTTTTCCAAGAAGTCGTGCTTTGGGCTCCGAGTAGCCCTAGCCTCCAGCACCACCTGCACCGAAGATCACTGGCCCCCACTCCACGAGTGTCCTGTAAGCCAGCTCCACGTGCAGCGTCACGAGGCTCCTTTGCGGTCTCTAGCCCGTTGGCTAGTAGCCCTTAACGAAGGCCAATCTTTTCTTTACTTGGCATCCTGGTTGCTCCAGGCCTGCCCTCACTTACCCTCGCTGGGTGAGTTCCCCAGACCTTGCTGGTCTGCATCATCGACAATCTACATCTTACTCAAGACTTGCCGTTGCCAAGGCTTGTTGGGTCCAATCCGGTCGCCGACACCTCAGCACTCGACAGACATCGAGCACCAGCCCGAATCCTGCTCCTGGTTGCCGACAACGCCTCCCGGACCTCGTGGCTGAAGAGTCAAGACGACCGTCACCGCACCTGAAGCACTCGACATCGGTGGGCATCTGTCCATCGCCTTCCTGGTCACTGGCTAGTGACCCAGACTCTGTCCCCTCTGCTTTCAGGTTCTTCAGAACTCCGATCCACTCTTGGATCCACCCGGACACTTTTCTCCTGGTCGCCAGCAGCACTTTGCAGCAGATCGCCATACGAAACGACGACGAAACCCGACCCCGAAAGGCACCTATGCACCCGGCTTCCCTGGGTGAGGTAACACGAGTACTCCGGTGCTCCCGTGGGTAGAGACTCTTCAAAGTCCTAGATCTCAAAGGGTTTTGTCCTAGTCCTCTTTTAAGTGTCCCTTTCCTCTATTTTCCCGATCCCGACTTTCTCCATAGAAGTTAACGGCGTATCGCGGTTGTGTATTTACACTGCACGCGTCTCCCGTGGGTCCCCTGTGTCACTACCTTGGGTGGTTCCTTGTGGTCCAAGCACTTCTAGAGGCTCTAGGCCTAGTGTCTAGTTCAGTCGTGGTTCGCATACCACTTTATTGGTATATGGTTTGGTACGCCCCTAGGGCCCAAACGTGTATTTGTGCTATTACTGTGATTTAAGATCTTATAACCTATGTACTTCGAACTCTAGCCTCATAAAGAGACTAGAGGGGTGTGTTTAGTAATAAATACATATATTTTGAATATATACCTGGTGTGGTGCTCTTTCATTTGGTCACTCAAGAGATTATAGACTGGTAAAACAAGCTGCTTTACATTCCTTCAAGACTTAGCCTGAAGGCTGCTCTCCATAGCTACCACTAGGATAGCTTTCAATAAGGTTGTCTTTAACCTATCTACCATAAGAGTCGATTTGGACTGGTGCAAGGTGCCCACTATAATTAGTGGACAGCATATGCCAGGCCAACTTCTCACATTGGTGTGCAGCGTGTGGGATTCCAGCTTGCTATTGTTTTACCAGATAATCTCAATTGAATTGATCAACTGAAAACCACTAAAGGTACCTAAGGTACATATAATTTAAGCTTAGAATAACAGTAAGTTCTACTGAACTTAGAGTTGTGTGTTAAGGGATAGCACAACCCTTTCTACAACTCAAGAGAGTTTAGTAGGCCACACTAGAGTAGGTAGTGCATACACCACACCACACTAGTAATGTCTTTAAGGGAGGATCCAAAGAATCCTTGCAGGAAGCCATTGAGCTTCCACCCTCCAAGTATGATACACTCCCATTCTTGGAATTGAGAGCTTTATGCAACTTGAGAAAAATAAGGACAGGCCAAAGCCCCACCACCCAACACCTCAAGGAGTTGTTGGTGGCTTATGACCTTAGTAAGCCTGTAGGGACTGAAGGGGTAGGAGCTGAGGGTGGGGCAGAAGAAGAGGAGGAGGCCAGGGGTACCAATACCCCCAGCCCCCCTCTGAAACTGGCCAGGAGGGTGACAATGACCCTGACCTGGAAAACCCAATCCCTCCTGTGGATGATGATGAGGATGATCAAAATGATGCCCTCTTTGTCCCCCCAGGAAGGATTAAGAGTGTGCCCAGGAAGTCTAGATCTCCTTCTCAGGAGTCTAACCACTCTGGCACCTCTATAGGGAGCTCTGTCTCCTCTCACAGGAGGGAATCCTCTCATGAGAGAAGAGCCAGGCTGGTCCGGTATGAGGAAACTCAGCTGGAAATCAGAAAAAAGCAACTGGCTTTAGATAGGGAATCCCTAGATCTCCTCAGGGAGAGAAGAAAGTTGGGACTAGAGTCCCATGGTGGCAGCAATATCCCTAGAGATAGGGACAGGTCTTATGACCATAGAAACCTAAACAAGATTGTCCCTCCCTACCAGAGTGGGGATGACATCCACAAATGGATAACTGCACTGGAGAGGGCCTGTAAAGTTCAGAAGGTCCCCCAGAGGCAGTGGGCAGCAATCTTGTGGCTCTCCTTTGCAGACAAAGGTAGAGACAAGCTCCTCACTGTAAGAGAAGAGGATGCTGACAATTACACAGTCTTGAAGAGTGCTCTGATAGATGGGTTTGGCCTAACCACTGAACAGTATAGGTTGAAGTTCAGAGACACCCAAAAAGCTCAGACTCAAGACTGGGTTGATTTTGTAGATTGTGCTACAAAGGCTCTGGAAGGTTGGATACATGGCAACAAAGTGCAGGACCTTTTAGGATTGTACAATTTGATTATGAGGGAGCAGATCCTTAATAATTGTCAAAACCAGCTTTTGGACCAGTATCTGGTGGACTCTGATCTGACCTCTCCCCAAGAATTGGGAAAGAAGGCAGACAAGTGGGTCAGAACCAGAGTAAAAACTAGAAATCAGGGTGGTGACCAGAAGAAAGATTCTACTAAGTCCCAAGAGAAAGGTGGGGATAAATCTAAGGATAAGTCCCCTACAGGGCCCCAAAATTCCTCTTCTGGGGGTGGGTCCCAAACTCCTTCCTCTCCTGAAAAGAAACCCTATTGCCATGTCTGTAAAAAGCCTGGGCACTGGAAAACTGATCCCAGTTGCCCCAGGATTGGCAATAAAGAAAATGTTCCTCCCACAACTACTACCACCCCTCCTGGTACTACCAGTAGTAATCCTCCAGTTGGGAGTAGTGCACCCAAAAAGTTAGGTGCTTTTGCAAGAGGAACAGAGGTGGGCCCTAGTTTAGACAGGGACCCCTCAACAGACTCCTCTGACTCTGATGGTGGTATAGGATTTGCCACCTTTACCATGGGTCCCATAGCATTGGGCAGGTACAGATTGGAGCCAATAATTAATGGTCAGAAAGCTGTGGCATTTAGGGACACAGGGGCTAGTGTCACCATGGTGGCAGGGAAACTAGTCCCCCCTCACCAGCTTTTACCTGAGTTTAAATACCAGGTGACCAACATTGATGGTGTCAGAACAGATCACCCCATGGCCATAGTCAATCTCAGCTGGGAGGGGGTCACAGGCCCAAAAAGAGTGGCAGTGTCCCCAACCCTACCTGTAGATTGCCTGATGGGCAATGATCTGGAAATTTCAGCCTGGGCTGAAGTGGAACACCAAACCCATCTTAGGATGTTGGGCGTCCCTGTAAAGGTTAGTGGGGCTGTGATGGCCACAGCCCCAGCCCAAGAATTTGGAGAGATGGAGCCTGAAAGAATGGCCCACTCTCCCCAAAAGAGAGCACAAGGGTTGAAGAAAAGTCTTCTTCCCCCAGACAGTAGGTAAGGGTCAGCCTCCTCAGGGAACTGACCCTAACCCTAGTGAAGGAACTGCCACAGAGGTAGTCAGGCCTGGCCTGGCCACACCCCTGATGGCAGAGGACCCTTCCAAGGTGGTACCCCGTCTGGAGCAGGTAACCTGCCCCTCTCTACCCTGCCTCAGTCAGCCCAGGGCTGCAGAGGTCAGGGAGGTCAGTGGACCCCCAGGGCCCCCTGTCCAGAGGAAGCCCCCATCAGCAGATTAGGGGCACCCAGTCTAGTAGCCCTAGCCAGGTGAAAATTCCTCTACACACTGAGGGATCCCCCATACCTTTATGTAGGGACCTCCCCCAGAAGGACTCTGGTAGGCAAGGGCAAACCTGGGACCAGAAGGTTCCAAACCTGCCATGTCCCTCCAGTAGTCCATCCAAAGGGACCCAACCCCCAGCTGTAGGCAGCCAAAGGTTGACCCTTAGAGCAAAGTGCAACTCAGTCATGGAAAGACAGGCATACATGGTGACCAGTGATCTGAGGAAACTGAGGCCAACATTCCTAGGGCCTCACTTCCCTACTCAGACACCTCACCAGCCTTGTACTTTACCTAAGCACACCACAGGTAGTGATTCCCCATGGTGGAGACCCTCTTATACCCTTAGGGTGAGGAATTGCTTAGTGGACCATAAGACAGGGGGCAACCATGCTAGTGCAGGTGCTTCCTTATATGACCACTTAGTCAATGAAGGCTCAACTGGCCAAGGTTAGCCTTATCTCCTTTCGTTTGGGGGGGGTTATGTAGGAAGGTGGAATCTGACTATATGGTTGCCCCCACTTTTTTTATGGTGTTTTGCTGGTTTATGAATTAGTTGGACTGGGATCCTGCTATTCAGGGCCCCAGTCTATCTGCTTTCTCTGTAAAATGGTTTCCATGTGCCTTAGGCACATCTCTGATTGGAATCTGGAGTGCCCTTATAAGTCCCTAGTATATGGTATACTATGTACCAAGGGCATAGGTACCTCAGAGGCCTGCCAGGGGATGCAGCATGTATTATGCCACCCCTGGAAGGCCATCCAAACTGACACCACAGGTCTGCTACTGCAGCCTGGGTAAGGTGGTGCATGCACCCCTTACTGTGATATAGGTTACCTATATCACGAAATACATACACACATATAAACCTATAAGTCACTCCTAAGGCAGGCCTTATCAATCCTAAAGGCAGAGTGCGTGGTTCCTATGTGAGAAGGTGCCCCTGCGTGAGCAGGGCCCCTCTGCAGCGTTCGGAGACCATCTCTGATGCTGTTTGTAGTGCAGCCTGACCATATACTCTTAAGCGCATTATATCCTCGCGGTAAAATGCTAACTTTGGAATGGCTGCACCTAAACATGTCGTGTTTGGTGTCAAACATCTTGGAATACTACCCCCCACCAATCCTGGCGGCGGGGGTAGCATTCCACCCTTCTAGAGGGAAAGACATGTTAACTCTGGCTTACCCGGTAACTTCTTTCTGAAGCCCTGGCATCACAAAATGGATGCTGCTGCCACAGACACAAGTCTGGCCTCCTGCTGCTGGACGAAACTCCGGCAGGGGAGGCCTGTACAATAGGTTTCCTGTTGCAGGGAGGTGTGACCACCTCCCCAGACAGGATAATGTGTATTGGGGCTGGGTGGGTGCACTCTTAGAGTGCTTTGAAGTCCTGCACTGGGGGAGCAAAAGGCTCCTCTGTGCATATGCCAGTTCAAACCAGCTCAGGGGCTACCTGCCCCTGCTCTGGCGCGAAACTGGACAAAGGGAAGTGGGTGTAGCCACCCCTCCCTTGACCCTCCCATAGGTGGGGTCATAGAGTTAGTCCCTCCCTGTTTTACTGGTTAAAATGGGAAACCCTTGCCACAGCAAGATTAGATTATACCTGGACGAAACTCTGACACGGAATCCTGGACCTTCGACGCTCTACGACAAGATTAGAGGACTGAAGAATCTCCCTTGGGGTCAAGGAGTGACTCCCCTGCTTGGCAGGCACCAAAGAAGCATCTGTCCGGTTCGCATTACTGAAGCTCCCGTCGGACGCCGAAGTCATCGCATCACCAGAGGTGGATTCTCAGACTTCCCGAGGCTACCCTGAGTCCCCAGCAAAGCTGAGGCCCGTGGCTATCGTGGGTGACTTGAGACCGTGACCCCTGGACACCGAGCACACTTGCAAGTGCACCATCTTCTGGGTCTCCCAAGAAGTCGTGTTTTGGGCTCCGAGTAGCCCTAGCCTCCAGCACCACCTGCACCGAAGATCACTGGCCCCCACTCCACGAGTGTCCTGTAAGCCAGCTCCACGTGCGGCGTCACGAGGCTCCTTCGTGGTCGCTAGCCCGTTGGCTAGTAGCCCTTAACGAAGGCCAATCTTTTCTTTACTTGGCATCCTGATTGCTCCAGGCCTGCCCTCACTTACCCTAGCTGGGTGAGTTCCCCAGACCTTGCTGGTCTGCATCATCGACAATCTACATCTTACTCGAGACTTGCCGTTGCCAAGGCTTGTTGGGTCCAATCCGGTCGCCGACACCTCAGCACTCGACAGATATCGAGAACCAGCCCGAATCCTGCTCCTGGTCGCCGACAACGCCTCCCGGACCTCGTGGCTGAAGAGTCAAGACGACCGTCACCGCACCTGAAGCACTCGACATCGGTGGGCATCTGTCCATCGCCTTCCTGGTCACTGGCTAGTGACCCAGACTCTGTCCCCTCTGCTTTCAGGTTCTTCAGAACTCCGATCCACTCTTGGATCCACCCGGACACTTTTCTCCTGGTCGCCAGCAGCACTTTGCAGCAGATCGCCATACGAAACGACGACGAAACCCGACCCCGAAAGGCACCTATGCACCCGGCTTCCCTGGGTGAGGTAACACGAGTACTCTGGTGCTCCCGTGGGTAGAGACTCTTCAAAGTCCTAGATCTCAAAGGGTTTTGTCCTAGTCCTCTTTTAAGTGTCCCTTTCCTCTATTTTCCCGATCCCGACTTTCTCCATAGAAGTTAACGGCGTATCGCGGTTGTGTATTTACACTGCACGCGTTTCCCGTGGGTACACTACCTTGGGTGGTTCCTTGTGGTCCAAGCACTTCTAGAGGCTCTAGGCCTAGTGTCTAGTTCAGTCGTGGTTCGCATACCACTTTATTGGTATATGGTTTGGTACGCCCCTAGGGCCCAAACGTGTATTTGTGCTATTACTGTGATTTAAGATCTTATAACCTATGTACTTCGAACTCTAGCCTCATAAAGAGACTAGAGGGGTGTGTTTAGTAATAAATACATATATTTTGAATATATACCTGGTGTGGTGCTCTTTCATTTGGTCACTCAAGAGATTATAGACTGGTAAAACAAGCTGCTTTACATTCCTTCAAGACTTAGCCTGAAGGCTGCTCTCCATAGCTACCACTAGGATAGCTTTCAATAAGGTTGTCTTTAACCTATCTACCATAAGAGTCGATTTGGACTGGTGCAAGGTGCCCACTATAATTAGTGGACAGCATATGCCAGGCCAACTTCTCACAGGTGTTCCCACGCAACAAAGCCTCATAGGAGTGGCGCAGTGAAATCCATCAGATATCACTGCAACAATTGTAGGATGCCACTGCGTCAGTACCTTATGCCTGCCTCATGGCGTAAGGGTGACACAGTGCCACAGGGATAGGTTGGCCCCATGAATTGCTGGAGTTGTGTCATGCTTGTGACACAACTGCAGCAAAGCGTGGCTTTAGCGCGGGAAACAGCCATTACAACGCGGCTGTTTCCCCGCATGTTATTACATCGCATGCGTTACAACGCATGCGATGTAACAATGCGTAGCCATTACTACGCATACCATTACATCGCATGTGCTTTTACAATGCATGCGATGTAATGGCGATCCACATCGTTGTGAGGAAAATCAGGCTCTTCCGTTTCCTCACAACGACGTGCACCGTGCACCGCCCCTCAGACGAGGCAGGAACCAGGAGAGAGGAACCACGAGGAGAGAGAGGTAAGGGGGATTGGGCCAGGGGTGGGGGTTACTTTTTTAGGGTTTAGGGTAGTGTCGGGGTAGTGTTGTGGTGTTTGTGTAGTGTAGGGTAGTGTTTTAGGGTTTAGGGTAGTGTCGGGGGTCGTGCAGGGTAGTGTTTGAGTGTAGGGACCGGACTGGGGGTCGGGGGAGGGTCGTGATGGGGGTAGTGTTTTAGGGTAGTGTTGTGGTGTTTGTGTAGTGCAGGGTTTTAGGGTTTAGGGTAGTGTCGGGGGGTCATGCAGGGTAGTGTTTGAGTGTAGGGACCGGACTGGGAGAAGGGGGAGGGTCGTGATGGGGGTAGTGTTTTAGGGTAGTGTTGTGGTGTTTGTGTAGTGCAGGGTTTTAGGGTTAAGGGTAGTGTCGGGGGGTCGTGCAGGGTAGTGTTTGAATGTAGGGACTGGACTGGGGGAAGGGGGAGGGTCGTGCTGGGGGTAGTGTTTTAGGGTTTAGGGTAGTGTTGTGGTGTTTGTGTAGTGTAGGGTAGTGTTTTAGGGTTTAGGGTAGTGTCGGGGGTTGTGCAGGGTAGTGTTTGAGTGTTGGGACCGGACTGGGGGTCGGGGGAGGGTCGTGATGGGGGTAGTGTTTTAGGGTAGTGTTGTGGTGTTTGTGTAGTGCAGGGTTTTAGGGTTTAGGGTAGTGTCGGGGGGTCATGCAGGGTAGTGTTTGAGTGTAGGGACCGGACTGGGAGAAGGGGGAGGGTCGAGCAGGGGGTAGTGTTTTGGGGTTTAGGGTAGTGTTGTGGTGTTTGTGTAGTGTAGGATAGTGTTTTAGGGTTAAGGGTAGTGTCGGGTGTCATGCTGGGTAGTGTAAATGTAGGGAGAGGACTGGGGGTCGGGGGAGGGTCGTGCAGGGGTACTACATTAGGGTTTAGGGTAGGACAGGGTAGAGTCACTTACCTTTCAAACTTTTACCGTGAGTATACCTTTACCACGCATGCCTTTGCGTTGTAATGGCATGTGTGGTAAAGGCATAGTCGTGGTAAAAGTTTGCGATGTAATGGCATGTCGTTGTCATTGACATCGCGTAGTAATACCCGCGTTGTATTGGCACGCGTGGTATTGGTATGCGATGTAATGAGACATATTCCTTTAGTGCTGACATATATGTCAGGATTCCAGACGTATCTGTCATTAATTGCGACATGGAGCGCCGTACAGTGAATACAGCGCATCCATGGTGTCGCAAGAAGGACGTAGTGAAAAGTGGTGCAATGCTGTTTTGCTGCAGCGATGCAACACTTTTCATTAATGAGGCCCAGGAATGCGCCCTATCTTATTGATGGTGCGCATTCCTGCCCTGTAGTTTTGTCGCAGGGCAGCGCAGCAACATTCCTTGCAGCGCTGTCCATCACCAAAACCTTCTGAAATGAGGCCCCAAGTGTTTGCACCATTTTTAAGACCAGCTATTTTCTGGTCTTAAAAAACTGCCTCTAACTGCAGTTAGAGGCAGTTTTTTTAGTTTTGCCCCATACAAGGAATTTCTTGTAAATATCGCGAAGTGGGGTTAGCGGCAGTTTTTGCACGGGAACGCCTACCTTGCATCTCATTTTCGTTAACTCTCGCTAACAGAAGTGGCGATCTTAAAAATTCACGTTTTTGCCACAAAACTGCCGCTAACTGAGGTTAGCGGCAACTTGTAAATAAGGCGATAAAAAAAAGCCGCCGTAACGTCAAAAAATTGATGCTACGGCGGCGTTAACTCCTTGTACATATGCCCCCTAGACTTTAGAGCAGGCTCTTAGGAGTTAGGGTTTCATCCAGCAAAGGCCTTGAGCAGGGTCTAATTCAGGTCCAGTTGTGAATGGGCAATTGCAAATCTAGGAAAAAGTGCTTATTAAGCTTTTTGTCTCTGTAGCCACACATGAGGTCAAACAGCTGACCCTTGGAGTCCATTTATTTGTCCTCCGTACAAGAGGGAGCAGATCCTGTCCTTTAGGGCACCACGTAAGTTACAGCAAGCAGGGTCCAGTCCTCTTCTTTTTTTTTAACAACTTTATTTTCAATTTTTAAAGGAGAAACATGACACACATTACAGCTTTGCCTTGATTATCGCTGGATACTACATTATGGGTGACAGAACCTAAGCACACCTCCAAGTTAGTAACAACAGCCATCGCAACATGTCCCCACAATGCCGTCTGAGTTGGTGCCCTCGGTTCCCCCCTCATAGGACCCTTAACAAACAGTGACATTCAGTCCAAATGTGCAGCTCATGGTGACCCGCCCTCTGTGTCCGAAGAGGTCTTATACATATCTTTGAGTCCCTCAGTATTTTGGACGTAGTCAAGTGCAACTCCCCTGTTCTCTAATGTCTCCGCATGTAGGTGGTGAATGGTCACCATGTAGTGTTGAATTTAGCAACTCTGTCCCGAACAATTGTGGTGAGTTTTTCCATGGAACAAATCAATCACCCCTTCCCCCACCACATGTTAAGTGAGAGTGCCTGTGGCTCCTTCCACATCTGGGTCACGCTCAATCTTGCAACCAATAGGAGATGGGAGAATAGCCACCCCTGAAGAGTCATTGTGAGGAAGAGTCTGTCCGCCACCGGGTCTCCCAGGAGGACCAAGAGTGGGTTGTGTGGCAATGAGACACTAGTGATGGAGTGTATCGTGCGGAGGACCTCATCCCAGTATGTTTGTACCAGCGGGCACTTCCACCATGTGTGGAGGAAGGTCCCACATTCCCCCACCCCTTCGAGCACGACTCTGAGTCCCCGAACATCTTATTGAGTCGTACGGGTGTGAGGTAGCTGCTTGTTAGAATTTTGTAGGCATTCTCTTTACATCGAAGTCAGACGGAAGTCCTCATCCTGGGCTCATCACCCTCCGCCTGGGACGACTCTTGGTGGCCCCCGGCCCTGGGCACCGCGCCCAAGCCAACGGACCACGCACGCAACCTGGGCTTCATCCTGGACTCCTCCCTGTCGATGACCAGACAAGTCAACGCCGTCTCATCTTCGTGCTTCAACACCCTGCGCATGCTCCGCAAGATCTTCAGATGGATCCCCACTGAAACCAGGAAGACCGTCACCCAGGCACTCGTCACCAGCCGACTGGACTATGGGAACACCCTCTACGCCGGAACCACAGCCAAACTTCAAAAAAGACTCCAGCGCATCCAGAACGCCTCCGCACGACTCATCCTGGACATCCCCCGACACAGCCACATCACCGGACACCTGAAAGACCTGCACTGGCTCCCCGTCAGCAAGAGAATCACGTTCAGACTCCTCACCCACGCACACAAGGCCCTCCACGACCTGGGCCCCAAGTACCTCAACGACCGCATGACCTTCTACACGCCCACCCGCCAGCTACGATCAACCAGCCACGCCCTCGCCACCGTACCACGCATCCGCAGAGCCACCGCCGGAGGAAGATCCTTCTCCTACCTGGCAGCCAAGACCTGGAACTCCCTCCCCACTCACCTTCGGCGAACCCAGGACCATCTCTCCTTCAGGAAGCAGCTCAAGACCTGGCTGTTCGAGCAGTAACTTACCCCCTCCCCCAGCGCCTTGAGACCCTCCCGGGTGAGTAGCGCGCTCTATAAATGCCGTGATTGATTGATTGATAGAAGACTTGCAGGCCCTCTGCCAGATAGCTCCCCATGTTTCGTCTGAGATGTCTATGGCCTGTTCTCTTTTCCACTGTGTCACATAAGCGTGTTTTTTATGGGGGTACGGTTCAGGATGTATCGATACAACCATGCGATGCCTTTACAATGAGTGTTGTTGAGATATAAGGATTCAATTGGAGTTTTCTCCCTTTGCATATTTAAGCGAGCTGGAGGCCTTCCAGCCCATTATAATGCCTGGCTTATCCTGTAGGTCTCCCGTCTGGCCAGGGTGTATTTCTTAATAAGATCCCCTCTTGTCACAAGGTACCCATCTCTGCGGAAGTCACTCAAAGTGGGGGTCAGACCCTGGCCCAACTAAAGGAACCTGGGTTTGTCCCTCCTGGGGGAAAATTTTGATTGTTAGCCAGGGGAGTGAGTGGAAAGGGGTATATCTGGAATGCTCATCTCCCCCTCACGACCCACCAGTGAGCCAAGAGTGTGGCCCTCAAAGGCAGGGGGCGCTCTCCCAAGTCAATGCAGGTAGCCACAAAAGCCTGTCCAGGGGGACCGATAATAAGGCTTGTTCCACTTGTACCCAAGGCTTGCCGTCGGGGTAATGATTCAAATCAAGTGAGGGACGGAGTTGTGCTGCTAAGAAGTATGTTACGACATCAGGAAAGCTGAAGCCTCTCTCGGCCATGGACCAAAAGAGGGATGCCCTCGCCACCCTCTGGTATATACCCTCTCACACAAAGCTCATCATTTTGTTGCAAACCATTTTGGGGATGGTAAGGAGGAGGGTTTGGAGCATGTATAGTTGTCGGGCATGAAATTCATTTTAAGGCAGTTGAGCTGGCCCAACCAGGAAATCTCCAACTTTCCCCATCTATAGAGATCTTTGAAGAGGGAGGTGGACCCCCAGGTATGCTCTCTGAATTGGTTCCCTGAGACTGCCCTGTCGGTCTGCCACTCCCATGCCTTGTGATTTGGAGAAATTGATTATAAACACAAAGCTTGGGTAAAATGATCCACCTCCCTCATCAATGCTGGGATGGTTGTGTCTGGATCAGTGACAAAACATAATACTACGTTGGCAAAGAGAGCTGGCTTGTGCTCCTTGCCCTGGACCATCATGCCATGAATTGCAGGGATATTCTGGATCTTGGCCACTGAGGGTTCCATAGTCAGGGCGAAAATAAGGGGGGACTAAGGACACCCCTGCCGCGCACCTCTAATGAATGGAATGGCAGGCAAAAAGGTGGCATTTATTTTGAGTTCGGCAGACATGCTTTTAAAGTTTGCCTGAGTTATAGTTTTCATCTTGGTGCCTAGGCAATCTTTATTCAGTACTTTTGACAGGTATGCCCAGTCTACTCTGTCGAACGCCTTATCGGCGTCGAGAGAAAGGAGGGCCACAGGCTGCCATTGCAGTTCTGCTACCTCCATAAGTGCGACTGCCAGTCGCGTATTGTCATAAGCCTGTCTATTACGGAGGAAGCCCGATTGCTGTGGAGCAATGAGGGCAGGCCAGATATGCTGGAGCCGAGTCACGAGTATCAACATGCAAAGTTTTGCATCGCAATTTAATAGCACGATAGGCATGTACAAAGAACAGTGCGTTGGGGTTTTTTCAGGTTTCAAGAGGAGGGTAAGATAGGACTCTATTACTGTGTCCATAACTACATCTGATGTCAGGAAAAGGTTGAACACCATCTTCAAGGGTTCCATTAATAGGGAAGTGTATGCTTTGTAGAATGTGGCTGGGTATCCGTCTGCGCCCGGGGTGTTGTGGAATTGGAGGTTACTGATTGCCACCCGGACCTCGTCAGGTGTAAAGTCCTCTTCTAGTAGGAGCAACTCTGCCTCCCTGTCTGGAGGTACGTAGTTGCGGAGATAGACATGCTGGTAGTGCCCATCAAGGTTTTGGCTTGGTAAAGAGCTGAGTAGTATTGGTGGAAGACAGCAATAATGTCTGCCATCTCCTGTTGTAGCTGGTCCTCTCCATCCTCATTTTCCCTGATATGGTTACGCATTGACCGTATGTGTATTTAGGGGCCAACAGCCTATCCCACATTGTCCCCTCGTTCATAGTAGAGTTGGTGGATGTAAAGCAGCTTCTTTGCTGTTTCCTTCATTAATTTGTGCTTGAGTTCGCCCCTGAGCCGTCGGAGATCCCGTGGGGTCGTTTGTGATTGCCCCCATTCTATGCCTTTTCTTGGCCTGCAGTATCTGGGTTTATAATTCCTGCTTGCAGAGTTTAGCTGCTAGTTTAAACATTGCCATGTGGGAGTTGATCTCCCCCTGAAGACCACCGTTGCCACATCCCAGAGGGTCCCAGGGGACACCTCACCATTATTGTTTCCGGCAAAGTAGTATTCGATTGTATCTTTGATGCAGTTTCGGAGGGTTTGGTCACAGAGTAGTATTCGATCGTATCTTTGATGCTGTTTCGGAGGGTTTGGTCACAGAGCGCCCCCTCATTCACTACCCACAGCCTCGAAAATGGTCATTGTGGGTCAGCAGGTCCCATTGCTACCCACACTGGGGCATGATCCGATAGGACCCAGGCGTCTATCATGGTATCCACAAGCCTGGGGAGCTAGGACCGGGAGACCAAGGAATACTCGAGGCGCAAATACGTCTTGTGGACAATGCAGTAGAATGTGTAGCCTTGTTCAAAATGGTGATGGTGATGCAAGACATCTACCAAAGACTGATCTAACATTCCTTGAGTCAGGGCAGTGGGTTGCGGGGCTCGCCTTGTCGTGGTTGAGAGCCATCCAGCCCCGGATAGAGGACCAAATTAAGTTTGTCACTTATCACAATGTCTCCTCTTGCAATGAGAGAGAACCTAAGGAAGAAATCAGAGTGCCCAGTCCTCTTCTGATCTTCTGCCAGTCCAGAAAGAGCTCTGAGGAGAGTTTCTGAAGGTGCCGCTTTTTATGGGTTTCACTAGGCAGTGTCTAGCAACTACTGGCTCCTCCCTAACCAAGGGAAAAACCCTACCTAGATTTTCAGCTGTTTTGTTTGCCCTACTGCAAACAATCCCACAGTGTACCTTACTCCTAAAATTCTAGAGCCTTTGTATTCACTCAGTGGTGTGGTCAAGCAAATGAGCAGTCCCTCTCCTCTCTGCCACTCCAAACTGTTTTTGGAGGCAGCTTTCCTCCCACTAGGTTTGGAGTCAGCCTGGCTAGTGTGGGCCTGGGGAACAATAGCTTGCCTTCCTCCAGGTCTTACTTTTACAACTGCTTGTGAACGGATATGCCTCACCTAGGTCCCTTTCAAGTTAATAAAGCTCCTTGACCCATCCCAACTGTCTTTCCTGCAGGAAGTAAAACACCACCCCAAGCCCAGGCTACTGTCTCTGCTATGGGAGGAGCTTTCACACCTCATTATTCAGGAGGCATGACGGGCCAGCTGTTCAAGGATAGGCACAGGCAGGAAAAGTATAACTTTCTAAAAGTTACTTAATAAAAATCCATCTTCACCACAGAATTAATTTAATGAAAATGAACATAGATTTTGAAGGACTATTCTAGCTGTTTCCTGTCAAAAGGTACAGATTAAAGTTTATATTCTGAATTTGACCTTTTCCAGAATCCAGCAAAAGTCCTGTCAGTGACAATAGCTTTTGGGGACTTGTCACTGGAGGAACATGCCAACTTTAATGTTGCACATATTGCTCATTTAAATATCAGGCACCCTACCTTGTGGACAACAAGATGTACTTAGGGTTGACTTTCTGATATGTAAAAGCAGGGTTTCACGCCTGTCAGAAAGGGTTATTTTTGCAGGTTTGACAGCAGGCAATAGGCTGATATATTCAGGCTACACGTGGTAGGCCTGAAGTCATGTTTTACAGGCCAACACTGTGGTGCTGCAATCCACAGGTGGCATTTAACTTCCAGGTATGATGTGTATTAGCAGTTAGGGAGCACTATTTACTTAATTCATGTCTTGCTGAGGCAGGCACGTCAGAGTGCACAGCAATGGCGCTGCTTTTTGTTTCTATTTGCAACGCACCATGCAACCTTTCACTTCAGCAATGGCTGCCCCCACACAGCACTCGCGGGATGCCAGCTTTGGCAATGGCGGCCGCTTCTTGTTGTATTTGCAGGGCGTCATGCGCACTTTCACTTTAATAATGGCTGCCGCTTATGTTAGATGCAGCCCCACACAGCACTCGCAGGACGTCTGCTGCAGCCAGCGTCCCACGAGTGCCTTGTGGGGGCAGTCAGTGTAAAAATAAAAGTCTGCATGGCGCGCTGCAAATACAAACAAGCGACTGCCATTGATGCAGACGTGCTGCATTTGCTGTGAAGGCCAGCGTGGTTAATGTATTTTACTGATTGCTTGTCTGATAAGGCTATTTGACAAAAAACTGTTGTTGGTCTCATCTTGCTGGCGTTAAGCTGGCGTTAAGCCTGAACACAGAGATACTTGAGCTAATGAAGGACGAATAAAGCGGAGAGTCTGGTCCAAAAATCCTCCGGTACCTCACTTCACCGTGCAGGAGCATTTCAGTGCCTTGTAGAACTGTAACCCTAGACTGCAGCTGTCCATTGAGACTAAACAACACTATATGAAACTTGGCTCTTTCCTCGCACTGCACTTTGGAAGACATGTAATTCCACTCAGTAATCCATACAGCATTTTACCAGTACAGCCCTGCAGAAAAACGTGTCTGCTTCGTGACGTTTATATAATGCACAGTGCACATGATATATTCTATCAAAATACATTTTAAAAGTTGGTTGTTGCATCCATCCTTCAAGTATTGGGGCCAAGGGGGAGTTGTGACATTTAAGGGTTAGTTTTAATTTTAGTCAAGTGCTCGTTCAGTCCCCAATTAAAACGATGTCTGCCTTCCGATTGTGCAAATTTGCAAAAAGCATTAAGAATTGAGTGGCTTTGAAGTAAATAGAAAACGATGGGTAGCGAGATCTTTAAGGCAGTGCCATGGAGGTTAATGCATATGGGATGCATAAGGGAAACATGAGAGTTCATGCACAGAAACTCAACGTGCAATCACACGGGAGTGCATCAAGCAAAAGGCACCACATAGAAATATGAAGCATCCCTTTTTTATTTGGAAACGTTTCTTTCTGTATGGCAAATGTGGGTTGTTTGCTAGAAATGTGGCAACACCTTAGCTTTGTTTTTTAAGAATGATGATTCAAGCTCTCTATGGGAAACAGTATGCATCTGCAAATGTACCCACCAGCATCTTTCTCTTAGTTTTATGCAATCTGTAACACAATGTATATTTGCTAAGTAGTTTGTGGGAGTGGAGGTTGCCTGTGTGTTTTTAAATTGTTAAATATATGATGCACTTTAAGCATATTATCATATTTTGGAATCCCTCATCAGTATCAACATGTCATACTGCTTATGTGAAAAAGTGCTAAGGCAGTGCCAGTCGAGGACACGGGAAGCGTGCTGCCAGATCTTTATCCATAAGGCAGTGCCAGTCGAGGACACGGGAAGCGTGCTGCCAGATCTTTATCCATAAGGCAGTGCCAGTCGAGGACACGGGAAGCGTGCTGCCAGATCTTTATCCATAAGGCAGCGCCAGTCGAGGACACAGGAAGCGTGCTGCCAGATCTTTATCCATAAGGCAGCGCCAGTCGAGGACGCGGGAAGCGTGCTGCCAGATCTTTATCCATAAGGCAGCGCCAGTCGAGGACACGGGAAGCGTGCTGCCAGATCTTTATCAATAAGGCAGTGCCAGTCGAGGACACGGGAAGCGTGCTGCCAGATCTTTATCCATAAGGCAGCGCCAGTCGAGGACACGGGAAGCGTGCTGCCAGATCTTTATCCATAAGGCAGTGCCAGTCGAGGACGCGGGAAGTGAAGCGTGCTGCCAGATCTTTATCCATAAGGCAGTGCCAGTCGAGGACGCGGGAAGCGTGCTGCCAGATCTTTATCCATAAGGCAGTGCCAGTCGAGGACGCGTGAAGCGTGCTGCCAGATCTTTATCCATAAGGCAGTGCCAGTGGAGGACGCGGGAAGCGTGCTGCCAGATCTTTATCCATAAGGCAGCGCCAGTCGAGGACGCGGGAAGCGTGCTGCCAGATCTTTATCCATAAGGCAGTGCCAGTTGAGGACGCAGGAAGCGTGCTGCCAGATCTTTATCCAGCATGCTGTCGGAGTGATGGGAGGTCCCAGCCTTCTTGTGAATAAATGCCCATCTCCGCCCATCTTTTCAATTGGCTCCTCTTACTGTGCTTTGTAAATGGTGGCTTTTGATTCGTGAATAGGCTTAGTAGTCCCTCCTTAGTACCTCCGTTTCTCCTTTTGTAACCTCCCACGAGGACTGCCCCTGTAACATGTATTGTTACTCAGTATGTTTTATTTACAGTCTGTGAGCACTATTTTCTTAAATGACTTTCTCCTATTGCACGTATGCCATGCTCTCCTGCAACCACTTGTATTTTTTTAAACAGCACAGAATTTTGCGCTTTATCTTATCTTATGTTTTTGCTTTAACTATGGCAGCAGCACCATCAACACTGCACACCCCCTAATATATTTTTGGGGAATTAAATCGGTTTTATTAGCAGAACACATAGCATAACAAAAACTATGTATTGTTGCCTACAACCCAGCGGGCCGGCTGCATCAAAGTCATGAAGGCAAATAAGAGCCAATGGATTACAAGCTGTCTATATAGCTAGATTACACAGCATGTCGCCTACAACCCATCCTGGGCTGGCCACGTTCAACAATAAGAAACATTGAGTGATCCAGGTTCCATGGAGGTTGAACATTGGGAAGGGTCTGCAGCATGCAGAGCATGCGAGTGCCCGATGAGCCAAAGTCTCGCTATAGCAGGTCCGGGGCGTTGAAGTCTGCCTTTTAAGGAAAATAAGAACCACACAAAGAAAAGAAACAATAACAAAACTAGGATTAGAAGACCCAAGACCCTCCCACCACCCCCTCCCCACCCCTCTCCAGGTGAGCCAGTGAGTGCACTTATGCGAGTGGATGTGGTCCAGTGTGAAAATTACCAACAGCGCATGGCCCTAGGAACCCAACAGTGGCCTATGAGTACTAACCACTCCCTCAACATTCGGGGATCAGTTTCAAAATCCATAGGTAAGCAGGGCATGTCAGTTCCCGAAACTCTGTGGATAGGATGGAAATAAAGGGGGCCCATATCTTAGCGTATTCGGATTTGTCCCCTAGGGTGGCCATGGAGAGTCTCTCCATGCCCAAAAGGGACCACAGCTGGTGAAGCCATTGCGTGTGATCTGGAATCCTGTCTGTCTTCCAACCAGATAGAATCACCCGGTGTGCGGCATTCAATGCTAGAGCAATCTGCCTACCCTTGATAGAGCGCAAGGGGAAAGTCGGGGCATTGGGCAATCCTAAGATTGTGTATGCAGGGAATCTGGGAATAGTAGTGTCAAAAGCTTTATCGATCTCATCGAGGATCTTATCCCAGTATCTCGTGAGCTTCGGGCAGTTCCACAGCAAATGAAGGAGGGTACCTGGACTCCCACAGCCTCGCCAACAGAGACCATCACACTGTGAGTTCCATTTAGTTAAACGCGCCGGGGTGAAATACCAGTAGGATATAATTTTAAATGCAGTTTCTGTGTGGCACATGGAGTGTGCGGTGTGGTGGGTCCTATAAAAAATATCCTCCCATTCCTTGTCCGACAGGGTTCGACCGATTTCCGCCTCTCACCACCTCTGCCCGGCTGTCCGAGCCCCAATCCCACCCTGAGAGAAAAACGTGTAGATTTCCGAGATAAGTTTGCGATCATCTTTTTTTTTAAAAAGCCACTTTTCAAACGCGAGCATTGGCCTGCTGACCAGAAGACGTATTAGAGGGCCAGTCACCCAGTGCAGCATTTGCACATGAAGGAAGTGATCTGAATCGGTGAGGCCATAATCCTCCCGAAGTTGCTCAAAAGGGATATGCCCCTGGAGGTCAAACAAATGCCCACGCGCTTACAGCCGCCCGCTAACCACCATGAACCAACCCCCTTCTCAGCCCAGGGAGGGAATTCGGGATTCGAAAAAATGGGGGACATGGGCGAAGGGAAAGTTGTGAGGTTTGCCCGTTTGGACACTTTATCCCATACTAACATGGTGGGTCGGGTGACCGGCGAAGAGTATAGTCCCCAGGAACGGGACGGCCTAGGAATCCAAGCTTCCCTCCAGATGTGATGACCAGCCACCGTCTGGTCCATAAATACCCAGTGTTTCTCCGTCATTGGACGGTTCCATTCCACGAGATAGCGCAACAGCGAGGCTTGAAAGTATTGAGTGATATTCGGCAATGCAAGGCCACCTTCCTTTTTAGGGCGTTGCAGCAGAGACTTCTGCAACCTGGGGGAGACCGAACCCCAAATGAAACGTTCTATCTCTTTTTGTATGTTCAAGAGCGTATTTGACGGGGGCAGTAAGGGGAGGGTTGGAAAAGATATAGTGCCCGTGGTAGGACGTTCATTTTGACCGCGGCTAGTCTCCCGAGCCACGAGAGAGGCAGACGTTGCCACAGAGTTAGATCCTTACGGATGCGAGAGAGTAAAGCAGCATAATTTACTTCCGCAGTCTTACCTAGACATTTATGAAGGACCAACCCCAGGTACGTGATGCCATCCGTCACCCAGTCAAAGGCAAATTGGACGCGCAAGGTGTCCACTGTTGTTTGCGCTGCGGTAAGGTTTAGTACCTGTGATTTCTGGAGGTTCATTTTAAATCCCGAGACCCGACCAAATGCATGCAGGTCCTCTACAATGGCCGGCAGAGAAGTCAGGGGTCGCGTCACCGAAAAAATGACGTCGTCGGCATAAAGGCTGATTATGTGGCGGTCGGCACCAAAGGGGACGCCCTGAGCATGTGGATTATCCCGGAGCTTCTAAGCAAAGGGCTCCATATATAGAGCGAAGAGCAGGGGGGAGAGGGGGCAGCCCTGCCTGGTTCCTCTCCCCACCGCAAAACCGCTCAAGAGAGTCCCATTTATCCTAACTGCTACAGTTGGATTGCTGTAAATGCTCGCTACCCACTTGCGAAACTTTACGCCCAAACCGAAGCGCTCCAGAGTGGCAAACAAGTACGGGCAGTGCACACGGTCGAACGCCTTTTCGGCGTCAACTGCTAGTAACCGCGCCTCTTCCTTAGAGCGCTGTACCTTATCAATCAGATGACAGATCCGTTTAGTGTTGTCCCCACATTGTCTATTCGGAATGAAACCCGACTGATCCGGGTCAATCAAACCGGGCATCAGAGGGTTCAGCCTATGGGCCAGAATGCTGGAGAACAGCTTCGCATCAATGTTTAGTAAAGAAATCGGCCGGTATGAGCTGCAAAACACAGGGTCTTTCCCTGGTTTGGGAATGACCGAAATTGTCACCTGTAACATAGAAGCCGTGAGAGTGCCCGTATCTGCGAATGAGTTAAACAATCGAGTGAGCAGAGGGGCCAGTTCCGCGCAGAAGGTCTTGTAGAACCGCGCACTAAAACTGTCCAGGCCCGGCGCCTTCAGGGGCTTCAGACGAGCAATAGCAGATATCACCTCGTCGATCCGTATAGGGGCCTCCAGACCATCGGCTTCATTGGACGGAAGAGGGGTGACTGCAGCCCCGTTGACGTAATCACGGGGGTTCGCGAGGGTTGAGGACTCAGCAAAGTAGAGATCCACGTCAAAGGTCCGAAAAGCCGCCGCGATGCCCGAGTCATCCGTAACCTCGGAACCCAGCTCCCCTTGCACCGCCTTAACTGCCTGTCTGTCGCTGACTGCGGAGGCAGTGTGCTAGCATGTGACCACCCTTGTTAGATCCCACAAAATATTTATGTTTCAAACGGATCACTGCGTGTTCAGCCCAGTCCAGATCCAAACGCTTCAACTGGAGCCGCTCCTTCTCCAATTGGCGCCAAACCCATGGGGCGCCCGTGCGCTTGTGGATTGCCTCGAGTTCTTTAACTTTAGATTCAAGAACCTCTCGTTTGGCCTGCCGGGTCTTCTTGTCATGAGCCGCTTTAGCAATCAAGGCCCCCCTTGAGACCAGCTTAAGAGCCTCCCAGACGGAGGCTAAAGCCGTGGAGCCATCATCGTTAAATGCTATGTAATCTTTCAATGTACGCCGAAGGTCTTCTACCACTTGTGGGGACCGCAATAGGGAGTCTTGCAAGCGCTTATGTGAGGGGGACGAAGGAATGGGAGGCATACGTAGAGTCAGCGTTATGTGTGCGTGGTCCGAAAGTGACCGGGCTTCGATAGTAGATGCCTGAGTGCATGCCCACGCGGCCTGGGTGACGAGAAAGTGGTCCAGGCGGGCGTAGGACTTATGGGCCGCCTAGTAATGAGTGTAGTCTCTCTCGTTGGGGTGGAGGTTGCGCCATGCATCCCTGATCCCACAATCCTCCAACCACTCCTTACCATTCCCTGATAAAGCTCCCGCCCCACCAGTCCTCGGGCTAGAACGATCCATCCCTGCGTCCACAACTAAATTTAAATTGCCGCCCACCACCACCAAGGAATCGGGCGTGTGGAGTACCTCGGCCGGGGCCTCAGTCGGAAACTTCTCTTGGTGTTCGTTTGGGGAATAGATCGAGGCTATCGTGAGGTAGGAGGTGCCGGTTTGTAGCCTCAGCGCTAAGAGGCGCACCTTAATCTCTGCCACAGAGCCCACTATGGAACCTCTAAAGTGTTTGGAAAACAAGATGGCCACCCCGCCCTTCTTACTCGTCCCTGAAGACCAGAACTGCAAAGGGAACCCCTTGTGTTGCATACAGTGCGTGTCTTGTGAAGTAGGTGAGTTTCTTGAAGAAGGCATATATCCCCCTCCGGGTGCTCGAGTAAGGAAAGCACCGCCCTCCTCTTGGTAGGATTGTTGAGGCCTCAGACATTATAGCTGACTACCTTAACCTCCATCAGGCTGGAAAGAACCACGGAGTTATATGTCTGACGCTATGAAGCCGGTAGTGAGGAGCAGACCATGGAAGGGACCACCCGAGCATAGGTGACTGGACGAACCTAACCAGAAGGGCCATAAGTAAAAAGCTCACCAGAGAGAGGACCCCCCCCACCCAATAACAATGTAAAACAAACCCTAAAACAATAAACCAACAGCAAAAGCCAGCGCATAAAGTCCACCTCGACAGAGGGCCTGAAAGAAGTGGAGACCGCCAATGGAGTGAGGGACATCCCCATTCAGTGAAGAGAAAAATCCCCCCCCGCCGGGCCCAGGGAAGAGCAAACGAACCCACACATACGTTACCCTCAGTCATTAGAGTCCAGAGAATCCCCCTCTGTACCAGCGAGGGTCCGGAGAACTGCTGAACGCTCTTTAATCATTGTAGCTGGATCAGGGCGAAGGCGGTCAAGGCCCCGGCCGCTCCGGGGACCATGTCTCGAGGGACCAGGCGTACCCGGTCCGAGGCATCAGGCTGGGCGGGCAGATCGCTGAGGTTTAAATTCAGCACCTTGCAGGCCTCGGTCATGGAGTGAACTTGGTGTAGCTTCCCGTCTAGCCGGAAAATGAGACGAAACGGGTGCTCCCAGGAATAGGATATACTCATTGATCGAAGGTGGCTAGTCACGGGGCGAAAGTCTCTTCTCTTTTGAAGGGTGCTGGCTGCCAGGTCTTGGAAGAGCTGTGGGGTATGCTCATGGAAACGTAGAGGCTGAGAGGAGCAGGCAGCACTGAGGATCACCTCTTTCACCTTGAAATCGTGCAAGCACACCAGAATGTCCGCGGGCGGGCGATTTGGCTGACGAGGGGGGCCTACTCGATGACATCGGTCGATCTTGATGGAGGATTCCGCCGTTGCCTTCAGAAGAGCCCGGAAGAGTTCCTGAACATATCCTTCCAGATCTTCCCCTTCTGCTCCGGTTGGGACAGCCCGGATACGAACGTTGTTCCGCCTCGACCTATTCTCCAGGTCTTCGGAGTGCGACTGGAGGTCCAGCTGCTGATCACGCAGCTGTAGGATTTCTTGTTGAAGTGCAGCGATCTCTTCATCCCCGGTAGTGGACAAATCCTCCAGAGCGGCCACCCGCTCACCGACAGCGTCCACATCTCTCCGCACTTCCCGGAGATCCGCCTGCATGTCTGTCTTGATGGCCAAGATATCTTCCCTCTGGGAGGCAAATAGGGCTTCCAGAAATTCCCTCGTGACCGCACCTTCCGAGCCATCCCCCGCTGAGACCGGACCGGCTCCTTGAGAGTCCCCTGCTGATTTCATAAGAAGATCCCGGACAGACCGGTCTTTTTTACCTTTAGTTGTCGTCATAGCGGAGACCCAAAGCTGTCCCGTCCGTGGAGAGAAGTTGCGTCAAGGGGAAGGAATGCACGGTCTCCAGACGGCCTCCGGTCGGGCAAGTAAGCGCACCCGCTCACACAAGCACTATTACTGTTATTCAGACTCCCCGCAAGCAGTACAGTCGGCGAGCTACAGCAGGGCCGGGCCCAGGTGGCCCCGCTCACCACGTGTCGAATGCGGTCAATGCCTCTTACACAGCCCCTGGAGACAGCCCATGACCCGGTGCAGCAGGGATCAAACACCGCAGAACGACTATGCACCCAGTAAGTCTGCCCTGTTGCAGCCCAAGGCGCCACTAGATTCCAGCCTTACAGGAGTGTTGCTGAGTGTCTATGACTCCAAGTTCTGCCTTGAGGGGTAGGCCTCCCGTGCATCTGCACCACACCGAAAGGCCCCAACCAAGGGAGAGAAATCCCAGCGCCTCTACTGCGCTGCAGGCCGCACTGCTGCCCAGTCCAGGTCCTTCACCGTGGGCCCCTAGAAGATAGAAGGTTGCACCCCCCGCAGTCACAACAACAAGGGCACAACAGGAGGCCGCAGATACACCACCGCGGGTCACCCGCTTCCTGGGCCTGAGTATCCCTTGGTGGCTCACCAATAGAGCAGTGCGTGGCTTCGTTCCGGGGCCGCCCGGCTCCTCCTCCAATTAGGCCTCCCGACGCTCTCACAACCGCAGAGAGGCCGTGCCCAGACCGTGTGTGCCGATCGGGTGACCAAGTCCATGCTGTATGTGCTGATGGACACCCCCTCTTCCTCAGGGCCTCTTCCGGGCGCAGCGCCTCAAGTGACCCAGCCCCCAGGCAGCAGGGAACCAGGCTGGTCATCCGCCGCTACTCCGCACCACTGCACAGGCCGCTCCACAGGCCCGGGGGCTGGTCTCAACACGGCCGTGGACCGGCGACCGAACAGGGCGCCATGCTCCTTCACGGGGGCCCTTCCGAACTCGGCGATGTGTTCTGTATGCCACCACGGCCCCCGTAAACGCTCGGCCAGCCTCCGTTACCGCCTCCACTCCTCACCGTCTCGCGGCGTGGGGGCCGCAGGAATGCCAGAGAACACCCAGCTTCTCACCGGCGAGCAAGTGAGTTGTCCTTCGCTCCCAGCTTGGAGTGCACCGAGGTCCCTCAGCTTTGGTAGGGGCGCCGTGGGTGCTCTAGAAGATGCTGTAGGCCCGGCGGGAGCAGAGCTCGAGCAGGACACGTCCGCTCACTCCGCCATCTTGGCCACACCCACCTAATATATTTTTTTAAAGCAGCGCGGCATGCCACACTTTATTTTATGTTTTTTTCAAGCCATGCTTTTTTTTTTCACCAGCGCAGCACGCTTTAGGTTCAACAATGGTGGCCGCACCTTTCTTTTCCTATGCATGACTCAACCAAATCAATCTTCACACTGCACACAGCGAGGCACGCCGCGTTCCAGCTTGAACAATGGTGTCCGCATGGCTCGATCTTATTCCTCCTCTCCCATGTCACAGCCCCCCATCCCTGTCCTGCCCCCGCGACACTAACTTAAATATGCACAGGTGCCGCACTTTAGGTTTCAGCACGACAACCGCTTTCTTACTAACAACTATTGCATTGCAAATGCTTGTTAAATAAAGCAGTTTTTTATTTTGAAATGCAGCCTGTTTTCCTAAAAGGAAAAGGGATGCTTTTAAAAAGAGAAATGAAAAGTTTCCTTTTAATTTTTTAAGAGTAGGCAGTAGTCTGTGGGATCACTGCCTACACTTACAAAATGTTGGCGCCCACATTCACAAAGGGGAAGGGGTCCCTTGGAGACCTCTTCCCGTTTGTGAATGAGTTACCACCTAGTTGAAGTTTGTGATAACTGCGAATGTTTTGCGACCACATTCCTGGTCGCAAAACATTCCTACATACCAGTGTGACTCGCTGTTAGGAAGGATGCCCTTGGCACGCCCCTTCCTAATAGTGACTTGTTAACCTAATTTGCGGTTAGGTAATAGCTAGCTGAATCGCAAAAAGGGCTTTGTACATTTAAAAATGCTTTTTTCAGGTTGCAAACAGCCCGATTCTGCGAATCCGGCCGTTTGCGAGCTGAAAAAAGCTTTATACATCTGGCCCATAGTTCCAAATCCAGCGACAGAGATAAGGCATAAATTGGGGCGAAATCATGCCAAAGATGGGCATTTCCTACAGCTTGATTATATGGGAAGTCATGCTGAGGACGACAGAAGAGGGGGAGCAATCCGTCACTACTGGGATTATTTTAGATGAAAAGAAGCAGGAATCAACAATAGGAATGCGAAAGGAGAAAAAGAAAAGGGGGAACAATGAGAAGAGGGTGAGGGATATGAAGGTACTAAATAAAAAGAGAGAGATAACTAAAGGCAGTCAAACAGAGAAAGACTTACAGAAGGATAGAGGGGGCTACATATGACACTGTGGGACACAGGAAAAACAGAGTGAGGGTGGAGAATGACGAAGAGATAGGAGTAAAGAAAGAGAAAAGGCAGAGAGGTGGCTGGAGAGATGCTGGTAACACAGACACGGCAGAAGTATCACTCACTCTGCACATGGCCCAGAGAGATGTTCCATTCGGCGCAGTCATTAGCAGCAGACGCAACACCCCGGGTCGCAGTGCAAAGGAGTATTCCCAGCAGGCTGTCCCAGCGGGGGCCTCATTACCGCTGGAGCAGCCGGCGTTTCCGTCTTAAACTGTTTAATATTTACACCCGTGCGTATCCATCACGCAGCATCTGTCAGCGCCGCGCTGTAAGATGCACTCGAGGGAGCTGGGCTGGGCCCCGGCATGCAATGGCCGCAGCGGTGAGCGCTTCTATTGGCTGCTTGGTGACCTGTCTCGAGAGCTCCACAGCATCTTGTTGAAATGCTACCAACCTTGGCTGCACACAGCTTCCCTCCCACCTCCCCCAATAGCTGTGCATGCTGCGCTACCTATTGGCTCCCAGTCCAACATGACCTTAAAGACTCCGGAGTCTTCTGTACTCAACCCCCTATGGACAAGTGGCCTCGCGACACCTTCATGCCTGAAGCTAGTTGTCATTCTGTTTTTAGCAGCTTTTTCAGCTCTTTCTAGAGCTCGAACATCTGCCTGTAGCCAACAACCAAACAAGAATGAGATAAACAACTATAAATAAACAAACACACACCCCAAGGATTTCAACGCAATAAGAGGTCTGCCATTCAAGTGATATTTTCTTGGTTGCGGCCCATGCCCCCGTTTCACTCAAGCATGTACACATGGAATTATATTTCCTTCTTGTACACGTTTATGATATGGACATATTTTATTCTTCATGGGTCCCTAATATTGGAAAATCTGCAGATATATTCATTTAATTCTTATTCTTCAGGTCTCCTCATCAGATACTATTCTTCAAGAAGTCTCATCTGAGGTGATTATTCCCTCTGCTGAACTCATTCTTGAGGCATCCTGAGTCATTCTTGAGGTGATTATTCCCTCTGCTGAAGTCATTCTCCAGGCCTCTTGAGTCATTCTTGAAGTGATTATTCCCTCTACCGAAGTCATTCTTCAGGCCTCTTGAGTCATTCTTGAGGTAATTATTCCCTCTGCTGAAGTCATTCTTGTGGTCTCTTGAGTCATTCCTGAGGTGATTATTCCCTCTGCTGAAGTCATTCTCCATGCCTCTTGAGTCATTCTTGAGGTGATTATTCCCTCTGCTGAACTCATTCTTGAGGCACCTTGAGTCATTCTTGAGGTGATTATTCCCTGTGCTGAACTCATTCTTGAGGCATCCTCAGTCATTCTTGAGGTGATTATTCCCTCTGCTGAACTCATTCTTGAGGCACCTTGAGTCATTCTTGAGGAGATTATTCCCTCTGCTTAACTCATTCTTGTGGTCTCTTGAGTCATTCCTGAGGTGATTATTCCCTCTGCTGAAGTCATTCTCCAGGCCTCTTGAGTCATTCTTGAGGTGATTATTCCCTCTACCAAAGTCATTCTCCAGGCCTCTTGAGTCTTTCTTGAGGTAATTATTCCCTCTGCTGAAGTCATTCTTGAGTCCTCTTGAGTCATTCCTGAGGTGATTATTCCCTCTGCTGAAGTCATTCTTGAGGCCTCTTCCTCTGAAGTCATTCTAGTGGCCACCACTGCTGAGCTCAATCTTCAAGTCCCCTCTGCTGCGGTTATAGTTCAAGTCTCCTCCTCTGAGGTCGTTGATTATTGTGACCTATTCTATTGGGGGTCATTCTTCAAATCTCTTCTGAGGCCATTTTTCAAGTATCTTCATCCGGGGTCATTCTTTACGTGTCCTCAGCTGAGTTCATTCATGTGTCTTCCTCCATTGAGGGCATTGTTGATATTCCCTCTTCTGTGGTCCTCCTTGAGGTCTCCTCCACTGGGGTTATTCTTCAGGTTTCCTCCACTCAGGTTATTCTTTAGGTCTCCTCCAAGGTCATTTGTCATGCCTCCTCATCGGAGGTTATTTTTCAGTCCTGCTGTGAGGTTGTTGTGAGGTTATTTTTTCCTTCATCTAAGATCCTTTGCAATGCTTCCTTCCCCAAGGTGCCCCCTTCTTTGAGGTCATTCTTCATGTACACCCTTTGAGGTTGTTCACCAGGTCTCCTCACCTAAGGCCATTCTTTAGGTATACAACTCTAAGGTCGTTCGTCTGAGGCCATTGTTTAGGTATACAACTTTAAGGTCATTCGTCTGAGGACATTCGTCACCTTTACTCCTCCAAGATAATTCACTCATATCTCCTTATTTTGAAATATTTTATCTATTTGTCTTCCACTCAGGGTAGGTTCCAGGTGTGCTCTTTTAAGTTAAATCTTCAAATTTCCTTTAGTCTGGTAATTTTGTACTTTTCCTCCTCTTAAGTTATTCTTCAAGTCTCCTCCTCCTCTGGAGTAATTCTTAAGGTCTATCTTGCAAGTATTATTTCTTCCTGCCTCTTTTTCTAAGACTATTTTTTCCTCCCCCCCTTGTCCCATATCGCAATCATCATTTTTCATCATGTGAAGTCTTTCTTCCTTGAAGTTATGCCCCATTGCCACCTTCGAAGCCCTTTGCACACTATTTTCCATTCACTGATGGGTTGCTTCCAGCTGATACTAAAGGCGAACAAAGCAAACACAAGGAGATGATGGACGGAGCGCCGAAACTTTTCAGACACTCACCCCCAGTCACAGATCTGGGTTGAATCCATCATCGTTCTTTAGCTCACTTTGCCACCCCAGTTCAGACACAGCTATATGCAAATCAGTCTTGACCCTGTGCCTCATGGGAACAGTCCAGACCGAACTGCCAAGCCATGTCTTCCCTGGACCGGAAACAAGCATCCTGGGACCGGTTTCGGGCTAACAGCCCTCATCAGCCAGGCTAGCTTGAATCCAGTTGCAAAGTGAGCAAGGGACCCACGTCTGGGCATACCCTGCCAAATTAAGGCGAACAAAGCAAACACAAGGAGATGATGGACGGAGCGCCAAAACTTTTCAGACACTCACCCCCAGTCACAGATCTGGGTTGAATCCATCATCGTTCTTTAGCTCACTTTGCCACCCCAGTTCAGACACAGCTATATGCAAATCAGTCTTGACCCTGTGCCTCATGGGAACAGTCCAGACCGAACTGCCAAGCCATGTCTTTCCTGGACCAGAAACAAGCATCCTGGGACCGGTTTCGGGCTAACAGCCCTCATCAGCCAGGCTAGCTTGAATCCAGTTGCAAAGTGAGCAAGGGACCCACGCCTGGGCATACCCTGCCAAATTAAGGCGAACAAAGCAAACACAATGAGATGATGGACGGAGCGCCAAAACTTTTCAGACACTCACCCCCAGTCACAGATCTGGGTTGAATCCATCATCGTTCTTTAGCTCACTTTGCCACCCCAGTTCAGACACAGCTATATGCAAATCAGTCTTGACCCTGAGCCTCATGGGAACAGTCCAGACCGAACTGCCAGGTTGGCAGGGTATGCCCAGATGTGGGTCCCTTGCTCATTTTGCCACTGGATTCAAGCTAGCCTGGCTGATGAGGGCTGTTAGCCCGAAACCCGTCCCAGGATGCTTGTTTCCGGTCCAGGGAAGACATGGCTTGGCAGTTCGGGCTGGACTGTTCCCATGAGGTACAGGGTCAAGACTGATTTGCATATAGCTGTGTCTGAACTGGGGTGGCAAAGTGAGCTAAAGAACGATGATGGATTCAACCCAGATCTGTAACTGGGGGTGAGTGTCTGAAAAGTTTCAGTGCTCCGTCCATCATCTCCTTGTGGATACTAAAGGAGCTATCAAAAGAAAATCTCTGAAAGGGGTCACTTTGGAAAAGCATCCATAAACATAGTGCATATATTATTCATACTGAGTGAAACAAAATCCTGTAAAACCTCACATACAAAAATGTCCTCACATTTTCTCAATATTGACCAGTTTTTGAAAAATAAATTGTAGTAAGTCTGATGCTCTGAATTTCCATATTTATGCTGCAACTAATGAATGAAGTCCCCTGCTTCCCACATTCATGGGAGAATCACCCATCTGCAATGTACCACCCAAATGTCTGCTAATATATGTGTAAAATGTAAAAGTCATTACCATTTGATTTGACTTCTAAATGCTGAGGCGGGGCTGGCGGCTATTCACAGCCAGCGCACAGCAGCTATTTTTTGCTATTCCCAGACTGCGCTGACTTTCCTGGAATTTAAAATAGCTCTTACAAAACCACACGAAGAAGATGCTTGTTGTATGTGAATATCATTAAGAGGATGCTGTTTCCATCACTTACCGGGTATCTCCTCAATTATGAGCTGAGGAACCGGTCCTGCACAGGTTTCCCTCCGCAGGGTCATGCATATATGGATGAGGAAAGCCAAGCCATTATGCAGAATGCCGGTCATTAAGCGGGTCTTTCAGAGACATCGTTCTCCATGAATGAATGCTAAGGAGATGAATTAAAATATGCACAGGCGGAAATAGAGCAGTCGCTCCTGGAACTGGTCTCCAGAGGACATAAGCGATGGGGCATCCATTTGTGTGTTTCAATTTACTGTTCGTGTGTTGAAATCTCGAATAAAGGTTGTCTGGCTTCTCGCAATTTTCTGACCATCTAGCTGCACATCGGTCTACCTTCCATTATACACCTACTGATTTCCCCTATTGCCAAACTATGCTTCATCTTATCTTGGTCGCCAAAATCATCTGGGGAGCAAGGTTGAACGCTTGACCTTGGTAAAGGGAGGGAGCGGGGATACTGAAGCCATTGCGATGATTGACATTGTGGAAGGGGTCCAGGCGACCCTCCATCTAAACCTGATGTGTGATGGATGGGCCCTCTTATTTCTTATAATGCTCCTACAGCTGCACGCTGCCTTCAGACTTTTAAACTTTGGAAGGAGTGAGAACGTTAAAGGGTGGGCCCTCATGGATGATCACACAAAGGACGATAGGTTTGGCACCGTGCCCCGGAAGTTTATTACAGTCCCTCTTACAGCATAGCAGAACATCATTAGTAACACCCCCAGCCCCCCCAGCAATTCGAGTAACATTCGTCGCGTCATCATTCGGGGAACATGTAGTAACACATGGCTCCGATTACTCTCAAGCTCTTGTAGTTCATGTGCATACATGGGGTAACATTCCTCGTCCGCTGCATGAAAACACTTGGGTTCCTCCTCCTACTGGTGCACACCCTGAAGTGTCACACTTCCTACTCTGCTGTGATTGGTAGCAGGAGGGAAACTAACTCACTGGAAAGTTCCACTCACGCAAACATTCATGCCCTTGCAAGGCCAACCAATCAGCATGCATCAGTATCCGTCAATCAACCTCAAACATACGCCTACTTCATCCTTCCTTCCTAAGTAGATACAATGTTTCTCTTGCCCCAGGGCCTCAGAACAGGTGTTGTACCCGCGGCTCTGCAAAACCTCGAACCTGCTGCAGCCTCGCAGCAATCTTCAGTCTCACTATCTCTGGTAAGAGGCCGTCCTACCCCCGCCCCACTCAAAGCTGCGCCAGGCCAGGTCCAGTCACCGAGTTTGCAATCAAGCATATGGACACCAGCTACCACACCGATACATACTTTTACCTGCATATATCTCATAGGACCCCCCACAGACCCCAATATTACATATCTATGCACGTATGCACTTGCTTAATCGGCACTCCATTCATTCTGTGAATCCTATCCTTCCCCAGCACTGTGCAGGCCCTGCTAGTTACACTGCTTGTATATTCACCTAATAAATGCACCAGAATATACAATAACTCTTCTCTTCACAGCAGTTTAATAGGCGTGTATGTCTATAAAACAGATAATTCTTTTAAATGTCTTTTGAAATGGACCAAACATGCAACCACATGGGGTGTGGAAGGTCAGTCACACACATATTCATCGGGTTCAATGCCGCTCCAAAGCCACTCTTCATACACCTGTGGGACCCCTGAACCAGCACCCCAGAATCCAACATCTGGTTCTCCAGAGGTCTGCTGTAAATATAGAATGTTCCTCCACCTTACGCAGAGTTTTTACCTCAATGCGGTTAAGTACACAACATGCACACACTGATTATGGTACAACCCACTCTGCACAGGCACGCACGGGCTGATACTTTGCAAACCCCTGCACTCACTCAATCTGGCACTCATTCCTCTATCAGTCACTTAAAAAAAACTGGGAAAATAGCAAATGACACATTTCAAAATTGGGGGAAAAGAAAAATGGGTAGAGTATGGTACAATCATGTTTATGTTACTTTATATTTGGTACAGTCAAGCTACCCGCAAGTAGATCCCAACCACAGTTTTTTCCTTCATTGGTACCAACACCACCCTGGGAAAAGGAGGTTCAAACACTCATTATGCGCTGGGAGGGAAAAATACATTAAACTATCTATCCTGCGAGATGGAACTGAAGTAAAAGAGACAGCTCCAGGAATATGCATGTCTCAAAAGTCTTCAGGAAGGCACTGGCCTCTAGGCCAGAACTCATTGGCCTGCAGGCAATCGTCTAGTGGTCCCAAATACCTGTATGGTTGTGGCTTCTCTACAGCATCAGAAAGCTGCGCTTCCATTTTCCATGCATACACAGTGGTTGTAGATGCTCTGGCACTGGTGCCAGGTCCCACATGCCATGTAGGCAGTCTTACTGTGCTCATCGGGCTGTCTGTTGAGTGTCTCTCGTACATATACTGGCGTCCCCAAGTCTGCCGGGCCACTGGTGTAGGGTTCTGGCTGGTGGAGCCAGCAGGGGCACTGCGGGCAGAAACATGATCATCCAACAGATTCTAAATAGAGCAGGTGGATTGTCCATTTGGGGGGACAGGATCCCCCAGTGGTGTAACAATAGCCCCTGGAGCCCCCGCGGTGTGGGGGGCCAAGCTCCAGGGGGTCCCCTCTGGCACTGTGCACGGGTGGCGGGCCCCTGGCCCGAGAGCTCCTGACTGGGTACAGAGCTTGGGGGTGGGGGGGTGAGGGGGAGGGAGTGGCTCCATGGACTTTGCAGAGCTGCCCCCTCAAGTTTCATTATGCCACTGGGTACCCTAAAACAATACTACTTTTAAAATACTAAAATTGCAGTTGTTATCACTAGCTTGCTCTTTATCGAGCCTGCCCTTGCTGCCACAGTGGTAACGGGGTCATTATGGCAGCTCAGGGTCCAGAGAGTAGAGTTCAAGGATTATGTCTACCATCTGTAGTGGGCACTGTTTGCAGCTTATCAGTAGTGGCTGCCTCAGAACGGAAGTAGTGGGGCGGGGGGGAGGGATAAAAAATAAATAAAAATAAACTTACATTCTTCGCCACTGCAGCACGTCTGTCCTTGATCCTTGCCAGCACCGGAAGCCCCCAGGCTTCCGGACTCTTCCAGCCAATCACGACGCTGTAGGAGCAGCATCGTAATTGGTCTGAGCAGCCTGTTTGGCCACTCAGGCAGTGCATGTGAGCGTGGGCATGTTCTCCTCTGGGCTGTACAACACAGCCCAGTGGAGAACATGCCCAGTGCGCTTGACAATTTTGGCCAGCCCCAGATGGCCGACCAAGCCATCATGCGCACTTAGGGAGGTAGTGCAAACCACTCTGCTCCCTCTGACATCGGAGAGCCTAGCCCCGCCCTGCCCGACCTGGCTGGAGTCCCGCAAACAAAAATAAAATGATAATAACTTCTTGTTATTATCATTTTATTTTTATTTTCCAGTGGGGCGATGCTCCTCCACCTTAGCGGAGGAGCCGCCACTGCAGCTTAGGAGGCTGGTGAGAGGCTCAGTGTAGGATAAGAGGTCGAATGTGTGATGCCATCTGGGGTCAAAGGGCACGTTCATGGTGCCATTGTGAAAGACCAATAAATAGTGGATAGAGTTCTGGACGTCCAAGAGGAAGAACCGCTGGCCGCCATGTTTTCTCCTCCAGCATATCTTGAGGATTGTCCCATGCCTTCAGGAGCTGGTTTTCTCTTCTATACTTCTCTCCTGGGAAACATTTTTCCATACATGCCAACAATTTAGAAGAGGAAAGTGAGAGATTTAAAAAAAACATAATCGAGAGAATGTATTTCCCCTGTTGACTTTTATTGAATGAGACGAAATATCAGACGGGAGGCAGCCAAAATTAGGCCACTTTTGCCTTAAAAATCTGGGGGCATATTAGCAAGGGTGTTATCGCCGCTTTAGCGGCACTTTTTGCCGATAAAGCGGCGATATTTTTATCGCCCTATTAGCAAGCTGTCGCTAACAGCTGTTAGCGACAGCTTAATGGCGATAGCGGGCGTTTTGTTGCCGCTTTGCATGTCAGCGATAATTATCGCTAATGACATGCAAAGTAGGCGTTCCCAACTAAAAGCAACTGAAAACAGTCGCAAACACAACTTCCCCCTATTACCAATGCCCGCGAAGCGATAAAAAAAGTTGCGCTAACCGCGATTATCGCTGGAATCTAACACCTGCTAAAAACTTGAGTTAACCATCTTGTCAATGGGAGGTGGATTGTAAGGTTAAGTCCTCACCTGCCTATTAGCAAGCTTTTCATTAGCGCAGTGAATTTATCGCTGGATTTCTCGCGCTATTGCTGGGTTTCGCCGCTATCGCTGGATTTTTTATCGCCTTGGAGATAAGCGTTGATAATAACGCGTTATCTCCGCGATGAAATCCAGCGAGAAAAAAAAATAGCACTAAGCGCGCTTTGCGATAATTATCGCAAATCCTTGGTAATATGCCCCCAAGAGTCTCCCGCAAGAGTCGGGTCTATTGGCATATTTGCTTTTCCCCTCCACTGCACTGAGATGTTTGCAGCCCATGGTAATTGCAGTAATGGGGCCGGTTGTTATTATTTATTTTTTTCCCGCCTGAATGCTGCGGCGGACGTGCTTACCACAGCAAGCGGCTTGCTTACATCAGCCTGGCAGGGAACAGAAGGCCCGAATGCACCCTGCGATGTTTACAGTCAGATGCATGCGCATATTACATGATGCACACATTTCCTGAAATTGCACAGCCTCGGCTGAGCACAGTGAACTGCGTGGAGAGATTGCAGACGATGTGACGGCTGCTTTTTGTTGTCCAGGAGACGGAGGTAGTTTCAGGCCCGGTTTACATTTGCAGTGTGGCTACTTTAAGGACTGCATGAGGAAATATGGCAAAGAACCCACAGATAAGGCTTTCAAGTTCTAAAAAGGATGCTTTGTAACTGAGGTTGAGTCGGACGCACAGTCCATGACTTTACACACGAATATAAAACAATAGCACAAAAACCACTATCCTGAAGTACTCACAACTTGACACTCCATGAAAGTGAAAAAGGCTATTTATTAGGACAGGATTGCAAATAACTCAAACAGTTCGAAACAACATAGAACATCTTAACCAACACCTACTTATTTATATGTCTCCCCTCATTCTTACTCCCCCCCAAGTGTCACCCCTCCTGTTGCTTCACTCTTCCTCACACCTCTTACACCCATGAGCTCCTTCCATCCCCAGACTCATTCTCCCTTGTTCTCCCCAAGCATCCTTCCAATGTAAACTTCCTTGCCCTGTCCCAGGGCATCCTGCACACTGTCATCGTTCGCCTGCATACACCGCCTCTCCTCCGAGGGGTGGATAGGCCCGCATCCGACTCCCCACCCCTCCACTCTCCTTCCCTCCACTTTCCTTTTCAACACATCCTAAACATGGCTTCCAAGGGGACCCCAAGCGCTGCCTTCCACCAGCGGGTGGGAGGCAACAGAACAAGCCTTTGCATAACGAGCCTGAGCCAGAAAGAGGCTAACCCTCTCTCTGCACGCCTATATGTAGCCCTGCATAAATCCCTCCCTCCCCACCCACTCCTATCCTATCCTGTCCCACCACGTCATTCCCCTTCACGAACAATCCCATGGGAAGACTAGGATGCGCCCTGCTTCCCAGGGGACCCTCCGTAGCCGTGGCACAACGAGTTATCAAAGTGCCATAGGTAGCGGAAGTGGCGTGACACACCCTTTGACCCCAGTCACAGGGCTGACCCCATGGACTCTCTTACTTCTTGCTGAATTGTTACCGGAAAGGCAAGGCAAGGCACGGCAGCTCAAGAAAGCAAACAGGACTCTATGAGCCTTATTTACTTCCTGTTCCTCCTGCTGTCTCCATGACCTCTGACACTGGGGTTTAAAGGCAATTCCAGGGGTAGCTGCTCCCATCACCTGTACCTCTTCCATGATGGCCTGAACCCCTTCTGTCACGATCTGCACTCCTTGCATTTGGCTTTTTATTTCCTTCTTTTCCTGGCCATTTAGCTCCTCAACATATTTTAATGAGTTCCTGTTTCTCTAGACTTTAATTGATAACTAAGTGATACCTCCAGCCAACAATCAAATCAATCCATCCACTTGGTGGTAACGACCCCAGCCTCTCCCTGGCGAAGCTCTGCAGCCTCCCAAAATGTCCATCATTCTTTGGACCTCTGGGTCACTTGAAGAGCACCCAACTTCTTAATTTCTGCCAACCTAGTAGTGTTGTCCTCATCCAGACTTACTTGTCTCCCTTCCCCATCTGCGCAACCGCACCGTCAGAGGATGTCGCAGGAGTCAGCGGGTCTGGAGAAGTGTCAGAACTGACACTCTATGGAGTTTGTGTACTACTGCGCATGCAAGCGAGAGTGGTGCTCCAGTCCCAGCAGAGGAAGAGAGCAAGAGGTTGGTACTTAAAGATTTAGAGTATGCAAGGTTGCATGGACCACACTAACATGAACACACATGTCAAGTCGGAGCACTGGCTGGACAATAATGCATTAATTGTTATTATATGTGCGAGTTCTGAGTCTCTACCTCACAATACCTCCTGGAGTAAGCCTTGGGCCACTCTGTCTAGTTCAGGCTTCTCCAAAGAATGGCTTGTGAGCTACTGTTAGCTCTCCAGGTGCCTGTGAGTAGCTCTTCTGTGTGCAGCGCCACCTATTAAAGTAGACTCTTTTGCTTGGTTGAATTAATATATGTATCACAAAATTGAAAAACATATATTTGAGACAAAAATGTGTGTATTTTCAGAGCTCGTAAGCTTAGCTGATTTCTGTAGACAAATGGAGCAATTTTCAAAATATATTTAAAGCTGATATTGCTGGATAAATAGTTTGGCGTTGGGGAGACTTATTACTAAAATTATAACCATGGTGCCAGGGGCATTGCAGTTATGACTGTCATGTATTAACCATGTAGAAGGATTCCAAACTGCTAAAGCCATTTTCACGTTACTGCTGACAACTTTGCCTTATGCACGGAGGAAGTCACTGTTGGTAATCTTGCATAAAAGGCCTCTTATATAACCTTGTCTGACGAGGTCACTATTACCGCACTAATAGTATTAGTAGCTCGGTAGGATTTACATTGAACATAAGTAGCTCTTATTACGGAGAAGATTGTAGACTCCTAGTCTAGCTACTCTGGGAGTCGTTTTATAAGGGGGGGGGACTTTGTATTTAGTTGTGGGTTCAACAGGAGGATATCCCCCATTATACCAGAGTCAAAAGGTGGTCATGTTCACAGTGAGGATCCATCAACCCCTGATTGGCCTGGGACTCCTCAGTAAAGTTCCCACCTGTGTAGACCGTGCACTCCGATATCCAGCCTTTGATTTGAGCTGGGGTTATAGGCCGATGACCCAATGCCCCAACTCCCTTTCTTCTGCCTTCAATCCTTCCTTGCTCCTTATCTCCATTAGTAGTGGTTAAAGCCTGTGCCCAATTCACCTTCCAGGATGAGTAGTAATTGAGCATACCATGGCTCTGTGATCGCCATATGAGGGAATAGTTCATCGCTCTTGTCCTCCCCTTCATGTTTTGCTTTGCGCCCGCCTGCACCTGTCCTTGCCACATCCTTGCCTTTTTCTTACCTTTTTTTCTTTCAGCTTGTGTTCCCAAAGAACAATCTGCCTTTGCCGTGGCGCCAGACCAAAGTACATTATCCATTTGTGATGACTCCATTTCACTCATGTCCAGTCAGTTTTGTGGCTTCGACTCTGGTCCCGCGCACTTAAATAATTTGGCCTTTTTCGGGCTGGCATAAGCCAAGACCTTTCGATCTTAGTAAAATTATAGCTATAATAATCAAATTTATAGGGACTTCCGGCCAGCCCTCTTCGTTCATTGGTCAGTTATTGTGCCATTCACATTTTCTTCCCGCTACAGCATTCAGCATGGGGCATTGGGTCAGCCAATTGACTAACTTCACTCTGTGATGGCATACTGCCCTTTCATATAGAAAACACACACACACACACACACACACTAAATCAATCAGGGATTTGTAAAGTGCACTACTCACTCATGAGGGTCTCAAGGTGATGGGGGAGGGGGTTCGAGCAACTCCATCTCATCCGAAGAGCCAGGTCTTGAGGCTCTTCTTAAATGCTTGCAGTGTGGGGGTTCGTCTGATGCCGAGGGGTGAGTTCGTTCCAGGTCTTGGCCGCGATGTAGGTTATGGCTCTTCCTCCCGCTCTGGCTCTGCAGATGCAAGGGATTTCGGCCAGGGCATGGTCGGCGGAGCAGAGGTTTCTCTTGGGTGCGTGGAAGGAGATTCTTTCGTTGAGGTATTGGGGTCCGGTGTTGTGGAGGGATTTGTAGGCATGAGTGAGCAGCTTGAAAGTCACTCTCTTTTCGACGGGGAGCCAGTGGAGGTCTTGTAGGTGCTGGGTGATTTGGTCTTGTCATATCTCTCTCTCTCACACACACACACACCACCCCCTATGGTGCCAGGGACTAATACGACAGTGTGTGCTTTTACAAACTAAAAACATATTTTCGCTTTTAGACATTTTTTTGATTGACAAGAGTCCAGCAGTTTCCACAACAATAAAGTTTTGCAAAACTCATGTCAAAACAAATTAAGCACTGACAAAGCCAAAAGGGTGGCAGTAAACGCCTGACTTCTTGGCTTTCATAATGCTTGTTTCCCTTTCTGTCTCAGATATCCGTCGCAGGTGTCTGATCATACAATTTGGCATTGTGGGAAGGCTGCTTCCTCCTCACTTTCTCCCTCCACACCGACCACCTCTTGGAACACATTCTCTTACTTTTAGGTCTTTATTAACTTTCCTTGATCTGTGCTTTGTGTTTCACCAGGTCTTCTAGTAGCCCCATGTCCCATCCGCCTTATGCCTGACTTGCCTCCCTGTCTCGCCCGTCAAGTACAGAATTATTCTCAATTCTAATATGTGCATACACATTTTTGAGATTCATTCAGAAGTTACAGAATCTCACAGATATGACATGGAGATGTATTCAATGGATGTTAGACATCTTTGAACACCAATCCCACATATGGAGAATTTTGACAGTGTAGAATAGCTCCTGTCAGTAGAAGAAATAAGTGGTGCCAATCATATTTTGCTGCCAGTGGTGAATATTGTACTTTACATCATTAGCCACAAAGTGCTGTATTATTCTGGTGCCCTGTTCAAGCATCAATATGTATAAATTTAAATCAAAACACAATTGAACAAGTATTTGCAGAACCAATAGGTTTGAAACTCACATTTGAACGCTGACAAAAACAATAAAAAAATTCCAGCTGCACTGTAAAACTGTTCAAAAGAATTGTTTTTGTATAGAATGCATGGATGAAATAAGAAAATAAATGTGTGATGGCAAAGTGAAGTTTTCTGTTATAAAGTTTTCTCGTGTATTCTTGATTTGAGCAGCAGACAAAGGTAATTGCAAACTAATATAAAATAAATGAAACGCTATGTGCACATGTACTTTGAAACAGTCACTTATCTTTGCTAATCTTTGTTAATCTTTTTTCTATCCCACTCACTTTTATTGGTTGTTTTTCTTCGGTGTTAATTGTTTTAATCCCCGGTCGGCGGTCTGTTGTGAAGGGAATTTTGTTTGAGCAGTCATTTTGGCTGCTCCACACTTGGGGGACTTTTTTTTAGTAGGAGGTTCAGTTGGCCATCACATGATTTCATGCATAAGGCCTACTGGCTATAAAAACAGGACCAATGCGTGGATGCGCTTCTGGCTCGCCGAAGGCGCACCAAAGGCAAGCCCGTCTGCGCCCGTCAGCGCCTGCGCGGCTCCAGGGGCCAGGGACTCCGCTCTCTTTCACAGGAGGCGGATCCAATGTACCTCATTATGAGATGTGACCGTGCTGATCACAAGGGTGGGGCGCTACGATAGCTTTTACAGCAATATTTACTTGTGTGCTAGAAAATATTATTATTACATTGGGCTTATGAAACATTTTACGCTCTCTGGTGTTATGCATACCGCCCTCCTGTGCCGGAGAAGAACCTCCTCGAAGCCTTTCCAGAAGCTGCCGCACCATTTGCACTGAGGTTGGGAAACGTCCGTGTGGTCAGTGATCTTAGCCTTCACTTTGACAACGAGAGCAAGACTTCCATACATATTTTAATGAAGATTTGTGAGTTCTTCAGCTTACCTAGTTGATCAAACAATCTAGGGACTCACGAGGACATATTTTTGACCCTGCTTTCTCTAATTCGGCCCTGTTTTTAAACTGAAACCCCCTTTCCTATGATCCGGACTGACGACTTCATGGTGGTCATATTTTTACAACCAAAACACTCAAGGTCCTCCTTGCTGTGAGCTGCCAGACGTTGGCTTAAACTAGATGAGACAATGTTTTGTGATCTTCTGAATTCATCTAGACCCTTACCCCCTGGTTCGACAGGAGCCTAGTGGAGATAAAAAAGGCTGCAAAGTCTTAGAGCTCATCTGGCGCAAATCCTATGATCTGATAGCCAAAAAGACCTATCAGGCAGCAATCAAACACTACCATAAAGCTATCAGAAAGGTCTGTACTAAGTAATATGTTGATAGAATAGAGGGTGCCCATGCCAAGGAGATCTTCTGTATTGTGCAGACCTTGACCAATGCTTCTGTCAAGACCCCTGTCCCAGAGTCATCAGAGGACAAGTGCAAGAAACTAGCTGAATATTTTATGGTTGACAGCAATGCTAATTTTCCTGAGGAAGAGGTAAGATATGTCCTTGACCAGGATAACTACACTGGGTCTAAACTGCCAGCATTTAACCTAATAAATGTATAAACTTTTAAAAGCCTCTTGCTTTCTATTAAATCCGATTCCCGACAGACCCAGCTATGCCTAGAATTCTTAGAATGGCAGGGCGTAGCCATATTACTATACTCACAGATCTCCTCAATCTCTATGACCACTGACGCGGTTCCTTCAGTTCGAAGCAGGCTGTGGTTGTACCATTATTAAAAAAAGTCACTTGATCATACGAAGCTCTAGAATTACAGTCCCATATTACTCATTCAGGTGCTGGCTAAAGTGCTGGAAAAATGTATTATCAGATAGTTGTTGGAGTTTTTGGAACTCTTTCAGTTATTACATCCTTCCCAATCAGGTTTCCAGCTTCTTCACAGCCTGGAGTTAGCCTTGCTTGGTGTGACTGAAGAACTTTGACAAACTGCTGCTAGTGGAGGCACTGCAGCACTTATAGTGTTAGATCTTAGTGCAGCGTTTGACACTGTCTCCTATAGGATGCTGCTGAAAAGATCAAGAGAATGTGAAATCTGCGATAAGGTCTTTACATGGTTCACCTAATTTTTGGAAGGGTGCTCCTTCCAGGTGATATCTGCCCCTTTCTCATCCATGAAGCGTCAGCTAGTTTATGGTGTGGCACATTGGCCTTCCTTGAATCCCACACTTTTTAATAGTTATATTCGCCCGTTGGTGGACTTTGTCGAATCCGTTGGATTTTGCTTGATTTCATATGCTGAGGACACAGAACTGGTCATATCCGTGACACCATCGGATGACAGGAGCACTTGTCAGTTCAGGAACTGTATGATTACGGTAGCCGAATGGATGAGCCAGTCTGTTATGAACTGTCTAAAACTTAATGCCAACAAAATGGAGGTTTTAATTGCAGGAAGGCAACCTCATCTCTGAGGTCCACATTGGTGGCGTTGATGTGGAATCTTCCTACTTGCAGTCCTGCCGTGAAGAGCTTAGGTGTTTGGATAGATAGGAATCTATCCTTTGACCAGCTAATAAAGGCAGCTACAGGCATTTGTTTGATCTGCATAGATGCCAAAGGAGAATTCCTTGGAGTTAATCTCCCTCTATTTAGAGGAAGATTATTCAGGCCCTCATCATTCCATGCCTCAATGATGCTAACAGCTCAAAACTAGGCACTACTGGTGATGCCGACAGCTTATAACTATGCACTACTGGTGATGCCGACAGCTTATAACTATGCACTACTGGTGATTCCAACAGGTTATAACTAGGCACTACCGGTGATGCTAACAGCTTATAACTAGGCACTATGGGTGATGCTAACAGCTTATAACTAGGCACCACTAGTTATGCTAAAAGCCTATATCTAGGCACTACCGGTTATGCTATCAGCTTAAAATTAAGCACTACTAAGGCCTCCACTAAGACACTACAATTAATTCAAAATGGTGCAGCTAAACAGCTTGGGCACCTGCCTAAACATCACTTGGTCTCCAATCAGTTGCGTAGCCTCCACTGTCTACCCGTTGAGAGGTGCATTCAGTTCAAGCCAAGTGTGACCCATCGAGCTGCGAACAATACTGGCCCTCGATATCTCAGACTCCTCCTGCAGGCCCCTTCTCCTGGTAAACCCCTCAGATCATGTTCCCTCAAACTGTCCATGACTCCGCTTATAAAACCTTCGAGCCCCAATCAACTGAGTTTTCACGAACAACTGAGGACGTTGCTGTTTTAGGACCTGGGTCCAGTGTCTCTGACAGTCTCCTACCTGGAGCAATGGGAGGCCACGTCTGGGGCAGTCATGTGCGATATAACACATCATAACATAATGGAGGTGGAGGAATACACCAAACATCCAAAGGTAAGTTACTCCTGTGGGCTGATCCAAGATGTGATTGATAATGTCTCAAACCAATGTCGAAAGGGACCTTTGCTAAAGAACCCAACAGCTGAAGGAGGCTGAACCAAAGCCCTACAGAAGTATAGAGAACAATATGTTCACTATGAGTGGTGCACATGTTCTTACTCGTCATACCATATATATACCTCATATGAGCTTACCTCCCAAACTGCAGCTAAGAATGCCGAAGGGTACATCATTTATTACAATCAATGTGCCAGAGATCAGAAGCTGGTGCCAGGAGGATGAGTCCTGCTGTGTACTTTTAAACACAAAAATAAGTTCAAATCAGGAGATTGATTGAATTCTGGTGGCCACATCATTGTCATCAAGTGTGAAGATGCACCAGTAGAAACTACACGGCAAAGCCAAACTAAGGGATGCCAAGCTTCTACCTCGCAATCACCTCCTGGCTGAGGATAACAACTTGAGTTTCCCTCTTCAGAAGTGCTATAACATGCACAAAAACCTGTTACTTTCTGCCAAATTCAACAACCTCCTCAAACCATGTGGGCACTGTAATGTATGTCAATTGACCAAACCACTAAAAGTGATTTAACTGGAAAATGGGAAAAAGTGAAGCTTAAATGAACATACTAGCTGTAACACAAAACATTGCGTCTATCTGATTACATGTCCCTGTGATTTAAGATATGTGGGGATGACGACGAGTGCAGTAAAAACACGCATCAATGAACACAGGAGTGGAATTAGATGCAAGAAGATCACCATAAAAATGAGCTTGCACTACCTGGAGGTGAACCATACTCCGGATGAGATGGAGTTGTGTAATTTGGAATCTGGTACGCCCAGCAACAACTCACAACCTATCCTACTGGAGAAGAAACAGAGACGGGGGTTCCGGTTGAACACTCATATGAGTGGATTGAATTATGATATTCCTTGGAGTGAACCAGCATGCATAAGGAATTATTTTTTATTATGGAGGACCTGTTCACTTGCTCCCGGGTCTGAATGACAAAGAGAATCCTCCATTATGATTGCTGTAATACATTTTGTTATTAGAGAACATGAATATGATCTTCTTGATGTAAAGTTTATCACTCTTACATTTTGTTATTAGAGAACATGAATATCAGTTTGTGAGGGCTGTTGCGGCTAACACCATTTTCCAGTTTAAGAACAAAACATGGTGACTTATCTCAATCACATATAAACTTAGGATACACTATGCATCATCATGGATGTGTGGTTCCCATTACAATCAATGACAGGTTGCACAAATAACCACTCCCCTCCTTCCATCATTGCACAAATTGAGCAACACAACAACATCGGTGCCCTGCATGTTGACCGCATCAAGACGTAGCCACGTGATCACGCTTGCGTCGGGTCACGTGAATGGAGGATGCCGCGTAGGCTTTGCGTTTAAATACCACCGATCGGGGCGTGGCCAAGATGGCGGACTGAACAGTCGCTTGTCCCGGAGGCTCCCTGCTCCCGGCCTGTTCGCCCGGCTGTAACTTAGCAATTGACCCCTATTGCCACGCTGACCACAGCGGGAAAGAGCCGAGGAGTGCAGCGGCGGTCTACACAGTGCAGACGGCGACGGTTCGTGCCCGCCCGAGGGCAAAAGTGGCAGAGGAGTGCGGGCGGCCTCGGCACGAGAAAATGGCGCCCAGGCCGGAGGATCGCTAGAGCAGCGACGCTGGCGTCAGCGAGAGGGGCCCCGAGCAGCGGCGACACGGAGGTGATCTGCCGGGACTAAAAACGAACCCGGAGTGCCCGGAGGAGCGGTGGTGTCTGGAGCGGAGCGCGGGCAGACTGAACGCCCTGAAGCGGCCCACCACAACCGCAAGCGAGATAGGACTGCCCGGGCCGAGCGGTGCCCGCCACGGGCGTTGCGACGGAACAGAGCGCACTGCCGATCAGGGACGGGCCCGCGCTGAAGCAGCGGCGGAAGAGGTGAGGAGCGAGCAGGGTGATCCGGGAGAAGGCACCCTGGGGCTCCAGAAGGCCCGGGGCCTCCGAGGGGTCTAGAGTGCGTGGGAGGAGACAACTGCGAGAGCGCACAGACCCGTCGAGCACTGGGTCGGCTGCTGCGGTCCCGAACAGGGGATTCAGAGAGGGGGGAGAAGAGACTCCCGCGCCTATTGTCACCGGAGGGGAGCACTTCAACAAGAGGGACACCAGAAGGGCTGGACTCAGCGGGGGCCCGCATCAGAGAACCGTGGGGAGAGAAACCAGGGACATCTGGACGCCACACAGAGCGCCGAGGTCTGAGACTTGAGAGGCCAAGCAGCAACAAACACTGGGAGAGGGGACGGGACCCGGTGTGTGCAAGGGACGAGACAGGACTAGAGCAAACTCGACGCAGAGGGGCCTAACGTGTGAAGAACGCCGCTGGTGGGGTTGGGAGCAGGGACCAGGAAAGAGCCCCACGCACCAACACATAAGAGACGACGGGTCTTTCTGGGATCGGGGCCTTGAGCCTACGCAGCGTAGAAGTGGAGACGACCCCCAGGGGGAGCAACACTAACAGGTCAGGACAGTGGGCCCTATAGCCTCCAGGGGGAACAACACAAGCAGGTCGAGACAGAGGGCCTTATAGCTCTTACCAGGCATATAGCAGATCGAAAGCACGGCTGACCCCTGTGGGGAGAGAGGAGAGGCCTCGAGTACACGCTCGACATTGGGACAGTAGTGGGAGTCCGTATCCGCCCTGCGAGCCTGTAGAGTGACGCTGGGGAAGGTGGTGAGGCAGCGGGGAGAGCGGGGGGGCCTACACTCGGCCAGACCAATCGGCTGCCGGAGAGGAGGGGAACTGGCCGTAAGCGGCTGACAAGGGAGCCACGCGGGCACGAGGGGTGCTTCCTGGAGGACGCTGTACGCCATCGGACGGCGCAGGGACCCCCCTGCCCCTCTCCCAGACAGAGATCGAGTAACAGAGGCGACTCAGGCTTCCCACCCGCTGACAGGCTCAGCAATGTCCTCGGTGAGGAAGAGAGGGGAGCGATCTCTGAAAGAGATGCTAACCAGAGGACCCCTACCTGCGGACAAAGGCAACAGAACGTCTCCAACCCAGAAAGCTCAACCAGATTCGGAAGACGGGGAGGTCCCAATCACCCGCTCCTTCTTGGAGTCGCTTTTCAACGTCCTCCGAGAAGACTTCCAGACCCTTAAAAGTGAAGTGGCGGGGGAGGTGCAAGAGATTCGCCGAGACGTCGACGCAATAGGGGAGAGAGTAGCGGCGATCGAGGAAAGCGAAATGACCAAAGGAGAAGAGATCGAGCAGCTCCAACAAGAGGTGATTCGCCTGCGAGATCAACAGCTGGACCTCCAGGCCCACGCCGAGGACCTTGAAAACCGCTCACGAAGAAATAACATCCGCGTCAGGGGGGTCCCTTTGAAAACAGAAGGAACAGACGTGAACCAATACCTCCAGGGACTGTTTAGAGACATACTAGGTGAGCCACAAGACTTTCCAATCCGCATAGACAGAGCACACCGAGTTGGACTGGCGAGACAGGCCCCTGCTCCTCCGCCAGACATCCTTGCCTTCCTACCGGATTTTCCTCTCAAAGAAAGAATATTGCGGGAGGCACGGTCGAAACAACCTCTACAATATCAGGGTCACTCCATTGCCCTATACCAGGACCTCGCCGCTATCACACTACAAAAGAGGAGGGACTTTAGGGAAGTGACTACCCACCTGAGAGCACAAGGAGTGGCGTACTCATGGGGACACCCTTTCCGCCTTATCTTTAAAATGAATGGCAAACTACACCAACTCCGATCCTTCCGGGAAGCGTGTAAGATCCTTGGCCTGGAGCAGAGAACCACGGGAGAGTCACCCAGTCGCACGCAGAGCTCGGCAAGAAACGAATGGCAGACAGTGGGTGGCAAACGATCACCCAATCCAGAACTACGCCCAAGCTCAGACACAATGGCGCATGAGAGACTGGTGGCACTTGAAACAGTACAGAAGGAAACCGCTCCGACGACCCCACCATGATTCTACTAGAGGGACTACTCAGCATTGGTATTGCAATAGCCGGGGGGAGGGAGGGTCGGGAGCGGGGGCCCGGGACACTTGGTCCACCCACTAACCCCAATTCTTTATTTACCACATGCCCACGTTCATGTACGAGGGGCACTGGACAATGATGGGACTTTGGGGTTTACAAGTTGGGGTTAGGGAGGGTAGAAGTAGTCAGGGCGGGGGAGGGGGAGAGGTAGGGGTTTTTCGTCACCACGTTGGGGGGATGGGGGAGCTGGGAAGGGGGCGGGGGGGGAACCGGTGTGCTGCTCACAGGGGGCACACATATGGGACACATGCCCATCAGTGCAGGGTATCGAGAACATATGAGGGGGCTCGGGGGACAAAAGGGGTGGTTCTCCACCATTCATAGCTGTCTGACCTCATAAATACCCTATGTCAAGGTCCGCACTGCAGATACTAACCCTTAATGTGCGGGGACTGAACAACCCCATTAAAAGGAGAGCGGTGTTATCCTATTTAGAGAACTCGGGGGCATCAGTGTGCCTATTACAGGAGACCCACCTCCTCTCCAAAGACTGGCACCGCATGAGAACCCGAGCTTTTCCCCACCAATTCTACTCGTCCACTTCAGATAAGAAAGCGGGGGTGGCCATTCTGATATCTAAATCATTCCCAGGTACGATAGGGGACAAAGTGGCAGAAGTGAAAGGCCGGTTACTGGCCCACACACTCTGGGTGAGGGGTACTCCTCTGGTGGTGGGCTCGATCTATGCCCCGAACTCGGGACAAGAACAATTTTTGAAGATAGCACTCTCAGAGGTCTTGTGTTCCCAGGAACGGAGGGTGGTCGTTGGAGGGGACCTAAATTTGGTCATGGATGCAGAGAAAGATAGATCAGGGCAGCGATATGGCCAAACAGGGGCGATTTCCAAGACAGGAAGGGAATGGCTAAGGGATAGGGGTTTGCTGGATTTATGGAGGGTGACCCACCCCACCTCACACAATTTTCCTATTATTCCCATGCACACCAAACATACGCTGTGAGAAGTTGGCCTGGTATATGCTGTTCACTAATTAAAGTGGACACCTTGCACCAGGGCAAATCGACTCTTATGGTAGATAGGTTTAAGACAACCTTTTAAAGAAAGCTATCCTAGTGGTAGCTGTGGAGAGCAGCCTTCAGGCTAAGTCTTGAAGGAATGTAAAGCAGCTTGTTTTACCATATAATCTCTTGAATCACCAAATGAAAAGACACCACACAGGTATATATATCAAATATATATGTATTTATTTCTAAATAACTCTCTACTAATCTCTTTATGAGATTAGAAGACAAACATATGCACAAATCAACGTTTCTCAATAAGTTAAGCACAAAATATGGCTGGGGCCCTAGGGGCGTACCAGACCATATACTAAAAAGGGACTTAGCAACAACGACTTGCAGGGAGACAAGGCCTAGGGCCTTCAGAAGTGCTGGGGCCTCACGAAGCCACCCAAGGCAGGTAAGTAAAGGACCCACGGGGACGCGTGCAGTGTGGATACACAGGCGCGGATCGCCGTTGACTTCAATGGGGCAAGTCGCGGTTGGAAATTAAGAGTTCTAGGATACTTCGGGAGAACCTACAAGCAAGTCACTTACAGGGTAAGTAGTTCTAGGGCCCACACCCACAGGAGCACCGTAGTGCTGGAGTTACCTCACCCAGGGAAGCCGGGTGCATAGGTGTCCTTTGGTGTCGGGTCGCGGCGTCGTTTTCAATGGCGAACAAAGAAGACTTGCTGCTTGCGGGAGCTGAAGAAGTGTCCGGTGGAATCCAAGCCTGGATTCTGAAGAAGGATGACCTGAAAGCAGAGGGGACAGTGTTCAAAGTCACTTGGCAGTGACTCGGGGCAAGGAAGATGGATGCCCACCGTCGTCGATTGATTCAGGTCGGTTGCGGGTGCCTTGACTCTTCAGCCACGAGGTCCAGGAGGCGTCGACGACGACCAGGAGCTGGATTCTGTGTGTCCCACGAAGTCTGCAGCTTACTGCGGTGTCGGCAACTCGATTGGAGCCAACAAGCCTTGGCAACAGCAAGTCTCAGGGAGATGAAGAAAAGTCGATGGCACAGACCAGCAAGGTCTGAGGGACTCACCCAGCGAGGGTAAGTCAGGGCAGGCCTGGAGCAACCAGGGAGCCCTTTGGTTTCTTTAAGAAGTCTTCTGGGGACCCACGAGCCGGCTGGCAAGGGATCGCGAAGACACCTCGGGCGGAATCACTCAACAGGGGCCCACGGTCACTCGGGACGGTGTAGGCCTCTGATCTTCGGAGGATTCCTGCTGGAGGTCGGGACCACACGTGGTCCAAAGCACAAGTTCGTGGAACGTTGTGAAGGGGTTGCACTCGACAATAGTGCACGGTACCCAGGGGTCGCGGTTCCTCGTCACTCGTGGGGTCCACTTGCCTCAGCTTCGCTGGGGACTCACGATGGCCTTGGAGAAGTCAGGAAATCCACTTCTTGGGCTGCAGGGACTTCGGACTCCGGCGGGAGCGGCGTAGTTTGCGACCGTCGTTGTCGTTTTTGGTGCCTGCCAAGCAGGGGAGTCACTCCTTGACTCCAAGGGAGATTCTTCTGTCTTCCAAAGGTAGTGGAACGTCGAAGGGCCAGGATTCTTCTGTAGAGCGTCGTCCAGGGGTTATCTGCTTTGCAATAGCAAGGTTCCCCCTCTTATACTAAAAGAGGGGATGGACTAGCTCTATGACCCCACCTATGGGAGGGTCAAGGGAGGGGTGGCTACACCCACTTCCCTTTGTCCAGTTTCACGCCAGAGCAGGGGAAGGTAGCCCCTGAGCTGGTTTGAACTGGCATATGCACAGAGGAGCCTTCTGCTCCCCAGTGCAGGACTTCAAAGCACTCTAAGAGTGCACCCACCCAGCCCCAATACACTAAACCCTGTCTGGGAGGTGGTTACACCTCCCTGTGACAGGATGCCTATTGTTGGGCTTCCTCCACTGTGAGTTTCGGTCATCAGCAGGAGGGCAGCCCAGTGTCTGTGACTGGTGGCATCCATTTTGTGATGCCAGGGCTCTTCAGGATTCTACCGCGTTTCCACAGCAGGTACATGTCTTATCCCTCTAGAAGGGTGGAATGCTACCCCGCTGCCAGGATTGGCGGGGGGTAGTATTCCAAGATGTTTGACACCAAACACGACATGTTTTGATGCAGCCATTCCAAAGTTAGCATTTTACCGCGAGGATATAATGCACTTAAGAGTATATGGTTTAACCGCATCCACAAACAGCCCCAGAGAATAGACTCTGAGAGCTGCAGAGGGGCCCTGCTCAGGCAGAGGCACCCCCTCACATAGAAGCCAAGCACCCTGCCCTCAGGATTGATAGGGCCTGCCTTAGGAGTGACTGATAGGTTTATATGTGTGTGCAGGAGAGATATAGGAAACCTATATCTCAGTGAGGAGTGCTGGCACCACCTCACCCAGGCTGCAGTAGCAGGCCTGTGGTGTCAGATTTAAACTGCTTCCCAGGGGTGGCATAATACATGCTGCAGCCCCTGGTAGGCCTGTGAAGTACCTATGCCCTTGGTACCTAAGGTACCATATACTAGGGACTCATAAGGCACCACAGTATCCAATCACTAGTGCACCTAGAGTGCACTCCATGTCGTTTAGAGAGAGCAGATAGACTGGGGCCCTGAATAGCAGGGTCCCAGTCCAACTAAGTCATAAACCAGCAAAACACCAGGAAAAAAGTGGGGGCAACCATATAGTCAGATTCCACCTTCCTACATAACCCCCCCAAACGAAAGGAGATAAGGCTATCCTTGACCAGTTGAGCCTTTATTGATTAAGTGGTCATATAAGGAAGCACCTGCACTAGCATGGTTGCCCCCTGTCTTATGGTCCACTAAGCAATCCCTCACCCTAAGGGTATGAGAGGGTCTCCACCATGGGGAATCACTACCTCTGGTGTGCTTTGGTAAAGTACAAGGCTGGTGGGGTGTCTGAGTAGGGAAGTGAGGCCCTAGGAAGGTTGGCCTCAGCTTCCTCAGATCACTGGTCACCATGTATGCCTGTCTTTCCATGACTGAGTTGCACTTTGCTCTAAGGGTCAACCTTTGACTGCCTACAGCTGGGGGTTGGGTCCCTTTGGATGGAACACTGGAGGGACATGGCATGTTTGGAACCTTTTGGTCCCAGGTTTGCCCTTGCCTAACAGAGTCCTTCTGGGGGAGGTCCCTACATAAAGGTATGGGGGATCCCTCAGTGGGTTGAGGAATTTTCACCTGGCTAGGGCTACTAGACTGGGTGCCCCTAAACTGCTGATGGGGGGTTCCTCTGGACAGGTGGCCCTGGGGGGACCACTGACCTCCCTGACCTCTGCAGCCCTGGGCTGACTGAGGCAGGGTAGAGAGGGGCAGTTTACCTGCTCCAGACTGGGTACCACCTTGGAAGGGTCCTCTGCCATCAGGGGTGGGGCCAGGCCAGGCCTGACTACCTCTGTGGCAGTTCCTTCACTAGGGGGAGGGTCAGTTCCCTGAGGAGGCTGACCCTTACTGTAGGAGAGTAGGATCTGCCTCTTATGTTGCCCCCACTTTTTTTCTGATGTTAGCACTGGTTTCTGGCTATAGTCTGGCTGGGTCCCTGCCAATCAGGGCCCCAGCCTCTCTGTTCTCTCTAAACGACATGGAGTGCACTCTAGGTGCACTAGTGATTGGATACTGTGGTGCCTTATGAGTCCCTAGTATATGGTACCTTAGGTGCCAAGGGCATAGGTACTTCACAGGCCTCCCAGGGGCTGCAGCATGTGTTATGCCACCCCTGGGAAGCAGTCTAAATCTGACACCACAGGCCTGCTACTGCAGCCTGGGTGAGGTGGTGCTAGCACCCCTCACTGAGATATAGGTTTCCTATATCTCTCCTGCACACACATATAAACCTATCAGTCACCCCTATGGCAGGCCCTATCAATCCTGAGGGCAGGGTGCTTGGCTTCTATGTGAGGGGGTGCCTCTGCATGAGCAGGGCCCCTCTGCAGTTCTCAGAGTCCATTCTCTGGTGCTGTTTGTGGATGCGGTTAAACCATATACTCTTAAGTGCATTATATCCTCGCGGTAAATGCTAACTTTGGAATGGCTGCATCAAAACATGTCGTGTTTGGTGTCAAACATCTTGGAATACTACCCCCCGCCAATCTTGGCGGCGGGGGTAGCATTCCACCCTTCTAGAGGGATAAGACATGTACCTGCTGTGGAAACGCGGTAGAATCCTAAAGAGCCCTGGCATCACAAAATGGATGCCACCAGTCACAGACACTGGGCTGCCCTCCTGCTGATGACCGAAACTCGCAGTGGAGGAAGCCCAACAATAGGCATCCTGTCACAGGGAGGTGTAACCACCTTCCAGACAGGGTTTAGTGTATTGGGGCTGGGTGGGTGCACTCTTAGAGTGCTTTGAAGTCCTGCACTGGGGAGCAGAAGGCTCCTCTGTGCATATGCCAGTTCAAACCAGCTCAGGGGCTACCTGCCCCTGCTCTGGCGTGAAACTGGACAAAGGGAAGTGGGTGTAGCCACCCCTCCCTTGACCCTCCCATAGGTGGGGTCATAGAGCTAGTCCATCCCCTCTTTTTAGTATAAGAGGGGAACCTTGCCATTGCAAAGCAGATAACCCCTGGACGACGCTCTACAGAAGAATCCTGGCCCTTCGACGTTCCACTACCTTTGGAAGACAGAAGAATCTCCTTGGAGTCAAGGAGTGACTCCCCTGCTTGGCAGGCACCAAAAACGACAACGACGGTCGCAAACTACGCCGCTCCCGCCGGAGTCCGAAGTCCCTGCAGCCCAAGAAGTGGATTTCCTGACCTCTCCCAGGCCATCGTGAGTCCCCAGCGAAGCTGAGGCAAGTGGACCCCACGAGTAACGAGGAACCGCGACCCCTGGGTACCGTGCACTATTGTCGAGTGCAACCCCTTCACAACGTTCTACGAACTTGTGCTTTGGACCACGTGTGGTCCCGACCTCCAGCAGGAATCCCTCCGAAGATCAGAGGCCTACACCGTCCCGAGTGACCGTGGGCCCCTGTTGAGTGATTCCGCCCGAGGTGTCTTCGCGATCCCTTGCCCGCTGGCTTGTGGGTCCCCAGAAGACTTCTTAAAGAAACCAAAGGGCTCCCCTGGTTGCTCCAGGCCTGCCCTGACTTACCCTCGCTGGGTGAGTTCCACAGACCTTGCTGGTCTGCGCCATCGACTTTTCTTCATCTCCCCGAGACTTGCGGCTGCCAAGGCTTGTTGGCTCCGATCGAGTTGCCGACACCGCAGTCAGCTGCAGACGTCGAGGGACACACCGAATCCAGCTCCTGGTCGTCGTCGACGCCTCCTGGACCACGTGGCTGAAGAGTCAAGGCACCTGCAACCGACCTGAAGCGACCGACGACGGTGGGCATCCATCTTCCTTGCCCCGGGTCACTGCCAAGTGACTTTGAACACTGTCCCCTCTGCTTTCAGGTCATCCTTCTTCAGAATCCAGGCTTGGATTCCACCGGACACTTCTTCAGCTCCCGCAAGCAGCAAGTCTTCTTTGTTCGCCATTGAAAACGACGCCGCGACCCGACACCAAAGGACACCTGTGCACCCGGCTTCCCTGGGTGAGGTAACTCCAGCACTACGGTGCTCCTGTGGGTGTGGGCCCTAGAACTACTTACCCTGTAAGTGACTTGCTTGTAGGTTCTCCCGAAGTATCCTAAAACTCTTTATTTCCAACCGCGACTTGCCCCATTGAAGTTAACGGCGATTCGCGCCTGTGTATCCACACTGCACGCGTCCCCCGTGGGTCCTTTACTTACCTGCCTTGGGTGGTTTCGTGAGGCCCCAGCACTTCTGAAGGCCCTAGGCCTTGTCTCCTTGCAAGTCGTTGTTTCTAAGTCTCTTACTTAGTATATGGTCTGGTACGCCCCTAGGGCCCCAGCCATATTGTGTGCTTAACTTATTGTGAAACGTTGATTTGTGCATATGTTTGTCTTCTAATCTCATAAAGAGATTAGTAGAGAGTTATTTAGAAATAAATACATATATATTTGATATATATACCTGTGTGGTGTCTTTTCATTTGGTGATTCAAGAGATTATATGGTAAAACAAGCTGCTTTACATTCCTCCGAGACTTAGCCTGAAGGCTGCTCTCCACAGCTACCACTAGGATAGCTTTCTTTAAAAGGTTGTCTTAAACCTATCTACCATAAGAGTCGATTTGCCCTGGTGCAAGGTGTCCACTTTAATTAGTGAACAGCATATACCAGGCCAACTTCTCACATTGGTGGGCAGCGTGTGGGATTCCAGCTTGCCATTGTTTTACCAGAAAATCTCTATTTGAATTACTAACTGAAAACCATTATAGGTACTCAAGGTACATATAAAGTCAAGCTTAGTATCAATAAGTTCTACTGAACTTAGAGCTGTGTGCCAAGGGATAGCACACCCTTTCCACAGCTCAAGCTAGGATCAGTAGGCCACAAACTAGTGTAGGTAGTACAACACTGCACAACACTAGAATGTCCTTAAAGGGTGGACCCAGTGGATCCACTCAGCCTCAGTATAAGGACATGGCTTTCTCTGACTTGAGAGCCATGTGTGTTGACAGACACCTGAGACTAGGACAGAGTCCCTCAACACTACACCTGATAGATCTGCTGACAGCAGATGACCTTAGATTGGCTCTAGGAGCTAAGGGGTCTGAATCAGTGGGTGGGTCAATCATAGTATCTGGGTCAGATGAGGACAATCCGAATGACCAAGACTCTGTGGTTGAAGGGCCAGGCTTCAAGGAGCCTGAACAGGACAGAGGAGTTCTCCCTAAGAGAACTGGCAGAGTGGATGAGAGGCACAGATCCCCTTCCAGGGAATCTGAGCACTCTTATCACTCTGGCAGAGAATTTGTCCAAGAGAGGAGCTCATACTTTAACTTAAGAGAGACCTCCTCTGAGAGAAGGTGCAAACTGCTCCAGTATGAGGAAGCCAAAGTGGCCCTCAGAACCAAGCAGTTGGCACTGGATAGAGAAGCCCTGGAGATCCAGAGAGCTTCCAGAAGGGAGGGTTTAGAACCCCCTGGTGGCAGCAACAGTGTCCCTAGAGGCAGAGAATATGTCCCTGACCATAGGAACCTGAGCAAGGTTGTTCCTCCCTACCAGAGTGGGGATGATATCCACAAATGGATAACTGCTATGGAGAGGGCCTGTAGAGTACAGCAGGTCCCCCAAAAGCAGTGGGCAGCAATCTTGTGGCTCTCCTTTTCAGATAAAGGAAGAGACAAGCTCCTCACTGTTAGAGAGGAGGATGCTGATGATTATGAGGTCCTGAAGAGTGCACTGATAGATGGGTTTGGCTTAACCACTGAGCAGTACAGGTTAAAGTTCAGAGATACCCAGAAGGCACAGACTCAGGACTGGACTGACTTTGTTGATTGTGCAACCAAGGCTCTAGAGGGTTGGCTGGTTGGCAGTAGGGTTACTGATTTCAAGGGATTGTATAATCTGATGATGAGAGAACAGATCCTAAATAATTGCCAGAACCAGTTGTTGCATCAGTACCTGGTGGACTCTGATCTGACCTCTCCCCAAGAATTGGGAAAGAAGGCAGACAAATGGGTCAGAACCAGGGTGAGGCAGAAAACCCAGAACCAAGGGGGTGACACTAAGAAGCAAGATCCTAAAGGCCCTGAGAAAGGTGGGGATAAGTCAAAAGACCAGAAGTCTTCACAAGGGCCCCAAAAATCTGCATCTGGTGGGGAGTCACAGTCCAACAAGGGAAAAGGCCAAAAGAAGCCCTGGTGCAAATTCTGTAAACAGAAAGGGCACTGGACTTCTGATTGTACCAAGTCCAAAGACCAAACCACCACCACTCCTGCCCCTAAGGCAACTGTGCCCCCTAGCTCAGCTACTGGTGGAGGTGGTACACAGAATAAGGGTGTAGTAGGGTTGACCCTGGGTTCTGAAGTGGATTCTGACCTAGTCAGAGTGACCACTCAGGCAATGCTGATTTGTGAGGGAAACATTGATATGTCCTTCCTAGTAAGCCCCAGTAATCTGGGCAAGTACAAACAGCAGCCTTTGATAAATGGCAAACAGGCTTTGGCATTTAGGGACACAGGTGCTAGTGTCACCATGGTGGCAGAGGACCTAGTGGACCCTGGACAGATCATCCTGGGTGAAATGTACCAGGTGACCAATGCAAGCAATGTCCAGACCAACCATAGTCTGGCAGTTGTGAATTTCTCCTGGGGAGGGGTAACTGGCCTCAAGAAGGTTGTAGTTAGTGCAGACCTCCCTGTAGAATGTCTATTGGGCAATGATCTAGAGACTTCAGCCTGGTCTGAAGTAGAGTTATGGACTCATGCTGAGATGTTGGGCATCCCTGCAGAGGTATTTGCTGTGACCAGGTCACAAGCAAGAATGCATGACACTGAACCAGCTCTGGATCCTGGAACAATGGACCAGATGCTTCCCAAGAGAAGGAGCAGTAGGGTTAAGGCAGTGCCTTCCCCTCTGTCTCAGATCAAGGATTCACTTCCAGAGGGAGGTGAAGCAGAACCTGAAGAAGGAACTGCCCCAGAGGGACTTGAACCTGACCAGGTTGAGTTCTTGGGGGCAGGGGGCCCTTCCAGGGAAGATCTGAGCAAGGAGCAACAGTGCTGCCCCTCTCTTGAACCCCTCAGACAGCAGGCTGCTGCTGAGGCTGCTGGGAGTGCTAGTGGGTCCCATAAAGTTTATTGGGATGAGGGACTCCTATATTCTGAGGGTAGAGACCCAGCCCCTGGAGCCACCAGGAGGTTGGTAATACCTCAGAAGTTTAGGGGGTTCCTCTTGACCTTAGCACATGATATCCCTTTGGCAGGACACTTGGGCCAAAACAAGACCTGGGACAGGCTTGTTCCACATTTTCATTGGCCACATATGTCAGAGGACACAAAGGAGTTTTGTCGCTCCTGTGTCACTTGCCAAGCCAGTGGTAAGGCAGGTGGCACAACAAAGGCCCCCTGATACCACTACCTGTGGTGGGGGTACCCTTTGAAAGGGTAGGGATTGACATTGTTGGTCCCCTTGACCCTCAGACTGCATCTGGGCACAGATTTATCCTGGTGGTAGTGGATCATGCCACCAGGTACCCAGAGGCAATTCCCCTGAGGACCACCACAGCACCTGTGGTGGCAAGAGCCCTCATTGGAGTTTTCTCCAGGGTGGGTTTCCCAAAGGAGGTCATTTCTGACAGAGGTACCAACTTCATGTCAGGATATCTGAAAGCAATGTGGAAGGAGTGTGGTGTAACTTACAAGTTCACCACTCCCTATCACCCACAATGCAATGGTTTAGTTGAACGCTTCAACAAGACCTTGAAAGGAATGATTAAGGGACTCCCAGAGAAGCTTAGGCGGAAATGGGACCTTCTTCTTCCTTGCCTTTTGTTTGCATACAGAGAGGTTCCACAGAAGGGGGTTGGCTACAGCCCATTTGAGCTTCTGTTTGGGCATCCTGTGAGAGGTCCACTATGTTTGGTAAAAGAGGGCTGGGAGTTACCTCTCAAGCCCCCAAACAAGATGTGATGGACTATGTACTTGGTCTCCGCTCCCGGATGGCAGAGTACATGAAAAAGGCAACCAAAAACCTGGAGGCCAGCCAAGAATTGCAAAAAGCTTGGCATGACCAAAGACGTGCTGACTGTATACCAGCCAGGACAGAAAGTGTGGGTGTTGGAGCCTGTGGCCCCAGCAGCCCTCCAGGACAAGTGGAGTGGCCCCCATACAATAGTTGAACAGAAGGGAGAAGTCACCTATCTGGTGAATCTTGGAACTCCCAGGAGCCCCCTAAGGGTGCTTCATGTCAACAGATTAAAGCCATATGTTGACAGGGCTGACATGGGCTTGCTCATGGCAACTGATGAGGACCAGGAGGAGGAGAGTGACCCTCTCCCTGACCTGCTCTCTCAGAACCCTGATGATGGGTCAGTAGATGGTGTTGCTTTGGCAAGCAGCCTCACTGACCATCAGCAAACTGAGTGCAGACAAGTTCTGCAACAGTTTAGACATATGTTTAGCCTGACCCCTAGTCAGACTACCTGGTGCACCCATGAGGTGGACACTGGGGACAGTCTGCCTGTCAAGAATAAAATCTACAGGCAACCTGACCATGTCAGGGACTGTATCAGGACTGAAGTCCAGAAAATGTTGGAGTTAGGCGTGATTGAGCCTTCAGATAGCCCTTGGGCTAGCCCAGTAGTCCTGGTACCCAAGCCTCATACCCAGGGTGGTAAGAAAGAAATGAGGTTTTGTGTAGACTACAGAGGCCTCAATGCAGTCACTAGGACTGATGCCTATCCCATACCAAGGGCAGATGAGCTGATTGATACTTTGGCCTCAGCCAAGTATCTAAGCACATTTGACCTAACAGCTGGCTACTGGCAAATCAGATTAGCTGATGATGCAAAAGCCAAAACAGCATTTTCGACCCCTGGTGGGCACTACCACTTTGTGGTGATGCCCTTTGGATTGAAAAATGCACCTGCCACTTTTCAGAGGTTGGTGAATAAAGTTCTGGCAGGGATGGAAACTTATTGCTCAGCTTATCTAGATGATATTGCTGTCTTTAGTTCCTCCTGGCAGGATCACCTGGTCCACCTCAGAAATGTTTTGGAGGCCCTGCAGAAAGCAGGCCTCACTATCAAGGCCACCAAGTGCCAGATAGGGCAGAGTCAGGTTGTGTACCTGGGCCACCTTGTAGGTGGAGGCCAGGTTCAGCCTTTGCAGAGCAAAATCCAAACCATACTGGAATGGGTTGCTCCAACCACCCAGACACAGGTGAGAGCCTTCTTAGGCCTGACTGGGTACTATAGGAGGTTTGTCAAGGGATATGGATCTATAGTGACCCCCTTGAATGATCTTACCTCTAAGAAAATGCCAAAAAGGTTCAGTGGACAGCTAGCTGTCAAAAGGCATTTGAAGACCTAAAGCAGGCCATGTGCACTGCCCCCATCTTACAGAGTCCAGACTACACCAAAAAGTTCATTGTCCAAACAGATGCTTCTGAGCTGGGTGTGGGAGCTGTACTGTCTCAACTGAATGATGAAGGTCAAGACCAGCCAGTAGCTTTTATTAGCAGAAGGCTGACCCCTAGAGAGAAACGTTGGTCAGCTATAGAGAGGGAGGCCTTTGCTGTGGTATGGGCCCTGAAGAAGCTGAGGCCATACTTGTTTGGTACTCACTTCATAGTTCAGACTGACCACAAGCCCCTCCTATGGCTAAAGCAGATGAAAGGTGAAAACCCAAAACTTTTGAGGTGGTCCATTTCCCTACAGGGGATGGACTATACAGTGGAACATAGGCCTGGGACCCAACATGCCAATGCAGATGGACTCTCAAGGTATTTCCACTTTGAACACGAAGACTCAACTGGTCAAGGTTAGTTTAGTGTCCCTACGTTTGGGGGGGTTGTGTAGGAGAGTAGGATCTGCCTCTTATGTTGCCCCCACTTTTTTCTGATGTTAGCACTGGTTTCTGGCTATAGTCTGGCTGGGTCCCTGCCAATCAGGGCCCCAGCCTCTCTGTTCTCTCTAAACGACATGGAGTGCACTCTAGGTGCACTAGTGATTGGATACTGTGGTGCCTTATGAGTCCCTAGTATATGGTACCTTAGGTGCCAAGGGCATAGGTACTTCACAGGCCTCCCAGGGGCTGCAGCATGTGTTATGCCACCCCTGGGAAGCAGTCTAAATCTGACACCACAGGCCTGCTACTGCAGCCTGGGTGAGGTGGTGCTAGCACCCCTCACTGAGATATAGGTTTCCTATATCTCTCCTGCACACACATATAAACCTATCAGTCACCCCTATGGCAGGCCCTATCAATCCTGAGGGCAGGGTGCTTGGCTTCTATGTGAGGGGGTGCCTCTGCATGAGCAGGGCCCCTCTGCAGTTCTCAGAGTCCATTCTCTGGTGCTGTTTGTGGATGCGGTTAAACCATATACTCTTAAGTGCATTATATCCTCGCGGTAAATGCTAACTTTGGAATGGCTGCATCAAAACATGTCGTGTTTGGTGTCAAACATCTTGGAATACTACCCCCCCGCCAATCTTGGCGGCGGGGGTAGCATTCCACCCTTCTAGAGGGATAAGACATGTACCTGCTGTGGAAACGCGGTAGAATCCTAAAGAGCCCTGGCATCACAAAATGGATGCCACCAGTCACAGACACTGGGCTGCCCTCCTGCTGATGACCGAAACTCGCAGTGGAGGAAGCCCAACAATAGGCATCCTGTCACAGGGAGGTGTAACCACCTCCCAGACAGGGTTTAGTGTATTGGGGCTGGGTGGGTGCACTCTTAGAGTGCTTTGAAGTCCTGCACTGGGGGAGCAGAAGGCTCCTCTGTGCATATGCCAGTTCAAACCAGCTCAGGGGCTACCTGCCCCTGCTCTGGCGCGAAACTGGACAAAGGGAAGTGGGTGTAGCCACCCCTCCCTTGACCCTCCCATAGGTGGGGTCATAGAGCTAGTCCATCCCCTCTTTTTAGTATAAGAGGGGAACCTTGCCATTGCAAAGCAGATAACCCCTGGACGACGCTCTACAGAAGAATCCTGGCCCTTCGACGTTCCACTACCTTTGGAAGACAGAAGAATCTCCCTTGGAGTCAAGGAGTGACTCCCCTGCTTGGCAGGCACCAAAAACGACAACGACGGTCGCAAACTACGCCGCTCCCGCCGGAGTCCGAAGTCCCTGCAGCCCAAGAAGTGGATTTCCTGACCTCTCCCAGGCCATCGTGAGTCCCCAGCGAAGCTGAGGCAAGTGGACCCCACGAGTAACGAGGAACCGCGACCCCTGGGTACCGTGCACTATTGTCGAGTGCAACCCCTTCACAACGTTCTACGAACTTGTGCTTTGGACCACGTGTGGTCCCGACCTCCAGCAGGAATCCCTCCGAAGATCAGAGGCCTACACCGTCCCGAGTGACCGTGGGCCCCTGTTGAGTGATTCCGCCCAAGGTGTCTTCGCGATCCCTTGCCCGCTGGCTTGTGGGTCCCCAGAAGACTTCCTAAAGAAACCAAAGGGCTCCCCTGGTTGCTCCAGGCCTGCCCTGACTTACCCTCGCTGGGTGAGTTCCACAGACCTTGCTGGTCTGCGCCATCGACTTTTCTCCATCTCCCCGAGACTTGCGGCTGCCAAGGCTTGTTGGCTCCGATCGAGTTGCCGACACCGCAGTCAGCTGCAGACGTCGAGGGACACACCGAATCCAGCTCCTGGTCGTCGTCGACGCCTCCTGGACCACGTGGCTGAAGAGTCAAGGCACCTGCAACCGACCTGAAGCGACCGACGACGGTGGGCATCCATCTTCCTTGCCCCGGGTCACTGCCAAGTGACTTTGAACACTGTCCCCTCTGCTTTCAGGTCATCCTTCTTCAGAATCCAGGCTTGGATTCCACCGGACACTTCTTCAGCTCCCGCAAGCAGCAAGTCTTCTTTGTTCGCCATTGAAAACGACGCCGCGACCCGACACCAAAGGACACCTGTGCACCCGGCTTCCCTGGGTGAGGTAACTCCAGCACTACGGTGCTCCTGTGGGTGTGGGCCCTAGAACTACTTACCCTGTAAGTGACTTGCTTGTAGGTTCTCCCGAAGTATCCTAAAACTCTTTATTTCCAACCGCGACTTGCCCCATTGAAGTTAACGGCGATTCGCGCCTGTGTATCCACACTGCACGCGTCCCCCGTGGGTCCTTTACTTACCTGCCTTGGGTGGTTTCGTGAGGCCCCAGCACTTCTGAAGGCCCTAGGCCTTGTCTCCTTGCAAGTCGTTGTTTCTAAGTCTCTTACTTAGTATATGGTCTGGTACGCCCCTAGGGCCCCAGCCATATTGTGTGCTTAACTTATTGTGAAACGTTGATTTGTGCATATGTTTGTCTTCTAATCTCATAAAGAGATTAGTAGAGAGTTATTTAGAAATAAATACATATATATTTGATATATATACCTGTGTGGTGTCTTTTCATTTGGTGATTCAAGAGATTATATGGTAAAACAAGCTGCTTTACATTCCTCCGAGACTTAGCCTGAAGGCTGCTCTCCACAGCTACCACTAGGATAGCTTTCTTTAAAAGGTTGTCTTAAACCTATCTACCATAAGAGTCGATTTGCCCTGGTGCAAGGTGTCCACTTTAATTAGTGAACAGCATATACCAGGCCAACTTCTCACACTTACCTACTGTCTGGAGGGAAGAAGACTTTTCTTCAACCCTTGTGCTCTCTTCTGGGGGAGAGTGGGCCATTCTTCCAGGCTCCATCTCTCCAAAATCTTGGGCTGGGGCTGTGGCCATCACAGCCCCACTAACCTTTACAGGGACACCCAACATCCTCAGATGGGTTTGGTGTTCAATTTCAGCCCAGGCTGAAATTTCCAGATCATTGCCCATCAGGCAATCTACAGGTAAGGTTGGGGACACTGCCACTCTTTTTGGGCCTGTGACCCCCTCCCAGGTGAGATTGACTATGGCCATGGGGTGATCTGTTCTGACACCATCAATGTTGGTCACCTGGTATTTAAACTCAGGTAAAAGCTGGTGAGGGGGACTAGTTTCCCTGCCACCATGGTGACACTAGCCCCTGTGTCCCTAAATGCCACAGCTTTCTGACCATTAATTATTGGCTCCAGTCTGTACCTGCCCAATGCTGTGGGACCCACGGTAAAGGTGGCAAATCCTATACCACCATCAGAATCTGAGGAGTCTGTTGAGGGGGTCCTGTCTGAACTAGGGCCCACCTCTGTTCCTCTTGCAAAAGCACCTAACTTTTGGGTGCACTACTCCCAACTGGAGGATTACTACTGGTAGTACCAGGAGGGGTGGTAGTAGTTGTTGGAGGAACATTTTCTTTATTGCCAATCCTGGGACAACTGGGATCAGATTTCCAGTGCCCAGGCTTTTTACAGACATGGCAATAGGGTTTCTTTTCAGGAGAGGAAGGAGTTTGGGACCCACCACCAGAAGAGGACTTTTGGGGCCCTGTAGTGGACTTATCCTTAGATTTATCCCCACCTTTCTCTTGGGACTTGGTAGAATCTTTCTTGTGGTCACCACCCTGATTCTTAGGCCTTACTCTGGTTCTGACCCATTTGTCTGCCTTCTTTCCCAATTCTTGGGGAGAGGTCAGATCAGAGTCCACCAGGTACTGGTGTAAAAGCTGGTTTTGACAATTATTAAGGATCTGTTCTCTCATCATTAGATTATAAAATCCTTTGAAATCAGTAACCCTACTTCCAACCAGCCAACCCTCCAGAGCCTTGGATGCACAATCTACAAAGTCTGTCCAGTCCTGAGTCTGTGCCTTCTGGGTGTCTCTGAACTTCAACCTGTACTGCTCAGTGGTTAAGCCAAACCCATCTATCAGTGCACTCTTCAGGACCTCATAATCAACAGCAGCCTCCTCTCTAACAGTGAGGAGCTTGTCTTTTCCTTTATCTGAAAAGGAGAGCCACAAGATTGCTGCCCACTGCTTTTGGGGGACCTGCTGTACTCTACAGGCCCTCTCCATAGCAGTTATCCACTTGTGGATATCATCCCCACTCTGGTAGGGAGGAACAACCTTGCTCAGGTTCCTATGGTCAGGAATATATTCTCTGCCTCTAGGGACACTGTTGCTGCCACCAGGGGGTTCTAACCCCTCTTTTCTAGAAGCTCTCTGGATCTCCAGGGCTTCCCTATCCAGTGCCAACTGCTTGGTTCTGAGGGCCACTTTGGCTTCCTCATACTGGAGCAGTTTGCACCTTCTCTCAGAGGAGGTCTCTCTTAAGGAAAAGTATGAGCTCCTCTGCTGGACAAATTCTCTGCCAGAGTGATAAGAGTGGTCAGATTCCCTGGAAGGGGATCTGTGCCTCTCCTCCTCTCTGTCAGTTCTCTTAGGGAGAATTCCTCTGTCCTTTTCAGGCCCCTTGAAGCCTGGCCCTTCAATCACAGAGTCTTGGTCATTCTGATTTTCATCATCTGACCCAGATACTATGACTGACCCACCCACTGATTCAGACCCTTTAGCTCCTAGAGCCAATCTAAGGTCATCTGCTGTCAGCAGATCTATCAGGTGTAGTGTTGAGGGACTCTGTCCTAGCCTCAGGTGTCTGTCAACACACATGGCTCTCAAGTCAGAGAAAGCCATGTCCTTATACTGAGGCTGAGTGGATCCACTGGGTCCACCCTTTAAGGACATTCTAGTGTTGTGCAGTGTACACTAGTTTGTGGCCTACTGATCCTAGCTTGAGCTGTGGAAAGGGTGTGCTATCCCTTGGCACACAGCTCTAAGTTCAGTAGAACTTATTGATACTAAGCTTGACTTTATATGTACCTTGAGTACCTATAATGGTTTTCAGTTAGTAATTCAAATAGAGATTTTCTGGTAAAACAATGGCAAGCTGGAATCCCACACGCTGCCCACCAATGTGAGAAGTTGGCCTGGTATATGCTGTTCACTAATTAAAATGGACACCTTGCACCAGGGCAAATTGACTCTTATGGTAGATAGGTTTAAGACAACCTTTTAAAGAAAGCTATCTTAGTGGTAGCTGTGGAGAGCAGCCTTCAGGCTAAGTCTTGAAGGAATGTAAAGCAGCTTGTTTTACCATATAATCTCTTGAATCACCAAATGAAAAGACACCACACAGGTATATATATCAAATATATATGTATTTATTTCTAAATAACTCTCTACTAATCTCTTTATGAGATTAGAAGACAAACATATGCACAAATCAACGTTTCTCAATAAGTTAAGCACAAAATATGGCTGGGGCCCTAGGGGCGTACCAGACCATATACTAAAAAGGGACTTAGCAACAACGACTTGCAGGGAGACAAGGCCTAGGGCCTTCAGAAGTGCTGGGGCCTCACGAAGCCACCCAAGGCAGGTAAGTAAAGGACCCACGGGGGACGCGTGCAGTGTGGATATACAGGCGCGGATCGCCGTTGACTTCAATGGGGCAAGTCGCGGTTGGAAATTAAGAGTTCTAGGATACTTCGGGAGAACCTACAAGCAAGTCACTTACAGGGTAAGTAGTTCTAGGGCCCACACCCACAGGAGCACCGTAGTGCTGGAGTTACCTCACCCAGGGAAGCCGGGTGCATAGGTGTCCTTTGGTGTCGGGTCGCGGCGTCGTTTTCAATGGCGAACAAAGAAGACTTGCTGCTTGCGGGAGCTGAAGAAGTGTCCGGTGGAATCCAAGCCTGGATTCTGAAGAAGGATGACCTGAAAGCAGAGGGGACAGTGTTCAAAGTCACTTGGCAGTGACTCGGGGCAAGGAAGATGGATGCCCACCGTCGTCGATTGATTCAGGTCGGTTGCGGGTGCCTTGACTCTTCAGCCACGAGGTCCAGGAGGCGTCGACGACGACCAGGAGCTGGATTCTGTGTGTCCCACGAAGTCTGCAGCTTACTGCGGTATCGGCAACTCGATTGGAGCCAACAAGCCTTGGCAACAGCAAGTCTCGGGGAGATGAAGAAAAGTCGATGGCACAGACCAGCAAGGTCTGAGGGACTCACCCAGCGAGGGTAAGTCAGGGCAGGCCTGGAGCAACCAGGGGAGCCCTTTGGTTTCTTTAAGAAGTCTTCTGGGGACCCACGAGCCGGCTGGCAAGGGATCGCGAAGACACCTCGGGCGGAATCACTCAACAGGGGCCCACGGTCACTCGGGACGGTGTAGGCCTCTGATCTTCGGAGGGATTCCTGCTGGAGGTCGGGACCACACGTGGTCCAAAGCACAAGTTCGTGGAACGTTGTGAAGGGGTTGCACTCGACAATAGTGCACGGTACCCAGGGGTCGCGGTTCCTCGTCACTCGTGGGGTCCACTTGCCTCAGCTTCGCTGGGGACTCACGATGGCCTTGGAGAAGTCAGGAAATCCACTTCTTGGGCTGCAGGGACTTCGGACTCCGGCGGGAGCGGCGTAGTTTGCGACCGTCGTTGTCGTTTTTGGTGCCTGCCAAGCAGGGAGTCACTCCTTGACTCCAAGGGAGATTCTTCTGTCTTCCAAAGGTAGTGGAACGTCGAAGGGCCAGGATTCTTCTGTAGAGCGTCGTCCAGGGTTATCTGCTTTGCAATAGCAAGGTTCCCCCTCTTATACTAAAGAGGGGATGGACTAGCTCTATGACCCCACCTATGGGAGGGTCAAGGGAGGGGTGGCTACACCCACTTCCCTTTGTCCAGTTTCACGCCAGAGCAGGGGAAGGTAGCCCCTGAGCTGGTTTGAACTGGCATATGCACAGAGGAGCCTTCTGCTCCCCCAGTGCAGGACTTCAAAGCACTCTAAGAGTGCACCCACCCAGCCCCAATACACTAAACCCTGTCTGGGAGGTGGTTACACCTCCCTGTGACAGGATGCCTATTGTTGGGCTTCCTCCACTGTGAGTTTCGGTCATCAGCAGGAGGGCAGCCCAGTGTCTGTGACTGGTGGCATCCATTTTGTGATGCCAGGGCTCTTCAGGATTCTACCGCGTTTCCACAGCAGGTACATGTCTTATCCCTCTAGAAGGGTGGAATGCTACCCCCGCCGCCAGGATTGGCGGGGGGTAGTATTCCAAGATGTTTGACACCAAACACGACATGTTTTGATGCAGCCATTCCAAAGTTAGCATTTTACCGCGAGGATATAATGCACTTAAGAGTATATGGTTTAACCGCATCCACAAACAGCCCCAGAGAATAGACTCTGAGAGCTGCAGAGGGGCCCTGCTCAGGCAGAGGCACCCCCTCACATAGAAGCCAAGCACCCTGCCCTCAGGATTGATAGGGCCTGCCTTAGGAGTGACTGATAGGTTTATATGTGTGTGCAGGAGAGATATAGGAAACCTATATCTCAGTGAGGAGTGCTGGCACCACCTCACCCAGGCTGCAGTAGCAGGCCTGTGGTGTCAGATTTAGACTGCTTCCCAGGGGTGGCATAATACATGCTGCAGCCCCTGGTAGGCCTGTGAAGTACCTATGCCCTTGGTACCTAAGGTACCATATACTAGGGACTCATAAGGCACCACAGTATCCAATCACTAGTGCACCTAGAGTGCACTCCATGTCGTTTAGAGAGAGCAGATAGACTGGGGCCCTGAATAGCAGGGTCCCAGTCCAACTAAGTCATAAACCAGCAAAACACCAGGAAAAAAGTGGGGGCAACCATATAGTCAGATTCCACCTTCCTACATACGCTAGGCTGGATCACTTCATAGGGACCACAGAAGTACACACACTGGTAGACACAGTAAATATCACACCAGCAGCACTCTCGGACCATGACGCAGTGGTGATGATTCTCTCTATCCCCTCAGCTAAACGACCTCCAGGGAGGTGGAGACTCCGAGAAAATCTGCTTGCTAGAGCAGGGGTGCCCCAGCAACTACAACAATGCATCTCTAACTACCTAGCGATAAATGACTCCCCAGACACGCCTCTTTCAGCGCTCTGGGGGGCACTGAAAGCCGCGGTGAGAGGCGGAGTAATCGCTATCTCTGCCGCCGAAGCCAAAGAACGCAAAGAAAAAGGGAACTCCTTACAGAGAGAGTGCTAGAACTGGAACGCATACACCAGCGACTAGGCGCGCCTCGGATATGGCGTCAACTAAAAGCAGCACGGGCACAGCTAGGGTCACTAGACCTCGACAGAGCCGAATACGCAGCCCTTCGGCTGAAGCACTTATACTATGTGGGGGGCGACAAAACGGGCCGACTCTTAGCCAGTAAGCTCAGGGCCCGAGCCCAACAGGCCAAAATACAAATGCTCCGGAATGATAATGGGGAATCGGTTGAGGGGATGAGAAGATCGCTGCGGTCCTACGGGACTTTTACTCCACGCTATACGGTAAAGCCTCACAGCTAGACGGTGACGGGGCCACATACCTCCAGGGGGCTGCCACGTCAGCGCTGGACGCCACGGGGGCTGAAGCACTGGACGCGCCCATTACGATCGAAGAAGTGATTGGAGCCATTTCCCGTCTTAAACCCCTGAAGTCGCCGGGCTCTGACGGGTTTTTGGCGGGATTTTATAAGGCCCTATGCCCACTTCTGGCCCCGATTTTAACGCGGCTTTTTAATTCCTTCCAGGGACCTGGGACTATACCTATGGACATGCTGACGGCCGACATAGTAGTCATCCCTAAACCAGGGAAAGATGCAACTCAATGTAGTTCTTACCACCCGATTTCCCTCCTCAATCTTGATCTGAAGTTGTTCACTGGGATCCTAGCAGCTAGATTAGGCCCGCAACTGCCCGGAATCATTGAACCGGACCAATCCGGCTTCATCTCCAATCGTCAAAGCAGCAACAACACTAAACGCATACTACATTTGATAGATAAAGCCCATCGCACTAAAATGAACGCCCTACTGCTGTCGGTCGACGCAGAAAAGGCGTTCAACAGAGTCAGTTGGGATTTCCTAGACAACACCTTAGCTCATTTCGGCGTGGGGGATCGCTTCAGAACCTGGGTAGCGAGTTGCTACTACAAGCCCACAGCAGTAATTAAGGTGAACGGAGTAGCCTCCCGACCCTTTGAGATACAGAGAGGTACGAGACAGGGGTGCCCTCTATCACCCCTTCTTTTTGCACTATACATAGAACCTCTAGCACAACGAATCCGAGACAACCCTGACATCTTAGGTATCCCTTTCGGGGGGGAGCGTCACACAGTGAGCTTATATGCCGATGATATCCTGGCATCTTTGGAGTCCCCTGAACGCTCAGTCCCAGCTTTCTTGCAAGAGCTGACCGCCTTCGGTCAAGTATCCGGCTTCAAGGTGAACGTACAGAAATCCATGGTTTTACATCTGGGGAGCGGGGCAGGCCAGCGAGAGGAAGAGCGCCCACAATGCGGTGAGCTGCAGTCTCGTGACTCAATTACTTATCTTGGGATAGAACTCGCTCCCTCTGTGGCGCATACGGTCACACAGAACTATACTAAACTCCTCGCCCAAATTCAGAAAGACCTTAGACAATGGCAGAAACACTCTTTATCGTTATTAGGCCGCATAGCAGCTATCAAAATGAATATCTTGCCCAAGGCTCTTTACATTTTTCAGACTATACAGGCCTGGCCCCCTCCGGGGACCCTCCACAAACTACAAAGTGCGGTGCAGCAATTCATTTGGGCCGGGGCCCATCCGCGCATGCGCAGGGATCTCTCGCACAGACCCCCAGACGAGGGAGGATTGGGTATCCCGAATTTCCTAGAATATTTTAGAGCGGTGCAACTTCGACACTTAGTGGAGTGGAGTGGAGCAGACCCGAGTCGGAAAAAAGATGGCTGTTCCAGGACCGAGCGCTGGCGAAGCTCTCTCTATGGAAGGTGCCTTTCCTCAAACGGCCAGATAGACCACCAAATCTCAAGGGCTCCCCAATCACCAACACGCTGCTAAGAGTCTGGGACTCGATGGCAGTCAAACGCGGACTCACATCCTTTCCTTCGCCAATGACTCCCATATTCGATAACCCGGAGTTTTTACCAGGACTCGAAGAACGCGCGTTTCCGCAATGGCGAGCCACGGAATGCAGGTCGGCGGGACACCTTTTCGATCTGGAGGGGTTTCTTCCGCTTGCAGAAATACAACAAACCTATACAATTGCCGCCCCGCAACGCTATCAATACTTCCAAATCCGCCACTGGCTCCTCCACCCCGAGGTGAGGCCGCTGGTTCACAGGAAGCTCACTAAGTATGAGAAATGGCTAATAACCAAAGACTCTGATAAAAAGATGATTTCTGACTTATACGGTATGCTGCGTTCACCAATTCCCTCCTTACCCTCTGCGGGACAGAGGCGCTGGATGCGGGAACTTGGGAGAGACCTAACGGCGAAGGAGTGGGAAGAGATATATTTTCGGGCTAACCATACGGCCCGCAATACAGCTAGTAGAGAAGCTGCGGTTAAAGTGGTTACCTACTGGTACCTGACACCGGCCAGGCTACATAAAGGGAACCCTGATCGAAGCCCGACCTGCTGGCGGGGTTGCGATGAAGAGGGCACACTGACTCACCTACTCTGGGACTGTAAGGAAGTGACTGACTACTGGGGTGCCATACTAGATGACATAGACAAGCAATTCGAGACTGAAATTCCCAGATTCCCCGCATACACGTTATTAGGGTTGGCCAATACACGCACTTACCCCCTGAAGTCGATTAGGGGCAAACAGATGGGCCTGGCGATGGGTGCTGCCGTTCAACACATTCTCTCACTATGGGGCACGCGGACCCGACCAACCCACACAGGTTGGCTACACAAACTATGGTATATTATAGGTATGGAGCGGATCCAAGCCACCCTAACGAACTCTACAGATACCTTCCTCACTATATGGCGCCCACTGCTGTCCCTGTTAGAGCTTGAAATGAATGAACTAACATGCCCTAAATACCTTCGTCTCCTACGGCTCACCGAAATGGCACACACAGACGAGCCTTCTCAACCTGCTCACTAGTACAAGACTCCCACATCAGGTTCCTAAGAGTTACTTATCCAGCACACCGGTTCGGGGAGGGGGGAAGGAGGGCTAGGGGGATGGGAGGGGACCAGGGAGTTTTCTTTTGTTTGTTTCTGATCCACACATCAGTATGATATACTGTTGACTTAAGACAGCCCCATGCTACACCCCCCATGCGTCTACCTCCACGCTTGGCCAAGACCGGCTCACGGTGATTCATATATATGTCTACGGGTATGACGAGGGTGGGGGAAATGATGATTTTAAGCGTATCTTATGGGATTGTCTGCTGTAATTAATGCTACATCATTATTTTGACATGTTTGGAAATAATAAAAACAGAGTTAACCATAAATACCACTGATCCGTCTTGCACTGGTACCTTCAGGACCATGGAGATGGGGTAGGTCGTTGGCAATGTCCACAAACAGAAGATGTAAGTACAACCTGCAGGCAACGGGCCATATTTTGGTCTATGGATACGATGGAAACTTACAGTCACTCTTTCCAAATTTAGAATATATCTATGAGTGGCTGAAGATCCCACTAGTGCCAAGGGACCTGATTCGAGTAGGGCCTGGGTAAGCAGCGGTGTGTAATACTTTCCTCCGATTGCCTATTCTTTCCCTCCTTCAGTCACAGAGTGCTCATATAGTCTTTGATTTGACACACAAGTTTCTCTTTCATTTTGTGTTTATATATCATGCCTGCGACTGGTTTCTGCACTGGCATTGACACTCATCATTTGACATTTGATTTTTAAATGTAATGAGGAATGATGGTTTTAATTCATGATAAGCACCTACGCTGTTTTTAGTGACAATATTCCATATGTTTCTATTCTTGGTCATATTTAGGGTGTGGTATCTTCCAGCAGCATGTAAGAGGGATTGCTGTATACCTGAGAGCAACACATTTGGGTGATTCTATGTGTGGGAACACTTTATGGATTTAACTAAGGTCCCACCAATTGGAGATTAGGTTGATTTGGTCCTGATGAATTACCATTGATCTTTAGAGACTAACTGGGCAAGAAACATGTCGACCATGTAAGTGAATATTGTGGAACATCATTTCCTAATATATTCCTGTTTACGTTGGACCCCTCAGAATTAAACTACTTATTGAGGGGTACCTTAGTTAATTTTAATCTTACCTCGACCAATCTACTTTTTCAGTTATCAATGAGCTTCGGAAGGATACCAAGTCCATTCAAATTCTGTACAGCAATTTGAGAAACAGATCTCCGGCCACAAGACCCTATATAGGGCCCGTTGGGCATTTCAGCACTGGCCCAATGAGGAGCTAGCCCAATGACGAAGCATGTCGCCCTTTTGGGTGGGTGAGGGCTTTTTTTCCTGGCAATCTCTAGGGTACACAAATGGTGTTACCTTAATCTTTCTGAGTAGGAACAACACACTTTTCTATAGTAGTATTACGGTAGGGAGTGTGTATGCTGGACCTTAATTACTCCTCTATGTAGTTTTGGCTCCAACATTCCCTGCCAACACACCTATTTACCTTCAAAGTTCACTCTGGGTCAGTTCTACTTCTAGGGCTGTTTCGATGCGCTTCACTGTGACCCCCTATTGCATATAGATAGTTGCCGGTTAAGCAGTTTCTACCAGATACAGGGATTCAACAATTTTTGTTGTAATTCCTTGCTTGTGATAGTTCATGGGGAGAGGCACTGTTTACACCACTGTGAGCAGGCCAGGATTGTTCCCAGGAGTGTGACATACTCCCCAACATTCATCCGCACACCAGAGCATATAACTCCATACAGTGCGGCTGTATATATTATATAGACAACTTGTCATTAATATTTAAATTACTGTTGGTGAGTACAGGCCACAGACAGCCAGAGAGACTGAGATGTGTACATGGATCCATAGAAAGAGCTGGGCAAAGAAGGAACTGTTGGCAAATGGATAAATGAGGCGATGGCTAGATCCATAGATGAGTGGATGGATGGATGAATGGATTATGGATGAAGGAATAGTGGGAAGAAATAGCGATAGTAAACAAGACAGACAAATGGAGAGACAAAAAGCTAGACAGATAAGCAGACTAATACATAGAAACATGGATGTTGAAGGGCCCATCCATTGTACAGAAGAAAAGGCAGTTCTCTTTACCCCGTGCTGCATCTGTAACAATCAGCAATAACAGGTGTTCTGGACTGTTGCTTTGATTGATAATGTCTGAGTTTGAGATTTATTGTGACATCATCACGCCTTTAAGAATGGCAGACATATATATGGATAGATTGATAGATAGCTAAATAAACAGACCGATCAACGGAAAGATGGACAGTAAGTGAGACAGACCGACAGAGATAGATAGATAGATAGATAGCTAGATAGATAGCTAGATAGATAGGTAGATAGATAGATAGCTAGATAGATAGATAGCTAGATAGATAGATAGACAGATAGATAGATAGATAGATAGATAGATAGATAGATAGATAGATAGATAGATAGATAGATACAACTAGATATGTAGATGGAGAGATACCTGGATAGATAACTAGGCAGAATTCTTGATTAATTGAAATAGGAATACCTTTTGTCCTCCTCTCCTTGTCATTCCAAGATTCTCCTGCAATCTCCTTGTGAGAAGTTGGCCTGGTATATGCTGTTCACTAATTAAAGTGGACACCTTGCACCAGAACAATTCGACTCTTATGGTAGATAGGTTTAAGACAACCTTTATAGAAAGCTATCCTAGTGGTAGCTGTGGAGAGCAGCCTTCAGGCTAAGTCTTGAAGGAATGTAAAGCAGCTTGTTTTACCACATAATCTCTTGAATCACCAAATGAAAAGACACCACACAGGTATATATATCAAATATATATGTATTTATTAATAAACACTCTCTACTAATCTCTTTATGAGATTAGAGGATAGGAACATATGTACAAGTCAAATATTATCAGGATAAGTTTAGCACAATTGAATATTACAATCTTAGTTTGCTAGACCTAGGTCTAGGGCATCTAGAATCGAGGGACCCCCAAGAACCACCCCAGGTAGTTGTAGGAGACCCACAGGGGACGGACGCGGTGACCTGGCACCGATGCGAATCCTGTACGAGTCTATGCGCTCAGGCAGCGATTGAGATATCAATGTTCAAGGTCCCTTGCGTGTTCGAGGCGAACACACCGATCGGACTCAGTACGAGTCGGAGGATACGGTCTACAGATAGGATTTGCAAGGGAGTCGGACGCGGTGTGTCTAACACAGAGCCGCGAACCACGTACGAGTCAGTGCGAGAATCGCACGGGGAAAGTAAGAGTTTTAGGGTACTTCTGGTGAACCTACAAGCAAGTCACTTACAGGGTAAGTAGTTCGAGGGCCCACACCCACAGGAGCACTGGAGTGCTGGAGTTACCTCACCCAGGGAAGCCGGGTGCACAGGTGTCCTTTGGTGTTGGGTCGCGGCGTCGTTTTCAATGGCGAACAAAGAAGACTTGCTGCTTGTGATGGTGTGAAGAAGTGTCCGGTGGAATCCAAGCCTGGATTCGGTGGAAGGAATGACCTGAAAGCAGAGGGGACAGTGTTCAAAGTCACTTGGCAGTGACTCGGGGCAAGGAAGATGAATGCCCACCGTCGTCGCAGGGTTCAGGTCGTTCACGCTTGCCTTGACTCTTCAGCCACGAGGTCCAGGAGGCGTCGACGACGACCAGGAGCTGGATTCGGCGTGTCCCACGATGTCTGCGGCTTACTGCGGTGTCGGTGACTCGATCGGAGCCAACAAGCCTTGGTAACAGCAAGTCTCGGGGAAAGTATGAAGAGGCAATGGCGCAGACCAGCAGGGGAAATGGACCACCTCAAAAGTTTTGGGTTTTCTCCTTTCATTTGTTTAAGCCATAGGAGGGGCTTGTGGTCGGTCTGAACTATGAAGTGAGTACCAAACAAGTATGGCCTCAGCTTCTTCAGGGCCCATACCACAGCAAAGGCCTCCCTCTCTATAGCTGACCAACGTTTCTCTCTAGGGGTCAGCCTTCTGCTAATAAAAGCTACTGGCTGGTCTTGACCTTCATCATTCAGTTGAGACAGTACAGCTCCCACACCCAGCTCAGAAGCATCTGTTTGGACAATGAACTTTTTGGTGTAGTCTGGACTCTGTAAGATGGGGGCAGTGCACATGGCCTGCTTTAGGTCTTCAAATGCCTTTTGACAGCTAGCTGTCCACTGAACCTTTTTTGGCATTTTCTTTGAGGTCAGATCATTCAAAGGGGTCACTATAGATCCATATCCCTTGACAAACCTCCTATAGTACCCAGATAGGCCTAAGAAGGCTCTCACCTGTGTCTGGGTGGTTGGAGCAACCCATTCCATTATGGTCTGGATCTTGCTCTGTAAAGGCTGAACCTGGCCTCCACCTACAAGGTGGCCCAGGTACACAACCTGACTCTGCCCTATCTGGCACTTAGTGGCCTTGATAGTGAGGCCTGCCACCTGCAGGGCCTCCAAAAACATTCCTGAGGTGGACCAGGTGATCCTGCCAGGAGGAACTAAAGACAGCAATATCATCTAGATAAGCTGAGCAATAAGTTTCCATCCCTGTCAGAACTTTATTCACCAACCTCTGAAAAGTGGCAGGTGCATTTTTCAATCCAAAGGGCATCACCACAAAGTGGTAGTGCCCACCAGGGGTTGAAAATGCTGTCTTGGCTTTTGCATCATCAGCTAATCTGATCTGCCAGTAGCCAGCTGTTAGGTCAAACGTGCTTAGAGACTTGGCTGAGGCCAAAGTATCAATCAGCTCATCTGCCCTTGGTATGGGATAGGCATCAGTCCTAGTGACTGCATTGAGGCCTCTGTAGTCTACACAAAACCTCATTTCTTTCTTACCACCCTGGGTATGAGGCTTGGGTACCAGGACTACTGGTCTAGCCCAAGGGCTATCTGAAGGCTCAATTACACCTAGCTCCAACATTTTCTGGACTTCAGTCCTGATACAGTCCCTGACATGGTCAGGTTGCCTGTAGATTTTATTCTTGACAGGCAGTGTAGGAGAGTAGGATCTGCCTCTTATGTTGCCCCCACTTTTTTTCTGATGTTAGCACTGGTTTCTGGCTATAGTCTGGCTGGGTCCCTGCCAATCAGGGCCCCAGCCTCTCTGTTCTCTCTAAACGACATGGAGTGCACTCTAGGTGCACTAGTGATTGGATACTGTGGTGCCTTATGAGTCCCTAGTATATGGTACCTTAGGTGCCAAGGGCATAGGTACTTCACAGGCCTCCCAGGGGCTGCAGCATGTGTTATGCCACCCCTGGGAAGCAGTCTAAATCTGACACCACAGGCCTGCTACTGCAGCCTGGGTGAGGTGGTGCTAGCACCCCTCACTGAGATATAGGTTTCCTATATCTCTCCTGCACACACATATAAACCTATCAGTCACCCCTAAGGCAGGCCCTATCAATCCTGAGGGCAGGGTGCTTGGCTTCTATGTGAGGGGGTGCCTCTGCCTGAGCAGGGCCCCTCTGCAGCTCTCAGAGTCTATTCTCTGGTGCTGTTTGTGGATGCGGTTAAACCATATACTATTAAGTGCATTATATCCTCGTGGTAAATGCTAACTTTGGAATGGCTGCATCAAAACATGTCGTGTTTGGTGTCAAACATCTTGGAATACTACCCCCCCGCCAATGTTGGCGGCGGGGGTAGCATTCCACCCTTCTAGAGGGATAAGACATGTACCTGCTGTGGAAACGCGGTAGAATCCTAAAGAGCCCTGGCATCACAAAATGGATGTCACCAGTCACAGACACTGGGCTGCCCTCCTGCTGATGACCGAAACTCGCAGTGGAGGAAGCCCAACAATAGGCATCCTGTCACAGGGAGGTGTAACCACCTCCCAGACAGGGATTTAGTGTATTGGGGCTGGGTGGGTGCACTCTTAGAGTGCTTTGAAGTCCTGCACTGGGGGAGCAGAAGGCTCCTCTGTGCATATGCCAGTTCAAACCAGCTCAGGGGCTACCTGCCCCTGCTCTGGCGCGAAACTGGACAAAGGGAAGTGGGTGTAGCCACCCCCTCCCTTGACCCTCCCATAGGTGGGGTCATAGAGCTAGTCCATCCCCTCTTTTTAGTATAAGAGGGGGAACCTTGCCATTGCAAAGCAGATAACCCCTGGACGACGCTCTACAGAAGAATCCTGGCCCTTCGACGTTCCACTACCTTTGGAAGACAGAAGAATCTCCCTTGGAGTCAAGGAGTGACTCCCCTGTTTGGCAGGCACCAAAAGCGACAACGACGGTCGCAAACTACGCCGCTCCCGCCGGAGTCCGAAGTCCCTGCAGCCCAAGAAGTGGATTTCCTGACCTCTCCCAGGCCATCGTGAGTCCCCAGCGAAGCTGAGGCAAGTGGACCCCACGAGTAACGAGGAACCGCGACCCCTGGGTACCGTGCATGTAGGAGAGTAGGATCTGCCTCTTATGTTGCCCCCACTTTTTTTCTGATGTTAGCACTGGTTTCTGGCTATAGTCTGGCTGGGTCCCTGCCAATCAGGGCCCCAGCCTCTCTGTTCTCTCTAAACGACATGGAGTGCACTCTAGGTGCACTAGTGATTGGATACTGTGGTGCCTTATGAGTCCCTAGTATATGGTACCTTAGGTGCCAAGGGCATAGGTACTTCACAGGCCTACCAGGGGCTGCAGCATGTGTTATGCCACCCCTGGGAAGCAGTCTAAATCTGACACCACAGGCCTGCTACTGCAGCCTGGGTGAGGTGGTGCTAGCACCCCTCACTGAGATATAGGTTTCCTATATCTCTCCTGCACACACATATAAACCTATCAGTCACCCCTAAGGCAGGCCCTATCAATCCTGAGGGCAGGGTGCTTGGCTTCTATGTGAGGGGGTGCCTCTGCATGAGCAGGGCCCCTCTGCAGTTCTCAGAGTCCATTCTCTGGTGCTGTTTGTGGATGCGGTTAAACCATATACTCTTAAGTGCATTATATCCTCGCGGTAAATGCTAACTTTGGAATGGCTGCATCAAAACATGTCGTGTTTGGTGTCAAACATCTTGGAATACTACCCCCCGCCAATCTTGGCGGCGGGAGTAACATTCCACCCTTCTAGAGGATAAGACATGTACCTGCTGTGGAAACGCGGTAGAATCCTAAAGAGCCCTGGCATCACAAAATGGATGCCACCAGTCACAGACACTGGGCTGCCCTCCTGCTGATGACCCGAAACTCGCAGTGGAGGAAGCCCAACAATAGGCATCCTGTCACAGGGAGGTGTAACCACCTTCCAGACAGGGTTTAGTGTATTGGGGCTGGGTGGGTGCACTCTTAGAGTGCTTTGAAGTCCTGCACTGGGGGAGCAGAAGGCTCCTCTGTGCATATGCCAGTTCAAACCAGCTCAGGGGCTACCTGCCCCTGCTCTGGCGCGAAACTGGACAAAGGGAAGTGGGTGTAGCCACCCCCTCCCTTGACCCTCCATAGGTGGGGTCATAGAGCTAGTCCATCCCCTCTTTTTAGTATAAGAGGGGGAACCTTACCATTGCAAAGCAGATAACCCCTGGACGACGCTCTACAGAAGAATCCTGGCCCTTCGACGTTCCACTACCTTTGGAAGACAGAAGAATCTCCCTTGGAGTCAAGGAGTGACTCCCCTGCTTGGCAGGCACCAAAAACGACAACGACGGTCGCAAACTACGCCGCTCCCGCCGGAGTCCGAAGTCCCTGCAGCCCAGAAGTGGATTTCCTGACCTCTCCCAGGCCATCGTGAGTCCCCAGCGAAGCTGAGGCAAGTGGACCCCACGAGTAACGAGGAACCGCGACCCCTGGGTACCGTGCACTATTGTCGAGTGCAACCCCTTCACAACGTTCTACGAACTTGTGCTTTGGACCACGTGTGGTCCCGACCTCCAGCAGGAATCCCTCCGAAGATCAGAGGCCTACACCGTCCCGAGTGACCGTGGGCCCCTGTTGAGTGATTCCGCCCGAGGTGTCTTCGCGATCCCTTGCCCGCTGGCTTGTGGGTCCCCAGAGGACTTCTTAAAGAAACCAAAGGAGCTCCCCTGGTTGCTCCAGGCCTGCCCTGACTTACCCTCGCTGGGTGAGTTCCTCAGACCTTGCTGGTCTGGGCCATCGACTTTCTTCATCTCCCCGAGACTTGCGGCTGCCAAGGCTTGTTGGCTCCGATCGAGTTGCCGACACCGCAGTCAGCTGCAGGCGTCGAGGACACACCGAATCCAGCTCCTGGTCGTCGTCGACGCCTCCTGGACCACGTGGCTGAAGAGTCAAGGCACCTGCAACCGACCTGAAGCGACCGACGACGGTGGGCATCCATCTTCCTTGCCCCGGGTCACTGCCAAGTGACTTTGAACACTGTCCCCTCTGCTTTCAGGTCATCCTTCTTCAGAATCCAGGCTTGGATTCCACCGGACACTTCGTCAGCTCCCGCAAGCAGCAAGTCTTCTTTGTTCGCCATTGAAAACGAGCGCCGCGACCCGACACCAAAGGACACCTGTGCACCCGGCTTCCCTGGGTGAGGTAACTCCAGCACTACGGTGCTCCTGTGGGTGTGGACCCTAGAACTACTTACCCTGTGAGTGACTTGCTTGTAGGTTCTCCCGAAGTATCCTAAAACTCTTTATTTCCAACCGTGACTTGCCCCATTGAAGTTAACGGCGATTCGCGCCTGTGTATCCACACTGCACGCGTCCCCCGTGGGTCCTTTACTTACCTGCCTTGGGTGGTTTTGTGAGGCCCCAGCACTTCTGAAGGCCCTAGGCCTTGTCTCCCTGCAAGTCGTTGTTTCTAAGTCTCTTACTTAGTATATGGTCTGGTACGCCCCTAGGGCCCCAGCCATATTTTGTGCTTAACTTATTGTGAAACGTTGATTTGTGCATATGTTTGTCTTCTAATCTCATAAAGAGATTAGTAGAG